>CM042336.1:7485915-7660915 GCA_023566125.1 Zingel zingel | reverse complement strand
GGACTAGAGAACCGTTGGGACTTGTAGTTTGAAACTCCTGGGTTGAGGTTATGAGGATCACAGGCAGGCGGGACTACAAGCATGCATGCGCCAATCATTTACTGGATACCTTCAAAGAAACTGTCTTTACCCAATATTTACTCTTTAACTCCTTAAGCCCCCCCACCCCCCTCCCCATCCTCAACACTTTATTATCCCCAAACTCTTGTCCCTGCATTTGCAATATGATCTGTATTTATTTCTATAATAACTTACACAAAGTCAAGGGAGACGTATTATTGGATATAATTGAATAAAACAAACTAATATATTTGTATGATTGTAACGCTGGTCTGCTGAGAGTTTTTCTTGGTGTTTTGATGTCATTCCTACGGCAAAAAAAATAATTGTATATGGCAGTACTGAACCGAGTTAACATAATCTGATTTACACTATATGATCATATGATCTGTCATGGTCTGAGCCGGGCCCAGGGCTGGGCGATATATCAATATTATATCAATATCGGGATATGAGACTAGATATCGTCTTAGATTTTGGATATCGTAATATCGTGATATGACATAAGTGTTGTCTTTTACTGGTTTTAAAGGCTGCATTACAGTAAAGTCATGGCATTTTCTGAAGCTACTGGACTCTTCTAGCTATTCTATCATTTGCCTTTTCCCCACTTAGACATTATGTCCACGTTACTGATGATTATCTAAATTTTAAGTGTGAAGATATTTTGTTAAAGCACCAATTGTCAACCCTACAATATCGCCGCAATATCGATATCGAGGTATTTGGTCAAGACTATCGTGATATATGATTTTCTCCCTATTGCCCAGCCCTAGCCGGGCCCCTTTGGTCGCTTTCTTACCTGTAGATCAGTTGGTCTGGACCAGGGGTATTGAAAGTTGGACTATGTAAGCCCCCCCCAATCAGAGAATATAACAAATGTGACTCGTGAAGGTCTGAGAGTTCTGAAAGGTGCATCTTTTTTCTATGATTTCTAAGCAAATGTATGAGTGTTTTCCCCAATGTTTATTCATATTATATAATGATATATTTGGAAAGTGTAAGTCACTCTGAGTCTAAAAATGTGTGTATTATGTCTCTGTTTTCAGATTTGACTAAGTTATGACTCCGAGAAGAAGTGTGATTTTGACGCAAACTGCGTCAATCAGGCGCTAAGGGTTTTAAGGTGCCTTGAATGCCTCCTCTTCACCTCTCCCTGGGGATGCACAGCTAACAGTAAGCCTCTGGTCTGGACCAAGGAAAAAGATTATACTTTGTTGGCTTTAGTTGTAGTTGCTTTCATGGTCACACTGACTTTTAACTAAAAAAAAACCAAGAGGTTTAAACATGAAGTCAAATGCATTTGCAGAGACGTATTCATTGTCATTTGTCATCCTGTGTGGAAGCATAGGAGAAAATCAAATTCCAGTTACTGGGTTATGCAGTACCTATACAGCACTTACACTGCTTCTTTATTTAACAAAGTCTAACACGCAGCTCTCAAAATAATTACTAATAACTGAACTTACTAGGAGCACTATTGCTCAAGACTCCAACTGGACATCAAATGCTAATTGTCTTTGGTAACCATGATCCCTAATACACATTGGTAGATTACTTTCTTGGCAGTTTATGGACAGCATATGGCTTTAATGAAAGTTTAGCTTTTAAATGTTCATGCTAAAATCTCATATCCACTAGCACAAAATCATGTAGCTTTTACACCACAAACAGCTCCAGAGTTTGATTGACTGCTTTCGCACCAGACCAAACTAACTGAACCAAACACACCAAACCAGATCCAGGTTAGTTATGAGACAAACCTTAGTTCCAAAATGAGCAATGTCTTAATGCTACAGCATACAATTATACTGTATTTTAGACAATGGTGTGCTTCCAACATTGTGGAAACAGTTTGTTTCTCCCTTTCCTGTTTCAACATGACAGTGTGCACAAAGCCAGTTACGTTAAGAAATGGTTTTCCCAATTATGGTTTGGAATACCTTGACTGTCCTGCACAGAGCCATAAACCCCATTATTAAGCTTTAAGATTAATTGGATTACCTTGTCTCCCAAAATCAGTGTCTGACCTTACAAATGCTCTTGCGGCCCGGTCCCAAAGTCTGATTAAACCTTACCAGGATAGTGGAGGCTTTTATACAGTATAGCTGCAGATTAATGCCTGTGGTTTTGGAATAAGTTCAACAGTGAAAGATTAGGGTGTTCACATGCTTTGTTTAGGTGTCCACAAATAGCATACTTTGATCACTGTCAATTGAAGTCTGACTTTGAACACAAAATTCAACTGGCAGACTTTTAATTTGAAATCTAAGATAAAGACAAAGTTTATCTCTGTGGCGTAATTAGCTAAATAAACACCAAAGAAAGTGATTAAACTGATGGATTTTCAGTATAACTTCAGGTGATAGAGAAAGTGGGAACTTTGACACCATGTTGGAATGAAATATAAGAATCCTCTCCCACATCAAACTATATAATCTTATTAAAACATTTGTTATATCATATATTTATATATGTCTATATCCTTGACGTTCCACTTCCGGGATTGCTCCATTGCCAGCAGAGTTTCACTCATTTGTAGGCCGGATATCTGTTGCCTTGGGCTTCCTTTGTGTTGGCATTTTTAACTCCGGTGGATTTCTGAGGACTATGGTTAACTGCTCCTCAGATCTCTGCAGGGTAAATCCAGACAGCTAGCTAGACTATCTGTCCAATCTGAGTTTTCTGTTGCACGACTAAAACTACTTTTAAACGTACACACGTTCCACCAAAACAAGTTCCTTCCGAGCCTATTTTGCAGCGGCACCGCAGCTTTTCTCCAGTGCTTAGCACCGTCAAAGACGATTATGATTGGTTTAAAGAAATGCCAATAAACCAGAGCATGTTTTCCTCCCATCCCGATTGCTATGTGGAGTAGCCAGACCTTCCTCCAGCGCGCTTTGGAGGAGGGTCTGGCAAAGCAAGACTACATTTAAATCCACTTTTTATTAAGTCTGATTACTTTAATCCTGTTACATATTACTTGTTACCCATGGAAATAACAATCATGGGTAAGTGATCAATCTAATTTAACTTAACTACTTCTGAATTAAGGAGTGATCTATTATGGTTGCCCTAGGAGAGATCCCTGGATTTGAGTTACTGCCAACAGGGGCTTTATATACATTCCCTTATGACCACAAATTTGATGTGTGACTTGACACTAGCTGCTAGCTGTTAATAGTTAGCTTCTATGGTAATTAAATTGGCGGCACGCCAAATGGCAATGACAGTGGATCGTAAATTACGGCTGCGTGGATGGCCGATGAATATGAGTGAGAGCAGAGTGGCATGAAGAGACGAGTAAAGGGATATACAGGGGAGGATAGAGATGTTTTACTGCAGCGGCCTTCAGGAAATACAGCAGTGTGGCTGTTAAATGGTTTGATTAACTTAGCGTTATACTGTAAGAATAATGGCTGCTGAATCACCTCTGTATGTCCACTTATTACAGTGGGTGACCAAGATCGCCATGGATTTTTAACATAAAGGAAATGTTTTATCATCACTCAAGAATAGAGACTAGACACTATGTAACAAACAAGATTGTATCTATTTACATGCATGTATGGAACAAGTATCGTGCATGTATGGAATCAGCAGCTAGGCGTTTTAGCCACTAAACGATCAGTTTCTTGGCTACCTTTTTCATAGTATTGCTAGAAAGCTCCAGGAAATGTATCCCTTAATGGAATTATCCTCCATATTATGCTCCACCACCCAGAGGTGTTCCGTGTTTAAAAGTCCTATGACATGCTGCTTTTTGGATGCTTTTATATAGGCCTTAGTGGTTCCCGTAATACTGTATCTGAAGTCTCTTTTATGTAGGCCTTAGTGGTCCCCTAATACTGTATCTGAAGTCTCTTTTATATATGCCTTAGTGGTCTCCTAATACTGTATCTGAAGTCTCTTTTATATAGGCCTTAGTGGTCCCCTAATACTGTATCTGAAGTCTCTTTCCCGAAATTCACCCTTGGTGCAGAATTACAGCCACTAGAGCCAGTCCCACAATGAGCTTTCCTTAGGATGTGCCATTTTGGTGTCTGTAGTTTTAAATGCTATTGAGGAGGAGAGAGGGGGGGAAAGGTGGTGGGTGGAGGTGTGGCCTTGACCAAGTGCCATGCTTTGCTTGTTTTCAAGCCATGATGTCTCTCTCTTTCTCATGGGCGGGTCAAATTCTCTGGGCGGGCAAAGCAGAGAAAGGGGAGGTAACCTTGCTCCTTATGACCTCATAAGGAGGAGATTCCAGATCAGCCCATCTGAGCTTTCATTTTCTCAAAGGCAAAGCAGGATACCCAGGGCTCAGTTTACACCTATCACCATTTCTAGCCACTGGGGGACCATAGGCAGGCTGGGGGAACTCATATTAATGTTTAAAAATCTCATAAAGTGAAATTTTCATGCCATGGGACCTTTTTAAAGGAGTGAAACATCTGTGAAGGGTGGCTCCCGGCTGATGACCTTGCAGCTGGACCAAAAGGCACTGGCGGAAGTGCGTCAGGCAGAAATGCTTTGCAGGTGGTCTCACCTTTGCTTACAACTAGTCCAGTGCTCCCTATTCAGAGATACACTTTACACTTATGGAGAGCTAAGGAACTTACCAAGGTGAATGACAATTCCAAAATGGCAAGATTCCAATTGATACTGGACGTAAGTTGTGAGGTGCAGAATCCAAAATGGACGTAATTGCTAGGGCTGAGGAATAAAGAGGTTGGTTCTTCCTCAGGGGGAAGAACCAATGGTCAAATGTGTATCAATGTACCTGAAGGTGTTGCTAGGGCCCACATGTAGTGAGACTCTGTGTTTGGTCAACAGTTTGATGTGATATTGTAGCTTAATTTTTTCCCTTGTGTTTCCTAATGAAAGGGAAGAAGGTGGGAAGGCAGGAAAGTGGATTTTGGGGAAAATAGGCACTTGGAACAGGAAAAGGATGGGAATAAGGCATGTTCTTTGTGCCTGAGCCTAAGTAGGAACAGTAGTGAGTTTTCATCTGAAGCATCGTATTAAACCAGCCTTTCCCATTCCATCATATCACTATGCCTGCTATCCTCCAATGAAATTTAACCTTCACTGTTTTTCTTGACGAACTGCCTAGAAACCCAACAAGGACTTCTGTGGGTAGCCTACCTCGGCCACAGTTTGAGAACCAGTGGTGTGTACAGTCAGCTCTCACTGGCCAAAGTAGAGCCTGGTCCACACCATAGACTGACTGAGGGGGTGAACAGTGACACACACCCCTCCTCCCCATGGATGTAATTGGAGCAGACAGCAGTTGGCCAGGCTTGCCTGACTGACAGACAACAACAGTCCAAACCAAAATTTACACTGAAGAGTGAGCTGCATTGGAAAAGAAAAAGAAAGAAATAATTAAGTTTGTTTTAATCGACGGAGGATCTGTTAAGCGGAGGAGAGACCTTTTTGGTTTGAGAGGTCGCCATGAAAAGTCTGGATCTGTTCCTGCTGACATGTTGCTTATGCAGCCTGAGTACATTGGGAGGTAAGGCACAAGCTGACACAATACACCCATGTAACAGTAACTGTAGTAGTCACGGAATATTTCACTACACTAATATCACGTAGAATGTCACATGGAACAAAAAAAAGTTATAACCTAAAATTCACCAGAATCCACCAATATTAACCGTATCTGGGAAACTGTACATTCTTTAGGAGTAACTAAAGGTTTACAGCAGTGATATTTTAGTTGGAGAAGGAGCAGAGATTGACTATCCATAGTGCTTGGCAGTACAGGTCTGGCCCATGTCAAAAGGATTTAACAATAGGATAATAAATAAAACTAACTAACTTTAGTTAATTCATTTTGAGCTTACTGCTCTCTTATGCTGATGTTGATTTAGTGTTTGTGAATACCTTTCCCTACAGCCTCATTGACAAAACTGAATTACAGTAAAGCATTCTTAGCTAGTTATGTGTCACAGCAGCAACACAGTGATAAAGATGTGTATAAAGTCTGGTAAGTAACCTAAACACACCACAGACACACTTTGGGGATATTAAACACATTATAACAAGACTGAAAGTCGACAGTTATGTCAGCAGCTCTATGAGGCTGTACACAGCAGTGTTTGAGCTAAATGCTAACATGCTCACAGTGAAATGCTAATATTCAGCAGGTATTTTACCAGTAATTTACAGGTGTTTACCAGGTTCACCCCCATGGGAGTTTTGTGTGTTAGTATGCTAACACACTAATTGTGACATGCTAACTTGCTTATGTTTAGCAGGTAATATTTTCCAGGATTACCGGTGGGATAGCATGCTAACTTGTGCTGATTAGCACTAAACAGAAAGTGCAGCTGATGTGATTGCCGTTAATTTTGCAGGTATTTGTTCAAAAAAAAAGAAAATTAGAATTTTGACCTGATGATGACGCTAGAAGAACAGTCATGGGATTTATAATGTTTATCTGAATTAATACTCTCCGGGGACCTTGAATAGCTTTAGCGAATTTAACGGCACTGGATCCAATAGATGCCATTATATTTCACTCAAAATCATTAAAGTGCTCATATTATGCTAATTTTAAGCTTCATATTATATATTATTACGTATTTTGAGGTTATATCAGAATAGGTTTCCATGGTTTAATTTTCCAAAAAAACACATTTTTGTTGTACTGCACATTGCTGCAGCTCCTCTTTTCACCCTGTGTGTTGAGCTCTCTGTTTTAGCTACAGAGTGAGGCATCTCACTTCTGTTCCATCTTTGTTGGCAGTAGCTAGGTAAGGACTACTAGCCAGTCAGAAGCAGAGAATGAGGGCGTGCCATGCTAGCAGCTAGGCGAGCATTATAACGTGTTACAAAGTTCACCACTGAAGTAAAGGCTGGACTACAACAGAGCTGTTTGGAGCAGTTTGTGAACAGTGGTTTCTGTTGGAGATGGTAAGTCCCTTTGGGGGGGGGAGGGGACTTTGGGCTTTTTCACTTTGTAAACGTATAACATGCACAAAAATATATATAACACAAGAAAGGAAAGGGAAAAAGCCAAAAGGCATAATGAGCACTTTAATGTCAACCTCATGGTGGCGTTTAAAGTAAAGTCAGGGAATCAGAAAGGATTAATTTCATGCTTAAGTGAACTAGCCTGTGATAAAAGAAATAACTCCACAAACATAACTAAATATCATCAGACATTAAAGCCAAAACAATAATTGATAGCCAGCCATTTCTCCAGAGAAATCAATTTTTCAACAACTTTCTCGTCTTGAACATTTGATTTGATAACAGACCGCTGGTTCCTGGACAAGAACGTTGCACTCAAACCCCTTAGAGAATGATGTAGCTTATATAGCTTATATTTATTACTACTCAGCAAGTGCACTCACTTGTTTTTTTTAAGTTATTGTGTAGGAAAACAGCACAATTTTAAGTGCCTTTTTGAATAGGATGACTCATCCATTCTTCTTCTGTCCTTTATCAAAGTGACTTCAGAAGAGCAAATCTTACAAATGACCATTCAAATTTGCTCTGAATTTTTATTGCCATCATTTATATTCATTGCAAGTACCCTTCACATGCCCAACACTAGCCTTCAGCATAGTCTTAACTCATCTGATTTCATTGTACTTGAATCTGTCTTATTTACCAAGTCATCCTAAATGGGCAGAGAGGAGAAAATGCTAAAATCTAGCCTTCTACAGCCTCCTTCTACCCATACATCCTCGGCCATCAGCAGCCATGCTTCCCTGTGCCTAGCTAATGGGGGTGCCTTGCTTCGTGATCATTGTCATTTATTCCTGTCAGCTCGGATCCTGCCGGGGCCACAGCTATGCCAAACGTGATGAATGCGGCATCACCAGAGCTGCTGATTATAAATGTGTCTAACCTTCCAACACTGAGGAGGAAATGGGTGGAAGTAAAGCAGGAGTTATGTCTGAAACTGCTGTAGTGTGGTACAGGCCTGTAGTGAGACACTTCTATAACTGCTACTTCTGTTTATGGTCTATGGGGTATTTACTATATGGATTTTGACAGTTTTGAGCGTTCATGTGGCATATGTGTTGCAGCTGGGGTAAGTGTTGCAGTAAATATGTTAATAAAGATACATTTCTAACAGCATTGTTTATTTAATGTTATTTTCCATGTATATTCATCCTGAATCTGCAAATTCTTTTCACCACGTCATTGCTCCTTTGCAAAAAGTGAAACTCTGCCCAACTTTACCCTGTTAGCAAGTCACTGAAATCTCTACACAAGCCTCTGCTTGACTCTCTCACCCGTACAACACTCATTTGAATTGCGTATCTTTGTAGTCAATGTGAGTGGGTGGTGACGAGGCAGAAAGTGGGACACTTGTCTAGTTAGAAAAACGTGAAGATGTTCCGTTGAGTTCATCGACTCCCCTAACACACAGTGGTGATGGGTTATGGACAGCTACTAATAAATTAACGATGCAATGGCAGCCTTACTTTGCTGATGTCTTATCTGAATTTTGAATTAAAAGGACTACAAGGAATGGGTTTCTCAAGACCTCTAATCTATTTGTCATACAGGTGCGTCTGAAGTGGAGAAGGCTCTGCTGAAGCAGCTCTTTACCGGCTACAACCTTAAGGTGCGGCCAGCATCCAGCCCTGAAGAGAGGGTGGTGGTCCGTGTGGGTATGGTCCTCTCCTCCTTCGTTGGACTGGTGAGCCACGGAACCCTAACATTTCACGTATATATTTACATACATAAATACACAACCACAATGTGAAAAACGGAGGCTTGTCCACCCATGATTTCTACGAGCTAAACGGCAAAATAGAAGTGCCGTTTCCTTGTCTGAAATACCTTGTTTTGAACTGAGTTCAAAACATTTCAAATATCAAAAAAAGAAATAAGTAGCTTAAGGGTAGTCTGGCTATTTTTTAGGGTTACTATACAATTAAAAAAGGCTTCAAAACCGAAAATTGTTCAATACGTAGCTTGGTATATGTGACCCTTCGAAATTGGTATTATTGTGTCACTAATGCCTCATTTCCACTGCATGGTTCTGCTCAACTTGACTCAACTCCACTCACTTTTGGTAGCAGGTGCTTTTCTCTATATTGTGTTCCGCTGCAGATAGAAGCCTACCCCCTCAGTGTAGGCGGGTTTCTCAGCTGATCGCCAAAGCGACGCCGCATGAAACTGCCGTGACTATCGTTAACGCTACACTCGCTGGATCCTTTCATCGGCAAAGATGTCTGCCTTTTGTCAATATCCACAGCGTAGTGTACGCCGTAGTTTTACGAGCTTTGTTTTTTTTTTTTTTAATCTGCGGCGATGTGAATTAAAAATTGCAGTCGCAACTGACGGTAGCTTGGCTATTAAAAATGGTGCCTTCGTGCAGGAGGTCCCGTGTCGCGCTAGTGATAATTCTCTCTAACCAATCAGTGGTCTACCGTGTTTCAGCTCCACATTTTTAGTATCAGCTGAGCTCCCTTGGAACATCGACCGAGGTAGTACTAAAAAAAAAGTACCAGGTACTATCCAAAACTTTGGCTAATGGAAAACCAAATTAGAGCAAGTGGAGTTGAGTAGAGCCAGGTCGTACCATGCAGTGGACAAGTGGCATAAGAATGTTCGCTTATGTGACCCTTCAAAATTGTGATTTTTGAGGGGTTTCTTGTGACAGTCAAGACATCAAATCTTATTTTTCCTACATGTAACTGATCTTTAATACTGTAACTTAGGGCTTCTCTGCCTCTGATAAGTACGTATTTAAAAATCAAATCAGATTTCCTCAGACAGATGTCTCTGACGAGGTCTTATAAGCACAGTGGTTGCTCCCCATGCTGGGGACCACTGTGCTCCAATAGTCGCCTCGATCGTGACAGGATAACAGAATACCTTATACCTGTAAATGTAGAGCTAAAGTTTTAAATATTCCAAACTGAATATATCTGAGAGCCATCTGGTTCTGCAGTCAGTGCTTGCTATTGATGTGGAGTACTGGATTTCTATCCACCCATGCAGTGTTCATATATTGTTTTAGCAGCATGCACTGACTGGGCTTCTGTCTAAGTGTCTGCATAAAAACCATGCACACACTTAAACAAACATACACACACCAGGTCATTTTATCTGTTCCTTAATTCCCCCTTGGCTCTTTTCTTTATAGCACACGCCAGCACACATATGCCCGCACAGTGTCAAATTTACATACTCATCTACAGTGAGCATGCTCCTTACACCTCCACTCAAGGTCATTCTCCGTTCTGGAGTGGAACGATGTTGAAAACTGACCCACTTGGATATGCTCCGTCCCCGTCTGCCCAGAACTAGTCAGCTGAGTAACAGCAGTGTTATTATTAACATCCCCCCCCAGAGGGACACCCTGCGGTGAAGTCAAACAGTTGCAGGAAGAATCAGTAAGGGATAGGTCAGTGATTGGATAGTTATTTGTGTGTTTGTGTGAGGGTGAGAGAGCGAGGTGGTTTAAGTCAACCTCCCTTTACCCAGCCCCACCCTCCCTGTTTGTGTCCCAGCTGTCTGCCTGACATTCCTCCCAGCGTTTTAAATAGCAGGCCCAGCTCAGGGAAGCTCCACCTTCCTGCTGGATAGACAATCACATGCATGCAGACACACACACACACACACACACACACACACACACACACACACACACACACACACACACACTTAAATGCCGCCACATCCATGTTAGCGGATGGACCAAACTAAAAAATCAAAGTGCACCTCAACTTATTCTTTTCTAAAGACCTTTGTGAGTTTGTGTCATTTTAGGTTGTTTTTATCACGCTGATGTTTTTTTGTTTTTTAAGTTAATAATCCTGATAAGTTTGGTTATTATTAGTTATTTGATGCTATAAAAACAGCTGTGATTGACTCGTGATTGGTCAGGCGGGTGTATGAGCGGGACTTAAATACCGCGGCTCGACCGCCCGATCACTACTGCACAGTTTCTGGCTCCAATATTACAAGATGGCAGCGCCCTGATGCTGGATATTTTTGGCTTCACTTTTGTACAGTAAAAGGAAGTACAGATGTGTCGTCCATCTTTTTTCACAGTCTATGGTTTAGATCAACAAGTAGAGGCTGTGCGTGTATATGTTATGTACCCATAACACTTAATGTCATTTGTGTCATAACTATCCTAGCAACCATGTACACTATGGTATGATCCAAGAAGTCCAACATCAGCACTGAAACTGTTTACACACATTAACTAAGCATGACAAGGGCATATGAAACATTATTATGCGGGAAAAGTTAAAGGTCCTATGACATGCTGCTTTTTGGATTCTTTTATATAGGCCTTAGTGGTCCCCTAATACTGTATCTGAAGTCTCTTTTATATAGGCCTTAGTGGTCCCCTAATACTGTATCTGAAGTCTCTTTTATATAGGCCTTAGTGGTCCCCTAATACTGTATCTGAAGTCTCTTTTATATAGACCTTAGTGGTCCCCTGATACTGTATCTGAAGTCTCTTTTATATAGACCTTAGTGGTCCCCTGATACTGTATCTGAAGTCTCTTTTATATAGACTTTAGTGGTCCCCTAATACTGTATCTGAAGTCTCTTTTATATAGACCTTAGTGGTCCCCTGATACTGTATCTGAAGTCTCTTTTATATTGGCCTTAGTGGTCCCCTAATACTGTATCTGAAGTCTCTTTCATATTGGCCTTAGTGGTCCCCTGATACTGTATCTGAAGTCTCTTTTATATAGGCCTTAGTGGTCCCCTAATACTGTATCTGAAGTCTCTTTCCCGAAATTCAGCCTTGGTGCAGAATTACAGCCACTAGAGCCAGTCCCACAATGAGCTTTCCTTAGGATGTGTCATTTTGGTGTCTGTAGCTTTAAATGCTATTGAGGAGGAAAGAGGAGGGGAAAGGTGGTGGGTGGGGGTGTGGCCTTGACCAAGTGCCATGCTTCGCTTGTTTTCAAGCCGTGATGTCTCTCTCTTTCTCATGGGCGGGCCAAATTCTCTGGGCGGGCAAAGCAGAGAAAGGGGAGGTAACCTTTCCCTATATATATAGTTATGTAAATAAAACTACATAAACCTATTCTGGTACAACCTCTAAATCCAATTATGAACCTTAAAATGAGCATAATATGAGCACTTTAAAAGTGCCCTGTGAAAAAAGTTAAAAAAAAGCTCTTTGCAAACTCTATTAACAAACACTTGTGCCGCTAGTGTAGTTAGCCGTAAAGTTGCCCCAATAACACATACATTGTTTTTTATTTTCTGTTCCAGAATATGAAAAATGAAGAAATGAGCGTGGTCGTTGTCATGAATCTGGTAAGTGTGTTTGTGTGTCAGCTCCTTTCTCCACACCTAGCATTTCTTACTGTGTGCTTGTTGCGCTGAGGCTTGCAAATGCGGAGTTGGTTTTTATGAATGTTGCTGGTACATTTCAAGCCTTTTCCAACACACAATGAATGACCTGTCAGACGGTTGTCTGAGAGACCCAAAAGCGGCTTTCTTTTCTAAAACAGGAAGTTGCATTCATTAACACAGTGTACTGAAATGATTTTGACCACCTCAACGCTGCAAATAAGTGTATTGCAGCTCCGTGCCAGTACACTACACATTAACCAAGCGCGAGCACTTGGAGTCGTCCTAATAATACAGAGTATATGCAAAATGAAAAATTATGCAAATGGAGTTTTGTTATACAAGGACAAATGCACGAGGGAATCGTCCCTGTGGATTCTAATTACAGCAGTGGAAAAAAAATGAAAAATAAACTGATGAAATGACAAATTGGTTACATATGTAATGGTAACATTTCCTCCTACTGTCATTTTGTTTCCCTCTTGTCCCCTGCCCTTTTTATGCATTAGTGTAATTTCCACATGCCTGCACACATAAACCGCTTTCTTTTCTTTTTTAACTTTTGAAACAGGAATGGACAGATCATCGGTTGTCATGGAAACCCAAGGAGCATGATGGGATTGAGGTGATGCGTATCCCCTCTGCGAAGGTTTGGCTGCCTGACATAGTCCTCATCAATAAGTAAGCACGGGCAACGCACTCACGTTGGCATAAATTAACCAGCGCTAAAGAGCACAGGAGAAACTATTTGGTCACTTTCCTCCTTTTTTCTTCTTCCTCTTTTTAGATATTTTGACTGGGATGGTTTCTGCGTCGACCCTAAGGGGCATTTAGGTTTTACCCTCCTGTATTGATGTGACTGCTCCCTTGGTGGCAGACATGTAGAATACGATATTGCAACAGTATGACGAATGTTTTATGAGGACAAACGTGGGCACAGCTTGGTTTACGCCAAAAATAGTTCTCTTTTTTTCCTTCCATTGACATAGGGCTAAGGTCATGTTATTCAGTCAGAGTTGATATCCATCCACCCTGATCAGTCCACTGCTCGTGTTGTACAGCTTAGTTAACTCACCTTGCCTGTTAGTTATTGAATCAACTTTGAGTGTGCTCCTTGCACCTCAGCGGTCTCCTGGCTCAAATCCCTGAGTTTGTCTGACCCATCCATTCATCCTGAACTCCACCCTACGTGGACTTTCTCGGACTAATCTGGGACAAAATATGGTTCCCTCAAAAAGTAATTAAAAATGCAGTTTTGCTGTATGGGAATGTAATTCTTAGGAGACAGCTGGTTATTGACTTATCTTAATGTATATTTAGCCCAACAAGTTTTCTGCGTTTGTCATTTCTCCATTCAAGAAATACAGATACAGAATAAAGATAAGACAAAGTGCTATGTGCAGTAATTAAAACAAGTTAAGTGCAGCCACTAAATATTTAAATTAAATTAGAAAATTTAGATACTAAGAACAGCGAGTGGAGTCTCTTTTTCTTACACCCCTGCACACATACAATACATACTCCCATTAGAATGGCTGTAAATATCCCCACTGCTCCATTCATCAGCACTTTATAGGCAATTAAGCACCATGGTTCCCTAAAAAAAAAACGGAGCTGATGGCAGTCAGCGACTTCGGCCTGGGAGGCGCTCACTTGGAACCACACCTCACACACACACACACACACACACACACACACACACACACACACACACACACACACACACACACACACACACACACACACACAAACACACCTTCACAGGGACAGGTTGTTAGGAGGGCCCGCTTTAAGGACACAAGCGTCTCCTTGTTAAATTAGCAGAGCCATAAAAAGCCAAACACTGCACCCTGACAGACTGCTAAATCTGGGTCTAATTGCCTTGATGTCTTTGTTATGAGCTTAACAGCCCAAACCGCTCTGTATACATCCAACATTAGTGCTGCACTTAGAAGTGTCCTGTCAAATGTGTTGAGTTCCTGCATTTCATCCGTGCCAATTATAATGTTTTAGTGGGGTCTTGCAGTACGAGGACCGCAGCCAAATGTTGATGTGCTGTACTAGCACAGCTATGCTGAGAGAATGGAAAGAGCACTGCGACTGCAATAATCAGACATACTAGATCAAGTTTTTATATATACATATATATAATATTACTCACTCTGACCACAGCTTCACCCTATTTTTCCTTGTGGGTAATTTATGATAACTCTGCTTTATTTCAAAGAGAAAGAGACCGAAAGGTTGACTGAGAGGAAGTATGCAGGATGACATGAAACAAACGCTTCAGGCGAGAGTCAAACCTGGGATGCTGCTATTACATGATATGAGTCAGCAGGATGAGCTGTTCATATTTGTTGCATTGCAAAATGGAGACTTTAAACTGCCTGCCACATTTAAGTCTACTGGAAATGTCTTGGACCCAGAAATGTTGCTTCCTATCAACTATAGTGATTGAAATATCACCTATAGGCCTCATATTTCCCTTTAAGCAGGGAGGCCGTGATTTTCAGCTATCTAATAACGGTTAAAAATGAGTACTTGCACAACATGAAGTGAAGAAAGAAGCAAAATACCTCAGAAGTCTATAAAGAACTCATAAAAAATGTTTCAAGTGCAATCTTCTACTGACAGTAATCAATACAGGTGTAAGAAAAGTTTTGAAATCATACTTTGTTCTCTGTTTGCAGTAATGACGGGGTGTTCGATGTGGCCCTGCATGTCCATGTGCAGGCCTATAGTAATGGCAGAATAACCTGGACTCCCCCTGCTCTCTACTGCAGCTCTTGTGGAGTTAAGGTGAACATCAGCACATATACAAACATACTTAACATTGTCCTCCTTCTGTTTTCATGTTTCACATTCATTTCCCTGTCTGTTTCTGTGTCTAGGTAACGTATTTCCCGTTTGACTGGCAGAACTGCACCATGCAGTTCCGCTCCTACACATACGACTCGACGGAGATCGATGTGCAGTACGCACTGGACTCAAAAGGCAAAGAGATCCGGGAGATCCAACTGGACGAATCTTTCAGCGGTGAGAATTTGGTGGGGAACACATAAAAAGAAGGGTTGGATGGACGGATAGATAGAGCAGTAAAGAGTATAGGAGTGGCACTGCCAGACCTATCCCCACAGCGCTGCGGAGGAAGGTCTGGCTCCTCCATGCATACATTCTGGGATGGGAGAAAAAAAACGCTCTGGGTTGTTTGCATTCACAATCGTCTTGGGCGAAGCTCCGGTTGCAGCGACAATGGCTCTGCAAAATAGTCTCGGGAAAGAACTTGTTTTGGTGGAATATTTGCATCCTGCAAAAGAAAACGCCACGTACAATATTAAAGGTCCTATGACATGCTGATTTTTGGATGCTTTTATATAGGCCTTAGTGGCCCCCTAATACTGTATCTGAAGTCTCTTTTATATAGGCCTTAGTGGTCCCCTAATACTGTATCTGAAGTCTCTTTCCCGAAATTCAGCCTTGGTGCAGAATTACAGCCACTAGAGCCAGTCCCACAATGAGCTTTCCTTAGGATGTGCCATTTCTGTGTCTGTAGCTTTAAATGCTATTGAGGAGGAGAGAGGGGTGTGTGGCCTTGACCAGCTTGCCATGTGCAAAGCAGAGAAAGGGGAGGGGTAACCATCCTCCTTATGACGTCATAAAGGGAAGATTCCAGATCGGCCCATCTGAGCTTTCATTTTCTCAAAGGCAGAGCAGGATACCCAGGGCTCGGTTTACACCTCTCACCATTTCTAGCCAGTGGGGGACTCATATTAATGTTAAAAAAACTGATAAAGTGAAATGTTCATGCCATGGGACCTTTAAATTAAGTTAACTGTTTACTCAATATAATCGCAGTGTGCATTTTTTGCACAGTAACGTCCCTAAACGTCCCAGTTAGAGAGGAAATGCCGTAAACATATTCTTTGTAAATCTTTACAATCATTTCCCGAAAGAACCAAGCAGGCCTGCCTTGTTGCACGATCCAAACCATTTCCAGCGTGTAGCTTGCTAGCTCAGAGTTCGTTTCCTGAAGAGAAAGAAGTTAGACAACGGCAACCCAGAGAGCGGCACATCCGGCGGCGCCGCCGATTATCCTGTAAATGAACCGTCGTTGATCCAGACTAGGAAGAAAGGGAAAAGGATATAAATAGAAGTATATATCCATTTGCATGTTACAGTGAATTTCCTCTACATTCTTTTTGATTTTCTCTCATTAGACACTTTTGCTCGTCACAGGAGTGTTTTTACTTGCTCGACTGTGTTTGCACTTCCACTTCCTCTTGTGGTGTGCAGATCTGTTTTGCTGATCAAAATTTCTTAAAACGTGAACGTTTCCCAACAGAGGGCGGCGAGTGGCACATCCGACACAAGCCGTGCAGGAAGAACATGAACGATGACCTATATGAGGACATGACTTTCTACCTCATCATCGAGAGGAAGCCTCTGTACTACGTCTTGAACATCATCCTCCCCTGCATCCTCATCACCATCATCGCCATCTTTAACTTCTACCTGCCTCCTGACGCAGGTAAACCAACGATACAGAATAACAATAGTTTGCTACTGTATCAGACAATCTGGCTCATAATGCACACAGATTCCACTTTGATCTAGCGTTGGTTAGTATTATTCGGCCTTATCATCGCTCTCTAAAACTGCTCATACCATTTCCTAAATGTGTTTGTGTGGTCTGGTTGAATTGGGCAATCACACATTTGTCCAATTACTGTACTGTCCCAAAGGGATTCAGATGAGATAGCGGTTTCCCATAGAGCACTGCTGAAATCAATAACCTCCAAAATGAAACAGTAGAAATCAGCCCTGAGAGTGATCATCTTAAGACTGTACTTTGTCACACATGGTTTTAAACATGATTTATGTAATAGACTTGTTTACATGGATTCACTGGGTAATCAGTCTGTAGCAGTCTGTCTCAATTGGGATACTTCCGTGACCGCTTAAAGAGACAGGCGCTAAAACGGAGTGTGAATATTCAGACAGATAGCATTAGATAAATAATGTGGTTTTTTTTAACATTAAAGCATGTAAACATGTTCTAATAGAGACTCAAACCCCAACCTGAAAATGAGCATAATATGGGAATATTAGATTATCATGTGGGGACATAGATATTATGTAGAATCAAACTGTTAAAAGAACAAAAGAATAAATATGGAAACAAATCTGAAAATTGTACAGATTTTTTTGGTGGCTATTGTCAATTAAATTGTATTATTATTATAATTTTATTTTATTTGTAGTATCAAATCATAACAAGAGTTATCTCGAGACACTTTACAGATAGGGTAGGTCTAGACCACACTCTATAATTTATGAAGTCCCAACAATTCTAGTAATTCTAGTAATTCTCCCAAGAGGAAGCATAGTGTAGTAGTTTCTGTAGGAAAACTATGGTAGTCGTAGTAGTTCATGTCATAGCAGGACACTGCAGGGCGTTACAGGATGTAGCATGGCACAGCAGGGCGTGGCTGGACGTAGCAGGTTCAGCAGGACGCAGCAGGGCACCGCAGAGCGTAGCAGGACGCAGCAGGGCACCGCAGAGCGTAGCAGGGTGTAGCAGGACGTAGCAGGGTGTAGCAGGACGTAGCAGGGTGTAGCAGGACGTAGCAGGGTGTAGCAGGACGCAGCAGGGCACCGCAGAGCGTAGCAGGGTGTAGCAGGACGCAGCAGGGCACCGCAGAGCGTAGTAGAGTGTAGTGCAGCAGGACCACGGCGCCAGCTGCAACCAAGATATTGGTGCCATCCTAATCCAAGGAAATATGCTGGGAAAAAGAAACATAAGGACTCCCCAGAGCTAGGTTAGTAACAAGCATTTCTGGATCTCCTCACTCCCTAACTATATGCTTTATCAAAGAGGAGGGTTTTCAGTTTATTCTTAAATGTGGTGACAGTGACTGCCCCCCGAACCCAGACTGGGAGCTGGTTCCACAGGAGAGGAGCCTGGTAGCTGAAGGCTCTGGCTCCCATCCTTGTCAAAGAAAAGTTCCATGAGTTGGAGTAGCTCTGGGGGAATTGGGACACCAGACCACAGCTAAAATCCTGGTTACAGCCCTGAAGAGAGTGTGTGTATGCACAAAGCTTTCTCTTTTTCCTGCCCCTGCGTTTTTTTAATCTTTCACCCTCTGCTGGTGGGACCTCTAAAAGTCTGCATACATAAAGTATGATTCTCCCCTCTGACATTGGGACAAGTGAAACGTGAACAATTTTTCTTCTTTTACAACACCTTTGCTGCCAATCAATATTATTTGTGCACTGTGTCACAAAATCTCTGACATGTTGAACTTTGTGTTAATGCAGTGCGAGGAAGTGAGTGAGGGAAATGCCTCTGCTTTGACAGTTACTCACTGTTGGGAGCATGCGCTGCCCTAATGCACATCAATTTCCAATTACCTAGTAACTCTATCCAATCTGTGGTAAACACAATTTGTAAGTGACCACTGAATACTCCTGGGAGGCCCTGCCTTATTGGTCAATCAGCTTCACTTAGAATGGGAGATGAATTTTCTATTGGAGTCATTACTGGTGAATTAAACGGACTGCTGCAAAGATAGCAGATCAGCTGAAGGAGGAACAAACCTTGTCCTGGTGAAAAAGATGAGCCGTAACACAGACCTAAAGGAGTGAAAACAATTCCAGACGTTGGTTGTTAGAGACATTGTTAAATACGTTGTAGGGTTGGGGGGAAAAAAATAAAAAATCGTATGTATCGTTTTTTGCAAAAAATTTTAAAATCGATTCTTTCCCTAGAATTAGGATTTTTAAATTTTTATTTTTGATCAATAATTTACCTAAATATTTTCTGTTCAGACAGTACCGCCAAAGGTGACTACATCTGCAGAAAATCCATGTTATGTACTACTTTACAAATAGCTAGCATGTGACGTGCATTCTTTTTTAGAAAACAATTAGCTTTTAGAAATGTCTCGTGATATATTGTCTCTAGAAGTGTATTATTCAATGTGTAGAGCCCCTGGTGATACTTCGAGCAAAGTCTCATGTTGTGTCGAGCCTTCTTAGTGTTTTAAAAATAGCGATATTGATGCTATCATAGTAGTGCCCCTAGCACTCCCATTCAAAAGGCCATTTGACCCATGACGAGAATACGGGTAACTTTAAAAGTGTCTTTTCCATCCTAATTATGCTTTTAAACGAAAGTTTGACTCGGGTACATTCACAAAAAGACCCTAGGTTGCATTTTGGCGAGAGTTACACTTTAAGATGGCTGTGTGGTCATGGCTGTGGCCATCACAGCAATAAATTAAAATCGCAACACAAATCGAATCGGCACCCATGTAGCGTGACAATCGGGACAAAAGCATATCGTCCCAGCCCTAATACGTTGTATTTTCCTTTTTTATCCCCATACAAGGAGAGAAGATGGGTCTGTCGATCAACGTGTTGCTCACCCTCACTGTGTTCTTGCTGCTGCTGGCTGATAAGATCCCAGAGACTTCACTCGGTGTCCCCATCATTGTCAACTACATCATGTTCACCATGATCCTGGTCACGTTTTCTGTTATCCTTGGTGTGGTCGTCTTGAACCTGCACCACCGTTCACCCAACACCCACATCATGCCCATGTGGGTCCGTAAGGTGAGCTCCCTGATTCGGGTACAACCCTTCTTTACCATAAAGAGACCATAAAGTCTTCATAGTATATGGCTACTATACAATGTCAAATGTAAGAGCTTTGTTCATCTAACTTTATATATTCAACAACAGAACTAACTGGTCAATAATAGAAATAAGACAATCATGTTAATCCAACTAATTAAAACAAATATGTAGAATTAGATCCAAAATATTTACAACCATTTTATTGCCTTGTGGGCACCTGCATAAGCATCACTGCCTCTAACATTTAAAAAAATGAATAACAAAACGCAATATGTGGTGGCCGGTGTTGATTGTGTGGCGCACCGCCACAAATTAGTCTATATGTGGGAAACACTGGTACATTACAACACTGGTTCTTCACAACCTGAATGTCATGTAAAACCATTAACCTCCATCAATGGCTGTTGCCCTCACTGTACATTATGTGAAGCCAATTGCAGGCCTCAGCAGCAGCTCTACACTTAGCTCCAAGTTCTGTCACCCTTTCAGGGAACACCCACCTCAGAAAGGCTTATACACCGGTGATTTGCATGGTTTAATGGAACTAAACTGCTTGGTACTGGATTGATGGGAGGAGAGAGCATTAAAGGTTCTGCTTCTTTGCACTGCTACTTTTTCTGACGATCAGTGTCATGAAATGTGGAAGTGAAAGATTTATGCACAGAACGGCAGTAGTGGGAAATGTAAAGATGTTCAGGTACCCTGTTCTTGACTCCAGAACTTCTTGTAATGCAGTGCAAAATGCAAACAGCGGAGAACAACCAGCAATACAACTTTATTGTCAGTTTACACTGAAATTCATTTTGCCTTCCGGAGCAGCTCCACTCAGAAAAGGGAAAAGAAAAGCACACACAGAGTTAAACAATTACACAAAGAGTACAAAGATTAAAGCTGTAACGATTCCAAATTTTGCTTTACAATTAGTTGTCTCAGGAATAATTGCGATTAACAATATAATTGTCTCTTTCAGTCAGAATGTATTTAATTTAACGTGTGAGTGCCAACAACTAACACAAAGCATAGCTTTAGCTCATCAGTCCGACCAATAATCACTTATGTAATTACAATTTGACACATCCAAACAAAATCAACAATTACCACCAACAGCCATACTCCTTAGGAAAGTGGTCTTCACTATTTTTTTCATGAGCGCCACATTTGATAGGACAAAGTCAATAAGTGAGCCACTTTCACGGCAAAGTATCAAAAATTACATCCAGTCATAAATAGCATGTCTGCTTATCAATCTGTCATCCCTAAACATACAATATGCAACTTTTCTACATTAGCTCATCATGTTAAAGAGTTGGAAAGACCGCCCAAACTGGCAACTTCGCAGTGAGTCAGTGTTATGGACGGAAGGGCAGAGCACGTTTAAATATATTTTCTAGTCTATATTTCCATCTTGTAGTGCCACAGTTTGGGGTATTTTTAAAAAAATATATATAAATTATTTGTAATAGCGCAGACTTAGGGTTATGTTATAGCCCTGCCTGTTTTGAATGTATTTATGAAATATCTGTTTTTACTGTATGATCATATCACCGTATTATGTACTGCCATGCAAGCCACAAATTAAAGCTTGGCTAGCTGCAGGAACCATGCAATGAGTAACACTGCCTTAGGACCTTAGCTAATGTTAGCAGTTTATTGCGGTTAAACAAAGAATCCACGATTACGTAAAAAAAATTGCTTTTAGACAATTATGTAATAATTGTTACAGGCCTAACATAGATAAAAACACATCAACAGCCATGACAAAGAAACATGTTTCATAGATAGATACAGCTACTGTAGCATGTACACAAATGTATACTGTTAGCAGTATGGCAGTTTGTGTAACGTGTGATGAATTATTCAATCCAAATGATCTTGTTTTAAGTGAATGCAAATCATCACTGACAAAATGGCATCTATCCATACTACTAATGCAGTAATTATGGTCTGTTAAATGAAGGAAACATTGACTTTTCTTCTCTTCAGCATCCTTTTTATTGCAGTTTATTATGCTTTAACTGCACCACCTCCAAGCTGGGCATGTAGCCCTGCCAATTTTCAAACTAATCTTCACATTGGCAGACATGTCAAAAAAAGTCCTTGCATTTTGAGATACATTTGAGTCTCAGTATTTGTCAAAGCATGTGCTGTGATATTTGTCATCCAACAGAGGAAACAGCAGGAACTCTAGTGTCAAGAAATATGCCTCCAGCTGTAGAATCACTGTAAAGGACAAATTCAAGTGAGCCTCCTTGTTTTGTAATTGTTTGTACTTCACAGATTGATCATTCTCATACAGGAAACACCCATCTACTTATTAGCACGGCCGTCTATACCGCTAACCCTGAAGTTAATAGACTTGACTCACATATGCAATAATGGTGCCTGTAGTGGGGTTGTAGGCCCCATTGAAAATTACTTTTGTAAGTATGCCAAATGGTCCCTATGTGTCTTTAATGCATCCGTCTAAAGCAACAGAAAAGTGTACACTTTGTGGACACCAGCGTTCAGTCTCTGGACTGACATCATCTCTGCTGCTTTTTCTTCCTTCTCCATCATGATGGTTGATTGCAGCATCTTATTTTCATTTTTTCATATTTTTGCAGTCACTAAGTCTCGCATTGCCAGACCTATCTCCACAGCGCTGTGGAGTAAGGTCTGGCTACACCACACATACATTATGGGATAGGGGGGAAAAAACACTCTGGGTTATTTGTATTTCTTTAAACCAATCGCAATCATTTTGGGCGGGGCTTAGCTCCGGATGCAGCCACAGTGCCTCTGCAAAATAGTCTCGGGAAGGAACTTGTTTTGGCGGAACGCTTTCACCCCGATAAAAGAAAACACCACACACTAATATTAACTGAAGTTAACTGTTCACACAATACAGTAACGTGAGATATTTAAATTAGCTGGACACAAAGTAATTAGCTATTTTGTCCATAGCAAATCCCACCAATCCGTCCCAAAACGTCCCAGTTAGAGAGTAAATGCCGTAAACGTATTCTTTGTAAATCTTAACAATCATTCCCCGAAAGAACTAAGCAGGCCTGCCTTGTTGCAAGATCCGAATTTTCTTCAAAACATGCCTATTCAGCATGTAGCTTGCTAGCTCAAAGTGTGTTGTTGACTCCCGAAGCGAACGGCATTTGAGAACGGGAACACACAGAGAGCGGAAGGCGAGGGATATGTGACCGAACAGCCGATGTGAGGCAATTATCCTGGAAATGTACAGTCGTCATTCCAGACTACCAACAGTAGTCAAATTATACGGAGCCCCCCTGGGGTCAGCTGAGAAAAATAAACTAAACCGTGCACACAGAATAAAAATCCGTTCTCCGTAAAAAAAACTGTTCTCACGGATTCATGATATCACACGTTTTTACAACCGAGGGAACAGATTTTTATTCTGTGCGCACGGTTTCGTTTTTTTTTCTCAGCTGACCCCATGGGGGCTCCATAAAATTTAAATATGCAGTGTGTCAAACATTCTGTAAACCGCCACAAGTATCTGAGTGTAGCCATGCTAGCGTCGTTTAACGCACACACACACAAATATAAATATAACAGGTGTTGCAGTATGCTGGGAAACAGGAGGATAGAAAGCTCACATAAGAACATGGACATATGTGATGAATGAAGGCTAAGTCACCCTTTTGTCTTTGAAACTACAATAACATACAATTCAATAAGTCAAGCTGCTTCGGCTCATTCTACATTCTCCACTGTAGCTACAGTACAGTATGGTCCCTGCCAGGGGCCGAATATTGACAGCCATCTGTCAATACAGGCAAGCCAAGAGTTATTTCAAAAGAAGGATACCCAAGCTCTTTGAGGTGCAAATAAAAGAGCCATTAACAGAGGCAAACAGCACTTATGATATTGATCAGGACTAACATTTGGCCCAAGTTTTGCTGTTATATCAAGTCAAATTCCTCTGCTATTACTTTAAAGGAGAGCTCCAGGTCTGACAGCCAAGGAGTATCAACGAGTTTAATAGACATGTATCTCTATTTTAATTACACGCATCTGGGAGCTGCCCACTACAACTACCGGTCTTTACTTAAGAGCTCCACTGGAGTATCCAGAGTCTGTGTTCTTTGCTTAAGGACACCTTGGTGGTAGACATTGAGGTATTGGAAACCATTACACATTTGGTTTCCCTACCCGCATCATTCAGCTTCAACTGTTCTCAAAGGTTATCTCACTGCTAAAGTCAACATTTTGACTGATTTCTCAGCTTTAATAGGCAAATACAGGGCAAGTACATTCAGCTGCCCCATCAATCACGAAACAGGAATCCAAACAAATGGATTTTTTATTACCAGGAAAGACGGCGGATTTTGGAGGACTGGGCAAGCCAACAAGCTAGTGACTGAAAGTGGAAAGTTCAGTTAAATAACTGGTTCCCATTGTGGTTTTGAGTCAAAGAAATATGCATGAAAGAGTATTTTTCCATTTGGGATTTCCATTTTTAAACTCACATCGCATCAGTGGAAGTGAAAGCACTAAGAAATTGATTGTACTGGAAGTTGTTGAGGTAACTTTTCATTTTTCCTCTCCCCCTAGATCTTCATCCACATGCTGCCTCCTTACCTGGGCATGATGCGGCCAAAAGTAGAGACGCCCCTCTCCCTGGAGACCATTCCCCGCCGAGAGAAAAAGATAGTCACCATCAGCAAGGTGGCTGATGAATACTTCATTCGCAAGCCCGACTCCTCCATCTTGTTCCCCAAGCCCAACAGGTGAGACCAGCACCCGCTCTGGGGTCCAGGGACATATGGGTGTATGTATGGTAGGGCTGGGACGATGTGCTTTTGTCCCAATTCGATTATTTAACGATACATGGGTGCCGATGCAATTTGTGTTGCCATTTTCAACACAATTTTCTGCTTTCGCTCTTTTTTTTGCTGGAAATGAATATGATGTAGTGGCCGTCAGCGGTACAATATAAACATAAAATATTTAGGTGAATCATTGGGGGGGGGAGGGGGGTGAAATGTTGATTCTGGGGGAAATAAAGTCCAAAAATCGTGATACATACGATTTTAGATTTTTTTTTTTTTCACCCCTAATGTATGGGTATGAATTTGTCTGCATACATAGCAAATTTACACAATTTACATGTTACACAAAGCTTTCTCTTTTTGTGAAAAAGGACTTTCAGACTCACTTTGTGACCACCTCTAATACATAATCCATAGCTGACTCTTTTTAACGTGGAGTAGAAGTCATTAAAAAGTAATTGAAAGTGAACTGCCAAAAATTGGTTAGATTGCACTATGAAATGAAATTCAATAGTAATATCTCCTTCCCTGTGTGTAGCGTTCATGGAGTTTCAGGTTAAAGTATGTGTAGGAGGGTATCTTTGAAGTCAGCTGGCCAGTCTTTCCTGTTTTCCCGCAGCTTGCATTTGTCCTATGAAATCCAACTCTCATTCTACGTTAATAAACATCACCAGGCTTAGCAGTTACCTAAAAATATGGAGAGACAGAATGCACAATTATACAAAATTTTTCTTCCTACCCGTGCGTCAGTTGTCTAGATTAAGAAATCAAGATGACACTGAGACTCTTTAGGCTGCCATATAAAGTTATCTTCATTTTTGGAGAACTGATTATGGAACAAATTGTTTAAGAAGTCAAAGTTAGCTCATCGCTTTCTGACCTTTGGTGTAGACTGTGGGAGGTGTTTGCATCAGGACGGTGGTGCATTTAGATTCAAATTGTGCGGTATTATGCTAGAAAAGTACAAAGGAGGAGCCTTTAAAAAGGTATATAGACAACAAGTCCTCCAACCCATACGACCACATAGGTTGTTGGTTCCTACACTCTTATATGACCCACAGGAGCGTTTTATGAATTAGGTAGGGTCTGGTGGCAGGAGATCAATAGTTCCTTAACGTAAACTAAACCCTCGCAGTTTGAAACACATGGTTAACTTCCCAGTTTGGTTAGATTTAGGCAACAAAAATACTTGGTTAGGTTTGGGAAACGATCATGGTTTGGCTAAAATAAGTCTAAGTAATACTGCTGTGTTAGCGTTTTCATACCCCACTGTTAGGTTTCCCTTCTGACAGAGATGTTATTCTCTGTTTCCTGCCCAGGGACTACAGATGAAAATGAACTTACAGCTAACTCTTGTAGGAGGAGCTGTGCATTGTCTCTAAATACTGAAATTGATGTATTTGGTCAAAATATGGGGATATTTGATTTTCTCCATATCGCATATACAACCTTCAGTTAAACCCAGACTGGTGAGTGCTTCCCCTGATGCTGTTGAGTTAGGAGCTGAATTGGGCCAATCTTGGCACACAAATAAGCAACAAACCACTGCTATCAGCCTAACCCTAGTCTCCATACCTTGTCCACAGGTAATGGGTGACCTTGCTCAGGCGAATTTGGTAAAACGAACAACTGCAGGTCCTGCGAATCAGCTACTATGTAGCCTCCCTGCTCTATTAATACCAAAAAGTCTTCCTCACAGTCTGGAGCTGCCGCTCCCTCTCTATCCTTCACCTCCTGTGAGAAATGGAATGTGTCTCGAGGGAAAGACTGAAGGCGGCACAGATTTGTCGCTGAAATAATAATGACCCACACAAATCGACTCCGACACATTAGAGCGGGACGCTGCGTGTCTAGGCGAACGAACGGGTGACAGAAAAAGAAGGGGGGGGGGCTATTAGAGCAATTTGATGAGACAGCAGTATCTTTTCTTGAGCCCATGGTACACACACATTCACACCGACCTTCTTAATTGGGTTTAGTGCATGTCTTGGCACTACAGCCAGTTTTAGTTGAATTAGGCTCCTGAATAGTCATTTACTTCTCTCTGATGAAGTGCTGCTCTGAGCCACGCAGGAGGGGAAAGCGGCCGAAAGGCCAAATTGTGTCCCCCCCTTTCTCTCTACCTCCCTCTCTTATCTGTCTTTCAATTCAGTTTGCTTTATTGGCATGAACAAAGAAAACATGTAGCCAAAGCAGTTTACAGAAAATTCATGTACAGTATAGTACATATCACATATTAAAAACATACAGTAGGTGTCACATAGATTATATACTGTACTGATCGCTGTACACACAACATTACAAAACAATTTCATTGCACTAGGGCGGGGCGATAGGGAGGAAATCAAATATCACGATATGTTTGACCAAATACCCCGATATCGATATCGTCGCAATATCGATATCGAGGTATTTGGTTGACAATGGGTGCTTTCACAAAATATCTACACAATGAGATTTGTGATAAATAATCATCAGTAATGTGGATATAATGTCTATGTGGATAAAGGCAAATAATAGAACTGCCAGAACAGTGTGGAAAGTTCAGAAAAGTACATCACTTTACTGGAAAGCAGCCTTTAAAACCAGGAAAAGACAACACTTATGTAATATTACGATATTAAGATAACCACAATTTAAGACAATATCTATTCTCCTATCACGATATTGATGTATTTTGATATATTGCCCAGCCCTACATTATACAATATAATACGTTACAGTTTTGTACAATATAATATCGTTACTGTACTAAACCAATCTGTCATTTAGGGATCCATTAGTCCCTCAGGCTGTGGCAGGCAGATACATATTTAACTTCCAGTGAAGCTGCTGGCTCTTCTCCTAGAAGAACTTCCAGCTTCTTTTCTGGTGTTAACATTGGGAAGTTTGCTATTTTTTGGGGGATATTTTTCCAAAGTGTAAATCACTTAGTAAAGAGAATTTTTCACAGTTTCTCTCTCTCTTTCTATCTGATGAGGCTCCACCTTTCTGAGGTCACAGCCTCTTCACCTGCCACACTCGGCAAGCGCTGCATTGTAAACCCCCCAAACGGCTGTGCTGAATACCAAGCAGCTCTATACTCTGCCCTGGCTGTCACTTTACACTCCTTTTTTAAATGTTTGCCAGTTAAAGACACAGTGCCGCACTGCCCTCTGGTGGCCAGCTGCCTAGCCTGGCTGAAACTAATTTGATCTGGTAATTTTTTTTATAGGATCTAAAAAAAAATGTAAGGTGTTTAATATTTGAGGTGTTTCATAAGAAAACAGATGTTTCAAGAAGGCAGCTGTTCTGCCAGAAGAATAATGTTAATTTGTCAGGGTGTTGTGTGTTTGGACGTGGTTGTGGGAAGGACCAAGGGTAGATGAGTTTGTAAAAAGTTTCTTAAGTGACTTTGTTAAAGGGAAATGCTGCTCACAATAAAAAAAATAAAAAATACATTATATCACGTTTAATATACAGCTTTTACAAACAGTATACACAGGTACACACTTGGGAAGCAATGCCTCATAGCTGAATGAGTGTTCTTTGTGCGCACGTTAACTTATTTTCTACTTCTTTTGAATTTAATATGCCCAGAAATTTCTTTACATTTATTTTATATTTTGTACCCTCCTATGTGTAAAAATAACATTCAGAAAATAGGTCTGAAACACATGCAGACAGGTTTTCAACACATTTTTTTTTAAACCTTTATTTATCCAGGTAAGTCAATGCAACGACAACCTGTCACATTCACACAGTTACAAATTCATACCTGGAAGCTGCCCAGTACAACCACAGTCTGATCTGCTGGCCACGCTCAAGGGCACCTCAGTGGTGGTAATGAGGGAGGGACAAGCACTGCTCTTTCACTTTCCCCACTCAGATTTTTTCCTGTCTGATGATTGAAGTGGCAACCTCCCAGTCCCAAGTTTGCTTCTCTAACCACTAGGCCACCACTGCTGCCTAAACTGGAAGAGAAAATGAAGATAAACTGTACAATAATTCACCGTACCTTTCAATGATTTGAACTTAGACAACTTTCAGGTGTAACTTTGACCTACTGCACATGTCGTTGTTGTGTGTACACTGAGGTACTACTACGGACATTTCTGTTCAACACACACTAGGTTTTAACAGAACAGACTGTGTAAAAAAAGTCGACGCAGCCACCGTGATGTCACTCGTTGGTTTTTGGGCTACCGTTTTGAAGCCTCAAGGTTGGCATTTTGGCCGTCAACATCATCTTTTTTTTGGAGCCAGAAGTGACCATATTTGGACAAAGGGTGGAGGTGGAGCTACATTAAATGACGTGGCATCCATGATTCACATTAACTGTGATATTAATTGGGATGCTAATTTTGGCTTGCGTAAGACAGACTGTACTTAACGGAAACAATTAACAGCCGTCTTCTTAGTTTATTTTAATAGAACAAAACATTTTTTAGGAAACAACAATGTTACAGTTCACTTTCCAGAACTGAAAACACACAGTGAAAGGGTCAAAGTTCTGATACGAAAACACTCAAAAACGGCTATTTCAATGTACACAGTGAAATGGTTGCTAAGCCTGTATCATGATTGACAGGTCTCCGTGGTAGCCAATCACAAGGTAGCCACTCCCCAAAGCATCCCCTGCTTAATTATATATTTAACTCTAAATGGGACCTTAATTTACAAAATGATCACCATGCTGTATTAAAGAAGACTTTGAAAGTAGCGATTGATACCATAATCTCGTATGATGAGGATGAAAATGTTTACTGAGGTAACAAATCAAGTGAGAAGTAGGATCATTTCTCATAGACTTCTTTACAATCGGACATCTTTTTGCAACCAGTGGAGTCGCCCCCTTCTGGCCATTAGAACAAATGCAGGTTTTAGGCACTTTGGCATTGGCTTCATTTTTAGGCCTGGAGGCTACGTCCACTTCTTTTAAACAGTCTATGGTTTAACCTCTAAATGAAGTCTATGCCCCACTGGACATTTTTGTATAAGATTTCACATTAGAGAAAGAGACAAGAAACATGGGGAGAGAGAGGTTAGAAGACGATGGCCAAAACTACAAATACACAGTATGTAATAAGCCAGAATGATCCTTTCATTTCAGAGACAATGTCATTTCTCAACCAAGCATCCTTTTACCTGTGACATCCTGCAGAGAGAGCCGTGCTGTATCACTGCTTAAAGGTATAGGAGTTGATCTCTGTGTCTGACGCTCCACTGGAAGCAGCCAATGAAAAATCCATGTGTCACTGCTCAATGACACTCTTTTTATTGTGATTATACGTAGAAATTCAGCAGGGAAAATCAGAGCACGTTTCTTCAATAGCTGTGGGTATTGAAGTGAGACTACATAGAGATCCGTCCTCTTACAAATGAAAAGTTGAATTCATAAGCAATCAAATGCTCCTTTCCTCAGTTCGTCCTTACATCGCTGATGTTCTTTGTTATGATTTTAATCAAGAAAGAAAACAACTTTGAGCCACTGTTAGACCTGGTGTCTAAAAAGTTGTGACAGCATTTAGGAGGAGAGTTACGAAGACACTCTCAGCAACCGCTGGCACACCATCGCAGCTGTAACCAAGGGCAACAAGTAAACACAGAAACATGCACATACAGTAGTCAACACACACTCGCACACGGAGCAGCCCAGTCAGCAGATGCAGAGCGGTGACTCCCACACCAGGGAGCTCCGCTGACCTTTCTTTATTTCTTTATTCCTGCCTGAATGACAGAAGAGTGCAAAGGAGACATGCAGCCTGCCTGCCTCATAAACAAATGCTTTACTATTTTACAGCGTTTAATTAGTATGCTGGGCATACTAATTAAAAAAAAATCCTAAAGGAAACACTGAAAAATGTGTGATTAATTTCTTTTATTTACTTATCACGAATGTATGCAATCAATCACGATTAAATGTTTTAATCGATTGACAGTCCCTTTTTTTTTTCTGTGACATTAATGTTTGTGTCTTTTCGTTTAGGTTTCATCCCGAGGGCATGTGTACAGATCTGAGAAAGTTCATCGACGGTCCCAGTAGCTACTTGACGCTACCCGACGAGCTCAAGTCAGCCATAGTGGCCATCATATATATCGCCGAGGCCCTTCAGGCTGAGAAGGACTACGAAGCTGTAAGTTTGCCTATCCGAGTTAGCTGCAATGCTCTTCCGTTGTTTTCTTCCTCACTCACGTATTCCTTTTCAAAAGACAATTTTGTTCCTTGGATTTTATAAGCGCCATCATTTGGTTTCTGAACTTTTTGAACGTTTTCTTTTTATTCTTCTGTCTGTCCCGCATAGGGCTGTGTACCGAATTCAACTTTTTAGGCAGCGACCGAATTGCCTCCTTAGTATCGAGTACTATCATTCGATACCTTATTTTAATACCTAAGGAGTAAATCACATCAGCGTCAGTGAGCCAATAAGGGTGCAGCATGCTTATACCAAGTTGTAGTCTATGCCGATGTCGTTTCATTTCCGCGATTGCTATGGTGCCGCTGCAAATTCCGCCGGATGTCCGTTACCTTCCGCTTCCTTTGTGTTGGCATTCTAAACTCTGGTGGATTTCTGAGGACTATGGTTAACTGCTCCTCAGATCTCTGCAGGGTAAATCCAGACAGCTAGCTAGACTATCTGTCTATTCTGAGTTTTCTCTTACACAAATAAAACAACTTTTGAACGTACACATGTTCCACCAAAACAAGTTCCTTCCAGAGGCTTTTTTGCAAAGGCACCGTTGCTCCGTTCAGGGCTAAGCTACGCCCAAGATTGTTATTGGTTTAAAGAAATGCCAATAATCTAAAGCACGTTTTTCTCCCATCCCGGAATGCTGTGCGGACTCGCCAGACCCTCCTTCGCAGCGCTGTTGAGGAAGGTCTTGCAATGCGAGACTAACCAAGATCTAATAATGTTTGTGATTGGTTGTCTAACGTTACACGTCGTAGAGACACTCAAGAAAAACTATTCATTGCGCTCTTGGGAGGGCTCACGTAGTAGGAACTGAAAATTGTGCCGTAATGTTGTAATTTCTTTTTGTTTTATAAATCTATATATCCTTTTTTTTTTTTTTTATGATACCCAGTCCTAGTCCCGCCCTCCCAACACTACTTCCTTGTATCCACTCATTCACTTCCTATCTTTCTTCCTTCCATTCTGTTTTTTCACATCCTCCCTTTCATCCATCCTGGTCCAGCTGAAGGAGGACTGGCAGTATGTGGCCATGGTTGTGGACCGCATGTTCCTCTGGCTTTTCGTCGTCTTCACCACTGTGGGCACCTTGGCCATCTTCGCTGATGCCAGCTTCAACCACACCCCCACCGACCCCTTCAAATCTCCCTGAAGGAGCGGGACGTTTGGTCTTCTTGAGCTGTACCCATCCTGATTTACCACCACAACAAATAGGGACAAAATAAATGACTGTATTGAACTGCCAAAATGATTCTTTGGGTGTAGTTCACCATCAGCCAATCATTTATAAACTCTTCCAGGTACTCCAGGCAAGAAACTTGTCCAACGTACCTCACATGTTTTCCACAGTCATCTGTCACTGCCATTTTACTTTAATTTCACATGACTTCACGATGGTAATTTGCCTTTAGTGGAGCCAGAATCAAATGTTAAAGTAAATCTTCACAATATTCCATATGACAATAAACTATTATTTGTATTACAACATTGCCATTTTTACGGAAATAATTCTGGTGATTAATTTACTAAGTCCTAAGTTTTCTCCTGTTTACAACTTAAAGTGGAAAATCAGGATAATCTTTCTAAATTTGTGAAACAGGTGGGAAAACAAGTTTTGCCAGATGAAAAGATACATTTTCCCAGTTTACCGTTTTCAACCTGCCAAAAAGAAAATTGCACAGATGAAATAAAAACGTATGAAGCAAATTAGAAACATTATTCTGGCAAAAAAGTTCTCACCTGCCACAACTTTTTTTCCCCACCTGTTTCACAGATTTTTTAGGGAATTATTAGGGGTGCTCCGATATTATGATCGGATATCAGTCCCGATATTGACGAAATAGCTGGATCGGAAAAATGAACAGATCCACGGGCCGATCCAGTTTTGTTAGTTTTTTTCCCTCTGGCGCACGTGTGTCGGCATGCTGGAAGAGTTGAGTGTACAAATACATAAGAATTCAATACATTACATCTGTTATTTTGTCTTAGTTAGGAAAGTAATGTTTAGTTAGGAAAGTCTGGTGCCTTTAGACTCTTCCACATGGTGGAAGGAAGGTATACAGTGTATTATTATTTCAACAACGGTATCGGATCGGTATTGACAGATACACAAAGCCCAGGCATCGGTATCGGGACTGAAGAAGTTGGATCGGTGCATCCCTAAAGATTATTCTGCCATAAGCTTAATTTATCTGTTCTTAAGTCATACACACAGAAGAGAAAACAATTAAGATCAGACTTAGAAACCAGTTCACCAGAATTTAGTTTTTTAATTGCCTCTCGGGGCTTCCGTATGTTCTTGGCTATACGGAAGGCAAAAAACGTCTTTGACCCCGTAAATCAAAGTCCTGTGAAAGCCTTAGCTGCACTGCTTCAAGACCAAAGTTGACAAAATGCCAAACCAGGTCAATTTGTGTACTTAAAGGATGAACAGAAGGGCTTGTATCTTTATTCTAACTACCCTTAGAGGATGGCATGTTGTTTGCCCAGCTTGTCAGATTGTATGCTGTCAAGAATTCCTTTTGTTTGCATTCAACCTTAATTTGCAAGCAAATGCAAATGATTGAACACCTTGAGGTTTCTCGGCTGAATGAGCAACAATGCTCAAGAACTTCCAGGCCTCAGTGTTGTTTCCTTAATCACTAAGACATGTTTCTCTGCCAAGAAGTATTTGCACATATCGCTTGACATAGTTTATTCATTAAACTAGACAAAAACTGAATTACTGTATGTGTGCAGGGGCATTAATCATTGCATGGAATATACCAACCAATCCAATGTTAGCATACCTGACATGGAAAATACATAAATCTAAGCTACTGTTTTTTAGTGTATTAGCTACAGGAGGAATCTCGGTCTGGTGTGTGTGGCACCAGAGTTGGATATTCATATGGGGTGTTCACACATAAACACCAAGACAAAGCAGATGCTATAATGAGCAAGCTGTATGACTTTCATTTCCCTGTCAGAATGTGCTGGAGTGTGGCACATGATTTGTGGATATTTCTGAAACCGTAGTAATCCCCTTTGTATTTTCGGCACTGGTGTATTTGTGCGTTTGCATCGAGAGGCTATTCTTATGTCGGAGTGTGGAGTACGCCAACTCAATTCACCAGCTGCACCAACAGCCTGTGGAATTCCCATTATGGAGGAGACCTGTGTCTCTCGCTGACATACCGATCCGTTCTCACTCCCAACTCATCAAATACTGACGCTTGGTCAGTGGCTCGCAGCAACAGATTGCGACACAAAAATCAAACCTTAGCATATGTATGGAACACACCGGGCATAGCAACAGCTCGACCGCGGTGCTGTTAGATGATGTAGTATTAAGAGTGACAATGGTAGCCAAGAAGTGACGCCAAGAGTCCCGACCATGCGCATCTAAATGTGACGCCAAAGGCACCTGACCAAGCGTCGCTTTTTGCCGCGCTGGGAGTGAGAATGTGTTGGACATACACACACGCGCCACACGTCCTGTTTCTCTCACATGACATAAACGCACACCTGCCCCTTTATTCTTCTGTTTCGTTTTGTTTGTTTTTTAAAATAAAGATCTGAAGGGAAGATTTCAAAGGCTCCATCTGTTGTCAGAATGCTGCCCTGAGAGTTGCAACCTTGATCGCCTGCTATTAATAATCCTACACACACACACACACACACACACACACACACACACACACACACACACACACACACACACACACACACACACAGGCACTGGTTACCGGACACCCCTGCGTGGGTCTTACAGGTCTTACAATTACCTGCATGGGCTTCCCTGATATTTTTTGTGTGTGTGTAAATGCACTTATGCATTTACGCAGTGAGGACTGAAGCATTCGAAGGGTGAAAATTGACTTTCGACAGCTCATTGTGGTGACGGTGCTGATAGAGCTTTAGTATTAAAAACCTGCCAGCATTATCGGCGCACGTGTTTTGAATCACTCATTGCTCTCCTCAGCTTATTATCTAACGCGTTGACCTTGCATGAAACTGCAGCATCAAGAAGTCGGGCTGTTTAACAGATACACGAGAACACTTTAGGTCGTTTGTAAAAAGCAGCTTATTATAACCCATAGTTACGGCCCTAGTGAATATGACGAGAGCAAAGGAGGAAGTCAGGTGACATAGCATAAAGAACGACAAAGTCCATGTAGGGAGGAAGTCGAGGTGGTGGATGGGTCAAACAAACACAGGACTTAAGAGGCGGCTGTTCGTGACCCATTTGAAACTAAAAGTCAAGCGTAAGTCTTGCGTAAGTTAGGTTACATACGTAAACGTAGTTACGTCACGTACATAAATACGTCATATACTTAATCACGTCTCACAATTGCGTAGGTAAATTAAGTTACGTAATAAACTTACTTATTTTAACCCAAACCACAATTTTATTCCTGAACCTAACCGAGTAGTTTTGTTGCCTAAACCTTCCCAAACTGCGACCCCTTATTGTACGTCTAGGTCTGAGGACGGGTTGATCTGCTGCCACCGGTAGGGGCGCTAATTTTGGAAATCTTCCCGTAGGTCGTATTAGAGGGTAGGACCAAACGAGAGCGAGCCAGCAGTTATATCAAACTTTTTAACATCTTTAGATTTACCGTCTGTAGGGATAGAGCCGAAGAAGACATTAACAAGTCTATATCGAGATTGAAAACGAATAAAATGCCAGGAGCTGATCGCTATCCATCGGAATGGTATAAGACCTTTAGAGAGATATTAATAAATGTACTTGAGGAATATTTTAACTCTATGTTATGGGGGTGGGGAGACATGGTTGTGTTGTATACTCTATACATGGTCTTATGTTCCCCAGGTTAATACCCTCCTAATATGATATTTAATAATATATGTAATAATGTATGTTTTCCTGGGTCATTATGTTAAAATCACCCACCTACAGTTCAAAGCCTACTTATGTTTTATTAAACATCCGCCCTCAAATCTGTGGGTAAGACAGTGTTCTCAACTTTCGCCATTGATATCTTCACAGTGGTTGAACAGATTTTGACTGTCCCATGTCCCTTTGTTCTTTTGCAATTTGAACTTACCAATCTCTTAAAATTTTAGTTTATATCAAAAACATAGGACACTGGGAACATATGGATGACCCCGAGGGGGGATAAACGACCAATGTGGTCCTATGGGTTGGAGGACTTGTTGGTGCTGATTGATGTATTTACAGTATACTGAGAGTGGCGGTATGCAGGAGGGCAAGTCGGAGACCTATTCTCAACCTGTGTCTGATTTATGGCCTGTTTGTATCTTGGCACTGAAAACCCTGACCAGCATTCAGGATAGAGAATAGTATGACCTCCGATGCAACAGAAAGTAGCTAATAGAAAGTCGAAAGTAGAGACAGAGAGTAGATTATGGAAAGTAGGTAAGTATTTTTCTTATCTTGTGTACAGTCAAATAACTTTACGACTCTTGAAATGATGACATTGCCTTTTATAAAAAGCAACATGAAGGATCCAAGAAGTTCATTCCCAGGCCTTCACCTCATCCATCATAACACTTGTAGTCCTCACGTCTCAGAACTTTCCTCACCATTTCTATGGCAACAACATCCATCTCTATTTTTATATCTTATTCAACATGCTTATCTTTTCTTGCCTCAAGCTCCCCTCAAACTCAATATCAGCAAGACCGAGGTGCTCTTTCTCTACTCAAACTCATGCATCCTATAAGTCCTCTCCATCACTTCTGACAGCACCGCTCTGCTCCTGCCAAGAAGTTGCCTAATTCTTGACTTTGCTTCCGCAACTTCATCTGGCAGGTTTTCGTTCCACAGCAACTGCGGAGGCAAGTCTTTCAGCATCTCTCATTTTAATTCCCAATCATATATTCGCTTTAATGGCTTAGAGACATATTAAGTCACACCATGTCAGCTTCCATATGCTGAATGATGTCTTTTCTGCTCTACTACCTGCAAATTATTTATCTTTCTTTATTTTGCTTGTCACAAAGATTCTGGTATCACTAGAATAATGTCAGGGCTGTGGATATGATCCCTGTTCCTACTATTGCTTGTTATTTTAAGAATGACTCATTTCCCTGTTGCGCTATATAACGGTTATTACAGGTTCCATTTCAATCCTGGTAATCAATTTGTTCTGAAATCCTTGTTAGTTTAAGCCATGTGCTGATTTCAGACCATTAATCTCAATGTCCCAGGTCAGATCCAATCTTTGCTTATCCTTTACCCCATCCCACCCCCCTCTCTATTCATGTATATTGCTGTCTGCCACAAATTTTTTTTTTTACCACTGGAAGGCACCAATTGGGAAGTTTGGAATTTTAATAATCGATAAATGGTGGCTTTCATTCATTGTGTATTTTCCCTGGATAACTGTTCTTGCAGTTGGAAAGGTGAACACAAGTTCTTCCTGTGAGCTAATGAAACAAATCCCACAACCCTGATGATGATGAATGAAATGATCAGTGAGGTTGCAAATTGCAACCAACTGAATAGCCCTTCGCTCACCTCTCCTTTTCCAAGCGTTTAGTAGAACCTACGGTTCCCTTCAAGTTACGTAATAACGTGAAAAGGCCCTCTCTAATGCCAGTGTTTGGTTTGTCCGCTCTGGGCTACTGTAGAAACATCATAGTGGTGCAACATGGCGGGCTCCGTGAAAGAGGACCCACTTTTTATGTACATATGAAGGGCTCATTCGAAAATAACAAAAACACAACCATTCTTATTTTCAGGACAATTAATTAGTGATTATACACTAATGAAAACATAATTATAAATATTCAATTTCTGCCAATAGTTCCCCCTAAATCCTCCACACTGCTCTTTTAAGGGTCAATTCTGTTGAATTAGATTAATTCTGTGATTATTTTTTAATGAAAAACAATTGAAAGTGTGACAACCAATTCTGCCCTGAGATATGATGCACATCTTGAATTCAACCATTGTTACCAGACACTGTGCAGCACAATAGGAATGACTACTACTGCACCGAAGGAGGGAGACTGGAAACGAATGTGTGAATGGATGAAAGAGGTAGAGATTTAACAGGAAAAAAAATAAGAGAGGGGAATTACAGGATGAAAGAGGCATTGAAAGTGAAATGAGCCACCTTTTAACCACTTCAGCCCCAAACCACCACTGCCAATCAACTCTACGCTCCACCCCGCCCACTTGTTCTCCCCCCAAAAATATCTCCATTGTCATAACCCCATGCCACCCCCCACCCCTCCCTCCCTCCACTTCCTCTTCCTCCCACCCACCATCCAAATAGTTCAAACCACAGATTGGCGAACACCAACAGGTGCCTGCCCCACAGGCTTCCCAGTACAAACACATTCCGCCCTCTCGTCACTCCCAGCGTACGCACCCAATCAGGCCGTGGATTCACCCACGGAGCCATGGCCACACAGACACCAAGGGACAGGAGAGAGAGCTGAACAGTGTGTGCTGCTGAAGGTGCCAACCAGCTGCAATCCAACTGAAGGTGTACCTGTAGCTAAGAGCTAGAAAGGTGTGTCTTTTCGGGACGCTCCATCTAGATTCCAGGTGAAGGCGTCAAAGTGCCTAAAGGAAAGTGGGGCCTTTGATTGCACTTAAAAGTGTACAATGTCATGACTGTCATGATTGGACAAATGAAGATAAGGATGATCATTCATGCGAGGATGAACGCATTTATCATCGTATGCAGCTGCCTTTGTCTCACTTACACTGGTAAGGACATTTTATGGAATGCTTGTTGCATTTGTGCTGCCAATTTTCTCAGTTTTAGATATCATAAAGTTCCCAAGATAAATAAGATCAAACCAAATGTATTTTCCTTGATCTAAATGTGCATCTAAGACATGTAGCATTTGTTGGCACTAATATCAACTTAAATACTTTTTAACTCTAAACGAACCTTATGAATTAAGACGTATATGCTGAATTGTAAAGTGACAGGATGAAATGGAGAGAAAACGCGAGAAGGGAAAGGGAAAATGTTTGACTGCCTTTGATTTTGACCCTATATTATAAACAACTAATGCCTTGTGCTTGTTGGCGACCTGTAGTTCAGTCCCATTCCTCTGTCTGTCCTAACACTACTACCTATTCCCTGTTGGGCTTCCCAGAAGAGAAACCTTTGCACATCCATTTGCATGCATAAATTTAAAAATGGAAGCGTTTTTGCAATCAGGATGGCTACAGTTATCAGACCAGATCATAAACAAGCTCACATCCCACTGCACTCTGTCAAATCAGTTATTGGTATTTATTCCACCTTCTCAAGATTATCTTCAATATAAAATCATAGATGGAATATATTTGCGAAGACTAGTTTCAGTGGTGAAATGTAACTAAGTACATTTACTCAAGTACTGTACTTAAGTAAAAAATTTGAGGTACGTGCACTTTACTTGAGTCTTTTCTTTTCATGCCACATTCTACTACTACTGCGCTACATTTCAGAGAGAAATATTGTGCTTTTTTGTACAAAACACATGTAGTTTATAAAATACAATGTTATATTATGAATTAACCCAACAATATACAGGCCGGCAAGTCCAGCTGAAATCATTCGACCATTAAACACTTTGTTGATTGACACAACGTTTGGATCGTTTCCAGTTTTCTAAAATGTGAGGGTTTTTCTGCATCGACTACTTTTACTCCAGTACCATTTCCAATGCGGGACTTTTACTTGTGTGGTGTTAGTACTTTTACCAAAAGAACAGATCTGAATACTTCTTCCACCACTGACTTATCTCAGCTGAAGGGCTTTGACTTGAACCTTCTGACCCCTCAATGCGAGTGGAAAGAAAAAAAGCTGCCCTGCACTGGTTTGTGCCCTCCACAGGGGATGTTGTTGCTGTCCCTCCGTGAGTCCTACAGCAAGGGTGATTTTATAACTGTATTTCCCCGAAGAGAACAGCAAGAGAACTGCTAGAGAAGACAGACACAGAGGGGGAAATCCCAATGGAAAGAACACCTTAGTCTTAGTCTACTGTATGTCCTGTCAAAGATAATATATCAATTTATCTACCCAAAGACTGTTCTGTTCTGTTCTGGAAGATATAATGAATCATATTAACACATCATTGTTACTTAATCAGAGTTTATTTTTGTCCCTGATGGAGCTGGAATCCGAGACATCCCTTTGATCCCTTTCCCTTGCTGCATATCAATTACATTAGCTCAGTCACCTTTGCTACCCAGCGTCCAGCACCTGCCCGCCTGCTGGCTGCTTCCTGTCCTGTCTGTCCTTCTCTGTCTTTTCCACATGTTGTTTGGTCACACATTTGGAATGTCTGTCAGTCCATCATCAGCAGGTAGTGCAACACATTTTTTTGGCATGTTAAATACTTCACATTTAATGTCACACCTTTCCTGAATGAGTTGGAAACCCAATTTCTGTTGCTGAGGTTCCTATGTAGGATTGGGGCCTAGAGAACCGGTTCCAACTTGGGATCGTTTCAAAAATTACGATTCCAATGGAATTGTTTCTTTATTGAAATCGCTTGGAATCGTTTCAAATTTCCAATTTCAGTTCCAAGTTTAGCGCACGCAAGTTTTGGTTTCCGTAGCAGCCACCGTACTTCCAGGCGCTTGTTGTGTTGCAGCCATGGAGCCCAGTAAAGCCGCACATGATAGGTGGCAAAACCGCTGGCCTTTTTATTGATTTCCTTATGGGGAGAGCGGTGCCGTCCAAATATGCGCTGCGCTACCCCCTGGCGTGGTGCGCCGATGACCTTTCGAATGCGCAACCAATGAGATAACAGCTGTCGTTGCCTAGCAATGGAAATAGCTTCCTTGCCACCCTTGATGACGAATACCTGCGCTGCGCTTTGCTCTGCGCCCTACCTAGCGGAGCACAGAGAGCAAATTTGCTTATGTGTAGGCAGCTTAAGCGGCACTCTAGTGTGGCTTCATTTTACGTTGTAAAAGCCCAGTAAAACTGTAAATCACCATTGAATCAATTTTACTCTTTAACTCAAAGAGTGGGGATCGAGAATCAATGAGAACCGTAATCAAAAGGAAGAATTTGAATCAGAATTGTTAAAATCAGAACAATGCCCAACCTTATACCTCTGCAAGGTGAACAAAATCATACTGAACAACACCAATGGTTTCTCTCATCCACATATCTCCACTATTTATTTCCAGATCAGAGAGTAATAATATATGTGCTACTCAACGCTATTAGAATCTGAATCAGAGTCCACCCATACTAGGTATATACATGAGCATACACAGTATATTTTTAGCATGAGTCATCCCAGTGGGAATTGAACCCCTAACTGCTGTAGGCCTGGCTCACTGATCCACAGAGAACAAACATGCTGTGGTCTGTGTGTCAGTGGAATGTGTCATGTGCTGTGGTTTTGTTGTACTTTATTTCATTTCAACAACTTTGGTCTTTTTTTCACTAAACTGTTGATTTACTTCCTGCTTTTTTTGTGCTTTCATTCTCTAACTTTTTTTGTGAGGCATTGTCGCTACCCGATGTGAGTCGAGTGCAGATGTGAGTTGTGTATGCTCAGATTTAAACGGTTTACGTCATTTGTGAAATCCATAAAATAATAAACTTTTCTCATTACAAACAATAACCGAAGCCTCTAATCTAGAACTGAAATCAGGGATTATGCCGTGAAAATGTGATGCCTTACGCTAAATAATAAATTACTGCTATGTAATGTACCTATCTCATTATTCTGTGGCTAACAGCAACAGATCTGCGTGAAATCTGGTCTAGCCTACCTGTGTGTCGCAAAGTGACGCATACACAACTCACATCTGCACTCGACTCACATCGGGTAGTGACAGCATTCTTCATCAATCAATCAAACTTTATTTGCACTGCAATAATAAGAAAATTCAAGGAGATACAGTAAAAAACAAATATGGGACTCTTATCTTGCACATGGTGAATAATTACAAATAGTCCATACAATAAAGACAAATAAACAATTAAAAAATAAAATTATGAAATAAAACAATAGCCTTAAAATGGGCGATATGGCCAAAATCTTCTATCCTTACGTAGGTCATTTCATATATCACGAGAAGGGCTGTGTATCGGTACTCGATACCTTTAAGGTATCGACCGAAATAAACCACGACTGAGTAGTATCAAAACTTCTCCAGTCAAACGATACCTGCATTCAAACGTTTTTGTACCCAGATATATTTATTTCTATTTGTATGATTTTGCTGACAGCCCATCACTGCAAGCGTTCTTTGATTTAATGCGATGTGTGATTGGCTCACTACTGTAGAAGCCAGTGGTGGAGTGGTGGTGGCATTTTACGCAGCTGAATGCTTTTATTCACATGATGGGTATCCAATAAAGTACTCTATTGGTATCGGTATCTCTTTAAGGTTACTGGTATCGGTACTGGTATTGTACATTTTTAAACAATACCCACCCCTTATCATGATATAACGTGTTTTCTTGTGATTCAGTAAGTCTATATAAAATAACCACATGGTAAAGCCTATTTTTCTAGTCCTGTTTGAATTTAATAGTCTTGACAATTGAAAAATATTTTCTTTAGAACTTTAGTGCAAAATAAATACAATGTGCATGGATCATAACGTAAAGCGTCATCCAAATAACGTAGATATTACCGAAACGCAGTTCGGTCACTGGTTTTATAAAAAAATTTAAAATTGTTTTGATGATATACAGTATATCCTCATATCACCCAGCCCTGAAGCATTATTTAAGACAAGCAGACTTTTGCAAAACCATTAAGTCCTTTAAAAATCTGTGAAACAAGTCAAAGTCAGTATGAAAAGTGACATGCAACCATTGCAAATGGGTGTAGTGCACACGTGACAAACGCAAGGCCCACGGGCCAAATCCGGCCCCTTGCAAATTTTGACCGGGCCTGCATATCACTTTGGGTTCACGATAAATTTTGGCCCGCCTAGATGTGCGGCAAACCAAAAAGACGGGAATTATTTCTTTATTGCTCTTTACTTTTCAATCACCATTTTTTCAGGTGGTGGCTCTTGGTTCATCAGGTATCAATCCCCCCCTCATCATTTTCTGTCTCTTTGCATCCATCCTTTCATCCAGGAGCCTCGGAAACAGAGCGGAGGCTCCATCAGAAGCTGTTTAAGAACTACAACATGAAAGTCAGGCCGGCTCGTTACTGGGAGGAGAAGGTGATGGTTCGAGTGGGGATGACCCTCTCTCAGCTTGTCAGCTTGGTAAATATATTACATTACACACTCTCATACATGCAAATACGTCCTTATGAATTATTTGAGTCTTTTATATTATATAGATATTTTGTTTCAGGTTGAAACAAAATATCTGTCCAGATCATTTTGTTCTTGCTTTTGTCCAAAAGGTTAGATTTGTTCAAGCCGACCGAGTTAAACATGGACACTGATGGATGCAAATTTTATTCCTACTATCTATGAATATTGAAAATTAAGAGGGGGGTATTACTAGAACAGTTTTCCACTTCTTCCTACCCCTTTTGAACATGAACAATATTATTTGAGTTGCTTATTTGTTACCTATATTTGGCTGAGGATCCCGTTAGTTTTTTTCTATTTTAATGCTTATAAGTTTTACTTTCTTGTCGTTGTTCTTGTCGTTAGTCTAGGAGCTTCCAAGGTTTGAAACTACGGAGTTAAAAACACTCGGTTTGCCAGGCCGCAGGTGAAATCACAGGACTTACCTGTCATCCTTGGCTCGGCGTTTCCTCGCTCTGTCAGCCGACCAGCTCTCTCCATGGTCCGGCGCTGATCAGCGTCGACACTCCGTTGATAGTTCATTTGTTGACATTTAAGATGCGGACAAAACATTAACACAACTTGATTAGGTGGGGGGGAGGCAGGGGATTTGACCGTTCTCCGTCACGACACAGAAGCACATGTCCTTTCTCCTTGAACTGTCTCTCAGGTTTCCTTAACTTCTAGCCTGACAAGCCAGACCCACATCAAGATGTTAGGTCTGGGAACTCACCATTGGCAGGGCTCAATTCGAGGGGCGGGATAAACGGTTGTCTTTCAAATTCCCTCTGCACGCAATAGGATAGCGCTACAAACAACCAGAGCAACGCTAGTTGATAGATTAAACTTTTGCCGTATCCGGTCAGCAGAACTCCGAACACATCTTTCTTTTTTAAGAATGACTTCAGTGCCATTCTTTGTTCTTTTCTCAAAGAAAAGCTTAACTCCAAGTCTTCCAGAGTTGCGGCTAAAGCCGATTCCAAATACCGCTGTTCGCCAGCTGCAGCAGCCATCTTCTTTGTTTTAAAGTAGCAGGGGATACGCGCAGAACCGTCGCAACTCTGCTGTCATTATGTTAAGCCCGCCCACCAACTCTATACACGATGTGATTGGCCTGACTAGAGTTTGGTTTTTCCAGCTCGCAAGCCAGCGGAGAGTTGCTAGACTGACCCTGGTCCAGGGTTCGAGTCCGACCTGTGACGATTTCCTGCATGTCTTCCCCCTCTCTCTCCACTTTCTCACCTAGCTCTCCTGTCCATTAAAGGTGGAAAAGCCCCCAAAAATAATAATCTTAACTTACGCTTTGTAAGCTCTGTGACGCAGGTAAGCCACACCCACCTCAGCCTGGCAACCAATAGGAACACTTGTGGCGTGACAGTACGGCGTGTTCAATAAATTGACTAAATTAGAGCTATAGTGCGCACCTAGGACGTCAGTTAAATTAAAGCCATTGCCAAATGAGTTGCTACAAAGCTAATTAAGACTATCAGCTCCACACAACTCTCTCTGTATTTCTCAGTATGACTGTGTTTAGAAGATTGTTGTCGTCTGGCGACTTTCCCGCGCAGAAGTTTGTGTGAAGATCATTACCTCTTCCATCATGTTTTTTTTTAATCCTCCGTGTCCTCCTTGGCTACTAGCAACTGCGTGGAGGAGGGGTGGGGGTGGTGCGCGATCACGAGAGGCTTGTATCATGTGGATGCACCGTGTTGTTGTCATTACATGTACATTACATTACATTACATGAGTGCTGCTAGTGATTATGTGGAGATGATGTTAATTTGCCAACTCGGTTTTGTTTTATGTTTCTGTTTTTGCTGTATATTTTAAATACGGAACTTTTGTGCTGCTGTCTTGGCCAGGACTCTCTTGAAAAAGAGATTCTGAATCTCAATGGGATTATTCCTGGTTAAATAAAGGTTAAATAAAAATAAATAAATAAATACACATAGAATTCCCCATGGGGGGTAGGGGACTGAAACTACACACTAAAACTTTAAATAAAAAAGTTTTTTATAAAGTTAATCTGTGACAATGCAGTGCAATCCCACATACACACTGGCCAGATCACTGCTGGTGCATACTCAATTAGTTTCCATAGAGCAGGATTGAAAGTAACTGTCACACAAAACAAGATACGGTGACTCTTCGTCTCTCCTCTGTTCTGTGTCTCTTTATCCTGCTACAGAACGAGAAGAACGAAGAAATGACAACCAACGTGTTCATGAATCTGGTATGAGTATGAAAACATTCATCTTCATCACTGAGTACCGCTCCAATGCTCCAACTCCTGCCTCCTCTCTCTCTCTCTCTCTCTCTCTCTCTCTCTCTCTCTCTCTCTCTCTCTCTCTCTCTCTCTCTCTCTCCGCTGCTCTGTCGCTCTACCCTCAAATGCACTTGTCACTTTTTATAACCACAAATTATATCTTGCTTTGTTCTCTGACTCACTGTTTCATTTCTGTCCCTCGCCCTCGCTAATTAGAATTCAGGACGGCCTGAGTGTTTGTGACAGTGTGTGTTGAGTGTGTGTCTAAATCAGTGGGCTTTAAATGACAAAGACAGGACATACTACCATGTAGATGACAGAGACATCTCTTCGTGTCTCCTCCACCATGGCTGTTATTCACTTTCTTTCTCCTTGCTCTTTCCTCCCTTGCTCCCTAACTTGCTGCCTTCTTTCCCAGGCATGGACAGACTACAGGCTGGGATGGAATCCAGAAGAATATGACGACATTGAAGTTTTGAGGATTCCTCCCAACAAGGTGTGGCGTCCAGACATCTACCTCATAAACAAGTGAGTGTCGTCCCATCTGTAGTCACACAGTCATCCATATCATCCATCATCATACAGTAACCAACAGAGGATTTGCCCACAATGCAAACATACACTAGCGGCTCTAGAGATGGCTTGCAGTCGGACGGTCCGTTCATGGTCAAGACTGAGATATTTAAACAACTATTTTATGGATTACCATGACACTTTACAGTCCCCACAGGATAAAGCCTACTGACTTCTACTGCTGCCATGACCATGACATTTGTGGTTTTGATTTGAAATATGTCATTAGTTATTGGCTGACTGCCATGAAATGCGTTACATAAATTCAACTGACATTCACATCAGCCTTAGTTCTACTTTATTGCTAATTAGCAAATGTTAGCATGCTAAAAAGCTAAATGATTGATGCTAAACATGGTAAGAAATATACCTGCAGAAGATCTAATTTTGTCATTTTACTTTATAATTGTCACTTTATCCTATTTTATCTTTTATGACTAGTGCTCTTATTACGGTGACTGTTTGTTTTTGTTTTTTTATTGCTGAGCTGGCCCGTTCTTTTGCCAAATACATTTCGTTTTACCGTTGACCCCATGTTAATCTTGAAATAAAAAATATTACATTTGTCTATTTCCTCCCTACAGTAATGACGGTCAGTTCGACGTGGCTCTGTACGTCAACGTCTTGGTTTACAGTGATGGGACAGTCAACTGGCTTCCCCCAGCCATCTACCGCAGCTCCTGCTCTATAGAGGTACTGGCTCTAGCTGTATGGCAAGCCAGGAAGGGACAGTGTATGGCTTGATTGTACTCATTTTAAATACATGCACTACCCTAGGTTTTACTTTATCTCCCACTTTCATCAGTTGTGGAATGTAACTAACTACATTTACTCAAGGTACCTGTACTTTCCTTGAGTCTTTTCACGCCACTTTCTACTTCTACTCCGCTACATTTCAGAGAGAAATATTGTACTTTTTACTCCACTACATTCATCTGACATCTTTAGTTACTAGTTCATTTACAAATTAAGATTTTTGCACCCAAAACACGTGTGGTTATAAAATATATTTTATTTTAAATTAAACTACCCAACAATATATCGGCCTACACTTCCAGCTGAAATGATTAGACAATTAAACACTTAGTTAATTGACAGAACAGTTTGGATCATTTCCAGTTTCTCAAATGTGATGATTGTTCTGCATGGAGTACTTTTACTTTTAATACTTTAAGTACAATTTTCCTGATGATACTTACATACTTTTACTTGAGTAACATTTTCAATGCAGGACTTTTTGCTTGTAAGAGAGTATTTTTTGCTGTGTGGTATTAGTACTTTTGCTGAAGTAAAGGATCTGACTACTTCTTCCACCACTGACTTTCCTGGACCTTTATCCAGAATTCCGTATGTGTGAAACTTCCCTTTGGAGAATTATGCAACAGTTTTGTAATGTCCACTCCCACAGGTGTCGTACTTCCCATTCGACTGGCAGAACTGCAGCATGGTTTTCCGCTCGTACACCTATGATGCCTCTGAAGTGGAACTGCAGTACTTTCTGGATGACATGGGCAATGAGATCCAGGAGATAGTTATAGATGAGAACGCTTTCACTGGTTGGTGCCTACAATTACCTTTTTTGAGCACATCCCACGTATTTCTGGATGTTTTTAAGGAATCATGTGCTGTACATCTCATCAGTCAACAACAAATCCATTAGAGAATGAGACCTTGTTAAAAGCCATGAGCTCTGAAGTTTAAATCTGCATAAAAGACATTTAAAATCACAAGAAATCACATCTTTAGTTTTCACCGACCTGTTATGTTCTTTAGCACAAGTAGACACAATTCTTGTTTTCTGTGCATGTTTTGTGCCCCCTTGGGAGTGGGGACAAATCTACCTCTTCTAAATATTGGGAGGGACATCCCCCCGAAATCTATGCCTATGCCTCCATTTTGCACCATTTTATTGCATGTCCCAAAGATTAGAGTAATAATGAGCATACGTCTCTTTCTCCACAGAAAACGGAGAATGGGCCATCTGTCACAAACCCTCCAGAAAGAACGTCAAGGAGGACCTTTACGAGGACATCACCTTCTATCTCATCATAGAGAGGAAGCCTCTTTTCTACATCATCAACATCATCGTGCCCTGCATCCTCACCAGCGTGTTGGCTATATTTGTCTTCTACCTGCCTCCTGGAGCAGGTCAGCACATCTGACATGCTTAGACACTGACTGATCACTGACAAGAAGCATATGTCTGATACAGACTCCTGAGGCAGGGCAACCATTGTGCACGATCACGGAAGGCTTGTATCATGTGGACGCGCCGACAGTTTTATTGTCATTACTTAGAATTCCTCATGGGGGAGACAGAAACTATGAACTATAGCTTTAAATCAGACATCTGTCTTCTTTACCCACATCGGATCAGTATACACTTGTGAGCATGCCTTTGTCCAACATTTTTAAAGATTAAGCCATTTCATCAATTGCATTTTTTCACAGCAAAAGGTCTTATTATCGTGTCTTAGGTCCATTTCCACTGGCAAGCGCAATTTCCACACTTCCCATTCATTGTCTATTTAAGCAGCCGCGCAGTGCTGTTCAATGCAATTCTGGTAGCTTCGCAGCGACTTTCGTGTGGTGTCAAGATACCGCTTCTTATTTTCATAGCGTTGAATCCAGGCTACTTTATGCAAATGAGGAGCAGGCCGCTCGACTCGCCGCCTCTCATAAACTCTTTTAAACTGGCTGTTGTTGATCTAAAATGAAGACAGATTCAGCAACTGCGTAGCCTATTTCTTACATAAAATGTTTTCAGAAACACATTTCAGTGAACAAGAGTTTTCGAGCCGCCATGTTGGTCTGTTTTGAAATCGGGGCGAAGACAGCCTCACGTGAAGCGTTCGTCCAATCAGGTGCAGCCATCGTGGTTGTAGGCGGGTGTAGCCTGTTTTCTTTGCCTGTAAGTGTTCAGTGAAGAGAAACTGATTACTGCTAGTGGCAAAACCTGTTAACGTGCAGTGCTGGGAAGCGGGGCGATCCCTGCCTTCAAAAAATGCCACAGTGGACATGTAGATATGGAGTTTGCCCTTTTCGACATAAAAACGGAAGCCAGCAGAGTAATATGCGTTGCTTCGCTGTTCTAATTCATTCTCCCTGTTGTCTGCAGGAGAGAAGATGACTCTCTCCATTTCCGTCCTCATTGCTCTGACTGTCTTCATGCTTCTGCTGGCTGACAAGGTCCCCGAGACCTCCCTCGGCATTCCAATTATTGTCAACTACGTCTTGTTCACCATGATCCTGGTCACGTTCTCTGTCATCCTAAGCGTAGTCGTCCTTAATCTGCACCACCGAACGCCCAGCACACACATCATGCCCAACTGGGTTCGAAAGGTGAGGTTAGGTTTAACAAATTCAGTAAACACTAGTGTTGTAGTCAAGACCACCTAAACCGAGATCAAGTCATCACCAAAACCAGAGTATTTCGAGACCGAGACAAGACCAAGACTTTGAGGGTTTGAAACCAAGTCAAGACCAAGACCAAGGCAGGGCCAGACTCAGTCAAGACCAAGACCAAGGCAGGGCCAGACTGAGTCAAGACCAAGACCAAGTCAGGACCAAGACCAAGGCAGGGCCAGACTGAGTCAAGACCAAGACCAAGGCAGGGCCAGACCGAGTCAAGACCAAGACCAGACCAGTGCCAGATAGCCAGAACTTATTCTCTCTCCGAGACTCACTTTGTTGGGAGTGCTTGTTAAGGGGGTGGGGAGAGGGGGTTAACAGTAACAAATTTCAAGTTATTGGTTGCATTTGAAGCAGGAAGTTTTACATCCAATCACATCAATAATGTTAACACATACATCAGACGATGCACAAGCAGTTGTATCCCTGCAGTTGTGGTCTTGACAGGTCTTGAAATATTTATCCGAGAATGAGACCAGACCGAGTAAAAATGTGGTCGATTCTGAGACGAGACAGAGACCTTCAAAAAGTGGTCCTGAGACCAGTCTTAAGACCAAGACCGATCTTAAGTACTACCACACTGGTGAACACCCATGTAGGCTATATCAAATACTATTGACAACCCCGATTTCACTGATTTTTTTACCTCAAATTTACAGGTATTCATTCACTTCCTGCCCAAGTACATCGGCATGACAAGGCCAAACCCAGAGGAACCTCTGTTGAAGGAGGAGTCTAGTGATGACTTGCCCATCCAAAGCTTCAACGGCAGGCAGCCTGGAGGAGAGTACTTCTTTCGAAAGATCAACCCTGATCTTGTCTTACCTTGGAGAGGCAGGTAAGGACACATTTACTAACAAGGAATCTGCCAGACGCATGACTCAATCAGCTTAATGCTCTCTCTCTCTCTCGGTAAGGTGTTTTCCTATAACTAACTGCAAAAAAAGTTATTATTAAAATAAATGTACAGAAAAGAAAGCATGGGATGTCCAAAAAGGCACTTTTACTGTTTTTTACAGATTTTGGTTTATGAGAGTATTCCAGAACTTGCTGGAAACACTAAAAAATAAGTGTTGTATTTATCGGACATAACCCATTACGGTAACGCTTCGGATTTATAGCCTGCGACTTACAGCAAAATTCTTCCCAATTTACAGTGAAATGATGGTACCACAATACAGTACGTACCAATACATGCATTTAGATACAAGGGAAAAAGATGTGAAGTTAATAATAAAAAATTTTAACTAACAGGTATGTATTCTAATATTGTGGGGTATAGTATGACCTACTCCGCCACAATATGACACAGATCTCTTAAAGATAACTCTACAATGAGGCTGTTATAAAACAAAAAACACCTTATTTGGTAGTAGTGTGGTATTTGGAGTATGTTGGTCTCTACTGTATACTGATTGCTATGAAATACATACAGCTGACTTTTTGTTCGTTCAAGAGTAACAGATTAGCATATTTGAAGTGCCCAAGTCACTTTTCCGTAGAAGTAATCACAGCAATCTGACTAAATCTTCTGACTTCTGAAACCAAGGATGATACGGAGACAGAAATGTATTAAAAATGCATTTTGTTCATAAAAACAAATAACCATAAAACCACCATAAAAGTCAGATATTCGTCACTTTTTTATCATTTTTTGTGTGCAGAGAAAGAAAATCAGTTTAATAAACTACAAAATACTGAAATGTAATGTCGGCAAATAGCTCTTGGGTTGAGTTATTGAGCAAGACTGCCAAAAAGGTTATACTGTCTATATTCTTCACACCTGTCAAGACTGTTAAACTCAATACACCCGAAATAATACCAATCAGAGTCATTCATCCAGATTCAGCCTCTTTCTCGGCTACAATGTGCTGATCTGGACATTACCCGAGCAGAAAGCCATTTCTATTAATATTAATAAAATCCAGCACAGGCATGAATCTTCTTTTTAGAGTGTGCCAAAGTTTGAATGTGGGATCCGATGCCAGCCTAGCTATTATAGTAGAGTACACAGTGACTTGGCAGAATTACAGCCATCACCACAGCAGCGCAGAGAATCTGTAAAGGCAGTAACAGTGTGTGCACTTCCTTCAGTCTCACATATTTAACACAGTCACATGAAAAGGTACTCTGACGGATAAAAAAAAAGAGATTAATGACATGCACTCATGTATCCTCGCCTATAGCTCCTTAGAGATCCTTCCTCGGTGCTCGCTTCTCGGTCCTCGGGGCAGAAATAAGAGCTTTGAGACGGCCTTCACCGAGGAGGGACAGAACAAATTTCAGTTCAACCGAGGAGTCGAGGAGCTATCAAATAAGGGCTGTGAGATTCAGCCAGGGAGACTACAAAATTAAACATGACAGGGGTGACAAGAAAACAAGTACTTATTACACAAAGACAGGCTGACAAGGAAAGACATGCAGGGCAGGACTACAGAGACACATGATGGACACACAAGCACAGAAACACAAAAACTATCACACGGTCTAAAGTAATATGAAACTAAAAGTCTAAAGGCCACTAGCCATAAAGCAGGACCGTGACATATCAATTTGTTATCTAATATGCTGCTTTAAACTGTACTGTCCCTCCAACCATGTTGGCTTCAGTCTGGCTAATCTGCCAGTAGGCTTGGGCCTTGCCACCCAGCCCTGGCATCATAAACAGCTCCACCGTCCTGTGAACCAGGCCCTTTGCTGGGCATCTTTCATCCCGTTCCAAAGGCATCATATTCCCCACACCCGCGGCCACAGTCGCCAGCCACTAAGCCTCTGTTTAGGTTGGACATTAGGGGGTAATCCCACAGAAAGGAGGTGGAGCGACGGGGAAGAATAGATACAGGTGGATGATGTGGAAGGGAAGACCGGTGATGAGTGATCGGGGCAGAGGATTTTGTCTTTGTTTTTTAATGTGGAGGAGAGGGTGGTCGGGCACCATCAGCCAGTCTGTGTCATGTGCTGTAGTCTTTTCCTTCATTCATCTCTCTTTAGATTGTTAGTCTGTCAGATGGCTAGTTAGAAAGCTAGGTGCTGTCCTTTACAACACATTTACATAGGTGGAAAGTATAGCGAATTACAATAACTCGCGTTACTGTAATTGAGTAGGTTTTTAGAGTAAATTTTAAATGAGCTACTTTTAACTTCATTAGATTTGTATACCGCTAATTTCACTTGTGCTTAAGTAAAAGTTCATCCAAGTAGTAGTACTTTTACTCAAGTAGAATATGTTTGTACTCTTTCTACCGCTGCACATTTATGAGAGTCATCTGTATGTTTGATGTAGCTTTCTTGTGGATCTCCAGTTGAGTTGGTATCACTGTGTCTAACAGTCTTTGTTTCTGCTGTACATCACGTGTGTGTGTGTGTGTGTGTGTGTGTGTGTGTGTGTGTGTGTGTGTGTGTGTGTGTGTGTGTGTGTGTGTGTGTGTGTGTGTGTGTGTGTGTGTGCGTGCGTGCGTGCGTGCGTGGGTAAGTGTCACGGTGAGAGAGGCTCCATGTATCTGCAGTAATGAATACAAGCTGTGGAATGTGTATGGCATGCAGAGCACCGCATAGCTCAGCCCTGAGCTGTGGATATGCATGCACTGCGCACACACACACACACACACACACACACACACACACACACACCATTCCTGCAGGAGCTCTCGGCCGCTCATTTTTATTGTCCTGCAGTCCATCTGTTGTCACGCTGTCTCCCCCTGAATCTGATAACTTGTCCTGCTCCTTCACTGACGCCTTCCCCTCTCTGGTGCCAGAGGTTCTGGACATTATTTACATCATGCACACCCGTTATACACTACACGCATGGACTGTATGCATGTACTGAAGTGCCAATTTGACAGGTGCACGGTGGTATCGAGCCTCCCTCTATCTCTTATGTTTTACTGTTTTGTATTCCTAATAGCGTCCTGTGTATTTTAACACATGATACTGAATTATATAAAGTCATTGACTATGACTTAGAAGAGGGCAATATGTTGTATTGTCTGCTTTTACCGAAAGTTATGTTAAAATTGAAGACCATAAACATACAAATCATTACACCGTATACAGTAGTTTAGTATATATATATATATATATATATATATATATATATATATACACGAGATTGATTGATTAATCAGGTTGTAATGTAAATGTCTTAAGCCCTTTTCGCATGGGACTAGTATTACCTGGGAATCTCTAGTAATGTGTAATAATTACATAGGTTGTTTGTGATCTTAATCCCATGCAAATCTGCCATGTCTGTATATATATATATATATATATATATATATATATATATATATATATACACACAAACACAAATACACATTAAATAGGCATAGGAAAAATATACAAAAAGTATTATGAGAAATAGAAAAATATAATAAGTTATAATAATAATAATAATAATAATAATAATAATAATAATAATAATAATAATAATATGTACACTATAAACACCCTTATTATAAACAGACAGCTAAAAAAAATATATACACAGATATACAGATGAGTAAGGTGCGTATGAATAGAAATGATATATTGCACAGTAGACACGGAGTACTAAATGAATAAATATGCATAGTGCAGAATATTGTCAAGTGATGGCTCATGTTCCAGAATCAGCTAGCAGTGCTACATTATGATGTATTAAAGAGTCTGACTGCTGCTGGAATAAAGATTCTGAAATAATCTATATATGCTCAGCATTACATATTGTATTACATCATTTTGCACTGATGAGAATATGTATGAAAAACACAATGTGTTGTCAATATCACCGACTGTAAGGACGATGAAGAAGTTCAATTGAGTTTTATTGTGATCAGTGCAGTTGAAGAAAAAAAAGCACTGTTCCATGAACTTATGAATCAGATTTTTAAATACACAAACATCAAAAAATAAAACATGAAATATCTATTATAACATGTAAAGAGCTGACACTGAGGGTATGCAAAAATACATCCCAAGTTTTTACAAGAGGTGAATGGAGCGATGGGAAGTGCAGGGCAGGAGGAGCAAATAGTTAGCACCCTATTTAAGTGTTTGCTTCAACCTGTGGAACTGTGGTCAGACACGAGCGTCTGTGACCTGACCTGCTATACAAGAACAGTATAGATTGTAGGGTCAAGTAAGCATAAATAAGCTAAAGGGAAAGTTCAGATATTTTAAAGGTTGGGTTGCATGAGGTACTTATCCATAGTTAGCGTATCAGCTACAGTTAGTCTCGCATTGCCAGACCTTCCTCCAAAGCGCTGCGGAGGAGGGTCCGGCTAGTCCACACAGCATTCTGGGATGGGCGAAAAACATGCTCTGGTTTATTGGCATTTTTTTAAACCAGTCACAATTGTCTTGGGCGGTGCTAAGCACCGCACGGAGCCACGGTGCCACTGCAAAATAGTCTCAGGAAGGAACTTGTTTTGGTGGAACATGTGCACGTTCAAAAGATTGGACAGATAGTCTAGCTAGCTGTCTGGATTTACCCTGCAGAGATCTGAGGAGCAGTTAGAATGCCAACACAAAGGAAGCGGAAGGTAACGGACATCTGGCCAAAATGAGAGACATCCAGCGGAATTTGCGGTGACACCTGAACAATCCCAGAAATGAAACCTTGTCGATATAGACCAGCTAGAGTAGATCTGGTATAGCGTACACTTAAACTAATATTGATGTTTTTAGGTGGGCCTTTTCTTTTTTAGGTGGCTAAAATATGTTTAGCTGCTGCCCCCATCCACAGCAGTACATTGCTAATAATAATAATAATAATAATATGAATTTAATATACAGTCTATGGAGTTCTCCAGGCTGCAGCCATACCCGAGTCTAATAAAAAGGCAGAACGCTCTCTCCCTGTGGGGTTGAAAATCAAGCTGTTCCACTTAGCTGCTCCCTCTAGAGGCCTGGAGAACTTCTGTTGTGTAATCTGGATGCTGCGTTTTTTTGTTGCATTTGTTTTCTGGGTTTGTGTGCTTTTCTTTTTGCATCGTTTCATATTTGCAGCGCGTTCATCTATTTGGTTGTGTTGTGGTATTTGCAGAGCGTTTGCTGAATGCTGCGCATGTGTTGTCAAATTAATGAAGTTGTTTTCTGAATTTGCTTGTGTTTTGTCTATTTGCGTGTGTTTTCTTAAGTTGCAGGGCGTTTGCCTCTGTCGGCCACCGTACATGAGGGAGGGAAGCACGTTCATTCGAAAATACTACCGGGTTCCTACTGATACAAAACTTAATGCTAAATCGGTATAGTATCCCTTTAACTATCTGTGGATGGCTACCTTATTATTATTATTATATGTCATTTAGCTGACGCTTTTATCCAAAGTGACTTACAATTGCTATATATGTCAGAGGTCGCACGCCTCTGGAGAAACTAGGGGTTAAGTGTCTTGCTCAGGGACACATTGGCTGATGTATTGCAGTGGGAATTGAACCCACACCTCCCACACCAAAGGCATGCGTCATATCCACTGCACCATCACCACCCACCTTAATGACTACTTTACTTTAGCTTATCATCAATGTTTTTTTCCCCGCAAATAGGCCGATTTATATTTGCTAATAATATGTTGGATTCATGTTGACATTTCAATTTTTGACAAAACATTATGCAAATTAGTATACCATAATATATATATTATACCATAATTTGGCAGCCCCCCTTCAGTTACTCTGAGGACCCCCTAGTCAATAAGGCTCTCTCTCTGCTCGTGTGTTTTGGTTTATGGAACAGCTGTGTGAAGGGAAGAATGAAGGGGTCAAAGGTCATGGCATCACATGAATGTTGACCCAGTGTTGTCACCGTGCTGCTGCTGTCACTCAGTGTCCAATAGAGCGACAGGAAGGGGCCTGCAGCAGTTCTGCTTAGGGGCCGGGTACCCAATTCAATACTTTTTAGGCACCGACCGATTTGCTTCTAAATGACATGGCATTTTTCGATACGAGTGTCGAATGCCATGTCATTCAATAACCGATTTCAATACCTAAGGAGTAAAGCTCATCAGAGTCAGTGAAAACTGTTATTATTGAGCCATAACAAACTATAAACAAAATAAGTTACCCCTGAAAATCAGGTTGATTAAAGATAAATCATATTTCAAAAAGTATATGCAGAGGCATAGATTTCGATGCAGGGAATATGTCCTCACCCGATATTTAGAAGGCATAGATTTGTCCTCCTCAAAAAATATGAAAGACAACCCACTCCCCAAAAAGGGCTCAAAACATGTTTATATCCTTCTTACTTGGGCTGCTTCTTAGGATTGTGTTTCTCCATAAGTTGAATGTGTCTCAACTTTATTACAACAGTATTGAAGGAAAAACAAAACAAAAAATGTATATTTAAATCCCCAAAATTGAATATTGAACACCTAACCAACAAATGAATATCCGTATAGTCGGATATTCAAATCCAGCCCTACTCCTTACCAAAAAATATATGTTTTCCCAACAATTTCAGACACAATTAAGTGTTTGATGCTCAAAAGGTTTTGGGGGAGGACCCTCAGACCCCCCAGTTATAATGTGTTGAAACTAAACCTAAGCCCTTGTGCAGAGGCATCTATCTGGCATGCAGATGAAAGATTGAATACTGGAAAGTACCTGGAGTAGTCTTGTATAAAACAATGTTTGTTCTGTGTGAACAGGTTTCAGATTGTGGGTTATTTATAATGTGATAGTTATTGAGTGTGACTGTTAGTTTGGTCTCTTGGTTACGGGAAGTGTGTGCGTCTTTGCGGGTGTACACATGAATGTGTATGTATGTGGGTGTTGATGAGTTTATTGCATATTGAGGTGATTTTACATATATTCTTGTAATGGAATGTCTGCAATGTAATGGGTATGTATAGGCCTGTAATAGTTATTACATAATTGTCAACTTTTTTACGTAATCGTCTTTGTTTAACCGCAATTAATTGCTGACATTAGCTAAGGTTTGACTGTTGATGGTGATTGTTGATTTTGTTAAGATGTGACAAATTGTAATTATATAAGTGATTATTGGTTGGACTGTTGAGCTAAAGCTATGCTAGTTGTTGGCATTTGACCCTATATATCTGAAAAATAAATAAAAAGATTTGTGCCGTAATGTGTAATGTTGTAATTTTTGTTTTGTTTTATAAAATTGGTATCAAAAACAGTATTGTTTAGGAACCAGTATCAAAGTCACGTAAAGTACTCAAAATCCTCACATTTTAGAAAACTGGAAACGATCCAAACAGTTCAACAATCAACTAAGTATTTAATGGTCGAATCATTTCAGGTGTTGTTGTAGGCCGTTATATTGTTGAGTAGTTTAATTTATAATAAAACATAGTATTTTATAAACTACATGTGTCTTGTGTGCAAACATCTTCATTTGTAAAGTAACTAGTAATTAAAGCTGTCAGATGTATTTCTCTCTGAAATGTAGCGGAGTAGAAGTAGAAAGTGGCGTGAAAAGAAGAGACTCAAGTAAAGTACAAGTACCTCAACATTTGTACTTAAGTACAGTACTCAGGGGCGTCGGACTGGGGGTGGAAATGGGACTGAGTACCCTGGGCCCTCATGTGAGGAGGGTCCAAAAAAATGCTAGAATGAATAGCTGTAGATACTGGGTGGGGCCCATACAGAATGCCTTTCTACAGGGCCCAACATTTTGTGCTACGCCCCTGACAGTACTTGAGTAAATATACTTAGTTACATTCCACCACTGTGTGTGTCCTACACTGGACAGCCAATGTCAGTGCTGGTTTGTTTCTGCAGAGGTGAACAATGCTGTGCTAGTGACTCATGACAGTCGCAGCATAAATCTGAGCTCGTTGAGCTCATGTAAAGGCTGTTGCTGCATTTTTTTACTTCTTCTAGAGGACATGCATCCACGTATTTGCATGACATCCTCAAATAACAATGTGTTTCTTTTGGAAACAGCATCTTACTTTGTCTATTTGTTCACTGGTATTAAAAAAATATTTACAGTTAGTAAATTTCTTTTCATTTGTAATATTTACAATATTAACCTTTCTGTATTGTAATTGAGCATAGTACTTTATAATGTTGTAACATAGATGCACATCTCTGTAAAGATTTTTTTTCAATTTCCGATCATTTATAAGATATGTCAGCTGGTACCGTGCACCATCATTTATAATTTGCTCTTCTATGTATATCTTTTTCTATTTTTTGTTTATTTTACTATGATGGCATAATGCACAGCAGAGGTGCAGTCTTATCTTTTCTTATCTTCATATAATGAACTTACTAGAAATAATTCAATAAGATATAGTTGAATTTATCCTGAAAGGAATTTCTTATGCACAAGATGCTATGAATGTGTGCTGAAATAGTAAAGTATATACTGTACATAAACGTACATAAACACAGATAATGGGATAGAATAAGGAATAAACAAATGGGGGGCAATAAAAGGAGACTTGGTGCCACGCATGAATCATAAGTTGGCAGTTACTAATTACAAATTAAAAGCATAGAAATATGAAGTATGAAGTTTAAAAGAAAAAGTGGTCAGTCCTTTGCCAAAGAGCAAAACTTTTCTTGCAGTTTTCTTTATATATATATATATATATATATATATATATATATATATATATATATATATATATATATATATATTTTTATTTTTTATTTTTTATTTTTTATTGGAAACAGGTAGCAGGATATGACTATTAGATTACAACGTGTTGTAAAGACCTACATTTCTTACAGTGTACGTACAAGCGCCAGCACATAGCACAGTTGTGTAAACTATCTTGGAAACTTGGACAGAAATTAAAAAGACGAAACGTCAATGCCAATGTTTAAAATGCCCATCCCCCCCACTACTTTCCCACTTCTTTGTTAAGGTGTGAGAGCACAGTGCAGCTCCAGCGGCTCCCAAACACTGACAGCTACTGTCTGGTCCTCCCTCCCAACCTGAAGTCAGCCATCTCTGCAGTGACATACATGGCCGAGCAGCTGAAGAAGCAGGACACAGACGACACGGTGAGAAATGGGCAAGACACGCCACGCGCTGTCAGGCAGCTTGTTATTCAGTCTGCAGTCTGTCGCTCCTGAGCACGGAGGGTTCCAAACATGCCTCAACGATGTCCATGTGTCATTGCATACATACAGTACATCACTGACTCAGTGCTCAACAGGGCAGCACAGGTCATCGTAGTCTCGCTTTGCCAGACCTTCCTCCACAGCGCTACAGAGGAGGGAGAGAGCTCTGATTTATTGACATGTCTTTAAACCAATCACAATCATCTTGGGCCGTTAGGGTTAACCGGACGTACCTTAAGTTCAAAAGTTGTTTTAGTGAGGCAAAAGAAAGCTCAGATTGGAAAAAAATACCGCAACATATCGCGAAAGATTTTTTTTTTTGTTAGTTAAAAGAAAAATGTCAGTAGAAAACTGCATTTTAAAATGTAACTGTCGTTGCTTTTTTAGTGGTGCCTTTAATGTTCTATTCAAATTCAATTTGCTCAATAAAAGAATGTTGGAAATGATTTTCTTTCATTTGTTTTAAATTGAACAAGCAATTTGTCGAATTTAAAATAAATGAAAGAGCAAAAATGAAAAAAAATCAATTGAAAAAGCAGTAGAAATGAGGAATTGAGTAAACTTTAATATCTGTTTATTTATTGCAAGCAATTATCGTAATATTCAACCATGTTATCGCATATTTTCCTCATGTCGTGCAGCGCTAGTGCTTACAGTAGGTGTGTGTGTGTGTGTGTGTGTGTGTGTGTGTGTGTTTTCCCTCTAGATGACAGGAGACTGGCAGTTCATCGCCCTCGTGGTGGACCGCCTCTTCCTGTGGTTGTTTGTCATCATCACCACCCTGGGCACCCTGGCCATGTTCTTGGACGCCAGTTTCAACTATACGCCCGAGAACCCCTTCCCATAGCAGACAGAACACACACACTCGGAGTGTGAAGAATTGCTTGGTCGTTAATTCTTCTTATTGGTGATTTCGGAGATCACCAGATCTGACTTTCCATAAATACCTTATTGCCTATTCCATATATCTGTTCTCTGAAATGTTTCAGTCTCGCATCGCCAGACCTATCCCCACAGCGCTGTGGAGTAAGGTGTGGCTACACCATAGATGCATTCTGGGATAGGAAAAATAAAAACCGCTCTGGGTTGTTTGCGCTTCAATAAACCAATCACAATCACCTTGGGCGGCGCTAAGCATCGGTCGCTGAGACTGGGGCTCTGCAAAATGGTCTCGAGAAGGAACTTGTTTAGCGGAACATTTGCACCCTGCAAAAGAAAACACCACATACTAATATAAACTGAAGTTAACTGTTTACTCAATACAGTAATATGAGCTATTTAAATTAACTGGATACATGGTTAAACCTCATTATCTCTTACCAGTGTATTGCAGTGAGTATTTTGTCCATAGAAAATCCCACCAATCTGTCCCTAAACGTCCCAGTTAGAGAGGAAATGCCGTAAACATATTCTTTGTAACTTTTTACAATCATTCCCCGAAAGAACCAAGCAGGCTAGCCTTTTTGCACGATCCAAATTTTCTTCAGAAATTGCCATTTTTAGCGTGTAGTTTGCTAGCTCAAAGTTTGTTGTTGTTTCCTGAAGCGAACGTCGTCAATCCAGACTAGGTAGCAGAAGAAAACCATGTACACGTACAGTGCCTGAATTGTACCAAAAAAAGTGCCAGTATAATTCAGAAGTTGCTTGACATGACCATCACGTGTCTTGGAAAAATTTATATTTATACGTATATCTTGTAGGGCTGACCCCAGAGTAGTCGACTATTTTATCTAAGGAGCCTGATTTCAGGCTATATGGGGGTGCTGGATGTTCGATTTTAAATAGAAATGCTTGGTTTCTCCCAATAAATCATGATATATATAGCCTGTGTTTGTGTAAATATAAGCCATAGACCAGGGGAGTCAAACATATGGCCCACGGGCCTGAACTGGCCCGCCAAAGGGTCCAATCAGGCCCACTGGATGACTTTGCAAAGTGTGATAATTGAAAAGAAGTAATTCATTCCAATTTTCCTTTAATCCTAGAAAATATCCAGGTTCTTTTTCTGTAAATGTGCGACTTTAATTTCAGAATTTCAGAGTTATTTTCTCAGAATATTACCCCTCCCCCCTGTTCGATATATATATATATATATATATATATATATATATATATATATATATATATATATATATATATATATATATATATATATATATATGTATGTGTGTGTGTGTGTGTGTGTGTGTGTGTGTGTGTGTGTGTGTATATATGTATAGCCATACAGCCTATGAGATAAGCCTTATGTGGACAAAAATCCTATGCTGGTACTCAGTGCTGGTGAGTACTGGCCCATTTCAGGCACTGATGTACACACAACCTACATGATAACAGAATCCATGTATAGATTTTTTAGAAGGTATATGTGGTAACACTCACTGGTTTTGCATTCTTTTTTGCCTAAATCATGTATTTAACACATTGTGATATGCATTATTTGAGTCTAAAAGCTTGAAATACATTTTTCTCTAACATGACGAGACTTGTTTGTGCCTCTGTACTTTGTGGAACATGCAGGAAACTACTAGTTTGCATTTGACTCTCTGAAAGAACAGTGATTACCCTTAGTGATTGTTATGTTGGAGTGACGTCAGTAGAGGGCAGTAACATAACGTTAATTCAAAAGCTGAGAACACTGCTGTTGAAAGGGCTGCAAAAGGTACATACAGTATCAATCAAAAGTTTGGACACACTTTCTCATTCAAGTGAATGGGAAAGTGGGTCCAAACCTTTAGTGGTACTGTATTTCTATAGTTTTTGTAAGGAGAAATGTTTTTTTTGTCAGTCTAACAAGTGTAACACTTGTGTTTGGGGTCCTGGAGACTTTTCTCAAACATAAGTCACATCATTAGGTAATTAACATAGCCAACTATTCTTTGTCTGTAAATAAATTTGAGGCAGACAGTTTTATATTTTCATTTGTTTCTTCATAATTTGTTCATAACAAAAATAACTCAGTTCCCTGTTGGAACATATAATTAAAAAAATAGATATACTATAAAACAGTGTTTGCAGAGACAGACACCAGAATTTGGTTGGATGTTTGTGGATGCCTTGAAGCATTCTGTGGCTTTAGGAAGTCAACAATGTTCTTGTACAGCATTCACCTATTTTGGGTCAATACAGCTCTGACATAATACTGGCTTAACTTTCCCCAGTGTTCAAAGGCAGAGTCACCATTCAAATCATAATTTTTACCCTGCGTTGGTGTTATTTTTAATTTGACTGTTGTGTTATTTACCCAGACTAACCATGGACTAACCATGGTATGGTTGTCAACTGTTTTAATATATTCTAGCTCTTCATAAACGTACATGTCACTAGTTGTTAGGGATTGTTAATGTGTGTATCCTTTTGTATCATTTTATACCAACAGCAATACATTTTGTGATGGGTAGTTGGCTTGTTAGTATTGAGGATGGATTACTAAACATGCATACAGTACTAGGCACAGGCCCAAGGGCCCCTTCACCACTATACCTGGTACTTTTCTGTGTAAAGTGATTGGTAGAATGTCAACCACAAAGACACGCAAAACAACCATTGGAGAATCGCAAAATGACCACAAAGTATCTTAACACATTTGGTAACACTTTACTTGAAGGTATCGACATAATTGAGACATAACACTGCCATAACTATGACATGACACTGTCATGAACGTGCCATAAATGTTATAAATTATTCATAAACGTTTATGACTTCTGTCATTAAGTGTCAATCGGTTTTTGTCATGACAAGTTGACATTGTTTGGGTTGTCTTGATTATGACAACTTGACATTAATCAAAGTGATATTACCAGAAGTTGTCTTGGTCATGACAAGTTGACATTACATTTGTTTGGAGTGTCCTTATTAAGACAACTTGACATTAAACAGGATGACATTATGTCAAGATGTCATGACAAAGACATCCTCTGGTAATGTCATCCTGGTTATGTCAAGTTGTCATTACAAAGACATCCCAAACAAATTTAATGTCAACTTGTCATGACCAAGACCACTTCTGGTAATTTATAATGTTTATGACGGTGTCATGTCATAGTTATGACAGTGTCATGTCATAGTTATGACAGTGTCATGTCACGATTATGTCAATACCTTCAATTAAAGTGTTACCACACATTTTTACAAATAAGCCCATTCTTTGAATGTGTGCCCCAGTCTTACCCTCCCATTAAAAAGTTTATAAACCAGCCAACAGTGGTATAAAAACTAACACTAACTACCCATGGGTGCTAGGTAAGGTTAACCCAGTATTGCATTGGTGCTATATTGACCCAAACTGGGTCAAAACTGACTCAGTGATTTTCAGTATTAAGTGCTGGTTATTTGCAATGCATTGCCTCGTAGCTGATTAGGTTGTCATATAGTATACATTCCACAGTTTAACACTGTAGCCATTTTCATGCTCACTGAGGCGCAGCATAAAGCCACAGAGCCTGATTGTATTCATTGTGTCCAACTGTCCAAATATGTTTTTTTTTACCCTGCATATGTAACACTCGCCAAGAAGCTCTTAGGAGAAGAGTGAGTCCACAAGAGGGAAAACTCAATCTATTGGTCCCGTCTTGCTGCTCCTGCTGCACAAAGGCCAACTGTTGTTGCATAAGAAGACCGAAGGTGAAAAAGACAGGGGACATGTAGAGAAGGGCGCCATCCCCCTCATTTGTGCACTCTGAGCTTTTCAGGGAAAAGCTGTGGGCGCAGTGTGTTTTATTGCTAATGCCTCAGTGACTTCCAAGGGCACTTACAGGGCTTCAATCATTGGATTAGCACTCCACTCGCTCACTTCAGACCTAGAGGAGGCCTCAGAAATGGGAGGGGACGCCCCCCGAGAGAATGTTGTTAGTGCCCTTCTTTGGGCTGATTTAGCTGTTTTTTTTCCAGCTCCCATTGAGCGTTAAGCAGCGGCTAAACCAGCGAGACAAATGTGTGTTTACGCTTTTTAAAAAGAAAGTAGTAAAAGGGAGAAGGGGGGATAAGAGCAATGTTCTTTTTTGTGTTCCTTGCAATCCAGGTCCTGGGTGGAAAAGAAGCCAAGAGGACATGAGATAAATCAGGTTACCCGTGGCAACAGCACTGGTAGGCCTGGGACTGGCCCTTGATCTTCTTCTTAATCATCTTCCTCTTCTACATCTCGCCCAACGTTTTGTGCTCACCTTTCTTTCCTTCACGTGTTTTTTTTCTTATCACCTTTCCTTCATCTTTCAAATCCTACCCTGATCATAACAACTCCTTCAACCACCCAAACCATCTCCTCCTCCTCTTCCTCCTCAACTTCTGTATCAAAGTGAAACAGATTCCTTTAGGTATGGGGTCATTCCTCCCCAGCAACAATGGGGCATTTGTGTCCCTCAACAGCTAAGACTTGAAGCCTGTTACCAAGGCCTGGATACAGTATGGGGGGAAAGAGTTATAGTGAGAGAAAAGGTAGGAGGAAAGGGCAGGAACGTGAGAAAATGAAAGAACTGAGTGGTGGAAGAGGAAAAGAGGAGTAACAGACCTGGGAGACTAATCTAGCAAAGCCTCATTACATTTTAAATTGGAAATCCAGCCAGTAGGTGAGTATATTCCCATTAACCTGGCAGTGGGAATGACTTCCTCCAGGCTTATGGGTTATTACTTCCTCTCCCATTGCTGTAGCGCTATTGTTAAGCCACAGTGTGAAGTCACACATCGCCACAAAGGAACACAAAATAACCAAAAAGAAACGCAAAACAACCACACAGAGACCTAAAACAACCACAAAGACGCACAAAACAGCCCGAAAGGAACGCAAAACAACCACATAGTAATGCAAAACAACCGCAAAAACACAAAAAACAACCACAAAGACACGCAAAACGACTACAAAGAAACACAAAACAACCCCAAAGAAATGCAAAACAACAAAAAAGGAACACAAAACAACACAGACCAAAAACAACCACAAAGACACACAAAACAGCCCCAAAGAAATGCAAAACAACCAGATAGTAATGCAAAACAAGCACAAAACACACAAAACAACCCCAAAGAAACACAAAACAACTCGAAAGAGACACCAAATGACTACAAAGATGCAAACAACTACACAGAGATGCACAACTTCCTCCAGGCTTATGGGTTATTACTTCCTCTCCCATTGCCGTAGCACTATTGTTCAGTCACAGTGTGAAGTCACACGCTGCAGCGCCAAAAGCATAGCCTCTGATATGGACAATGCTTACTATTGTCTGTTTGGTTTTTGCCCATTCACAACTAGCATGCTAATGGACCTGATGCAACAAACCTATCAGCTCTGTTGGGCCGAAAACTTGTGTCTCCATAGTTTGTCATTTTAATTTTTTCTCATGAATCATTTTAAACTGCAATGAGGCGATTTCGTCTGACTTCGTCTAATTTAAATGGCTCAATCAAATGATTTAAAATTAGTGTTTTTTTTTCATTTCCTGGAAAACAATGGGTTTTCACCTGACAGCAACGATATTTTAAAATATTAGTAAATAGCATGATGTATAAAATGGTCACATCAATTAAATTAATTGATGAAGTTGCGCACATGTATTATAGATTCACAACCTTAACTAAAAAAGTAAGCACTTTGAATTATTGCTATTTTGTATGTTTGGATGTCATTTGTTTCCATTTGCAGTGACTTTAACACTTGTTTTCTGTGTTTGTACAGCTTAATCCTGTTCCTACACTGTGTATTTATTTATATAATGAAACAAAACATAATGAGAAAAAGTCACACTTTATTCAATACACGGTTGATTATTAGTTTTGTCTGTAGTAGAAAGGTGACGCCAGTGTGTTATCATTTTCCAGATGACTTAAATGGTCTTCTTCTTCTTCAACATTTACATTGCAGTCGGAGCTCTTATCGTTCCTCTCTCATGTAGCTCTTCAGTAGTTCTTCCAGCCACCGATCTGACTGAAGATGTGTCAACACAAAAGCTTTTCAATCAATGTAAGCATGGAAAACTGTATTCCTGGAACACTGGTTTTATGTTGCTTTATAACAACATCCATTGTGTCTTAATGTGAAAACAGCTACCACTGTGGTCATGTCTGAAACCATCTTTTCCTGCAGAGAGACTTGTGGAGAAGCCTCGATCTCCTCCAGGACTCCCACTCGCTCCTTCAGCCTCTCTGAGGTGCTGAGCTGACGGGAGTCTATATCGACGACGTTTCATTTCTGGGATTGTTCAGGTGCCGCTGGAAATTCCGCCGGTTGTTCCTAATTTTCGGCCAGATGTCCATTACCTTCCTCTTTCTTTGTGTTGGCGTTCTAAACTCTGGTGGATTTCTGAGGACTATGGTTAACTGCTCCTCAGATCTCTGCAGGGTAAATCCAGACAGCTAGCTAGACTATCTGTCCAATCTGAGTTTTCTGTTGCACGACTAAAACAACCTTGAAACGTACACATGTTCCACCAAAACAAGTTCCTTCCAGAGGCTATTTTGCAGAGGCACCATGGCGCATAGCACCGCCCAAGACGATTGTGATTGGTTTAAAGAAATGCCAATAAACTAGAACTCGTTTTCCTCCCATCCCTGAATGCTGTGTGGACTAGCCAGACCCTCCTCTGCAGCGCTGTGGAGGAAGGTCTGGCAATGCGAGAAAATGATATTTTAAGGGGCTAGAAAGGGGGAACAGGGTGACACTGCCCACCCCTTAAAATATAACGAATTACATTTACTCATGTTACTGTAATAGAGTATTTTTTTTGTGCAGCCTATTTTTACGTTTTAAAGTAGTTTTTAAAAGCAGTACTTTTACTTTTACTTAAGTATGTTTTGTTTGAAGTATTGTACTGTGCTACATTTAAAATCACAACAGTTACAATAAATAAAAAGGTCTCTAGCAGTTTTCGGGAAAGTGTCAACTTGAATTGTTTTTTGTCGCTTTTTGAGTTTTTTTTGTTCTTTTATTTAGGTTTTTGTTGCTTCTTTAGAGTTGTTTGGCTTTGTGCTCTTATCAGATGGACTGAGATTGAATTAAAGAAGTATAAATAAGATATTAAATAAGTGTGAATATAACACTGCTGTTAAAGTAACTAAGTAGCTTTTACTCTTAGTAAATTTTAATAAAACTACGTTTTACTCTACTTGAGTAGATTTTTTTACCGGTAATTTGACTTATACTGAAGTGAACGTTCGTCAAAGTAATAGTACTTTCACTGAAGTAGAATATTTTTAATCTACCCAACAATATACAGACCTACAAGTTCAGCTGAAATGATTACCCCATTAACCCTTGGGTTGTCTTCCCATCAACCAGGCAGCTTTTAGTCATTCTGGGTCAAAATTAAAAACAAAAATGTCAATGTTTCGGTCGTCCTTTTCTACACTTTTGTGGCTTTTTTTGGTCACTTTTTCCGATGTCTTTGTCAATTTTATTTTTTTAAATTTTATTTTTATGTTTTTGTTGTTTTGGTTTTTTTTTATCAAGTTTTTGAAGCTTTTTCTGGCTTTTTGTCACTTTTTCTGACGTCTCTGTCGAAGTTTTTCTTGTTTCCTCCCACGTTTTTGAAGCATATTTGTCTTTTTTCAACCTTCTATCCATTTTTTTTTTCAAATGCTATAAAATCTAATAAAATACCTAAATTAATTGAAAGTAGTGAACTGATCATTTATTTTACACTAAAGAACATTGTAGTGAACCATCCACATTATTTTTTTTTGGACAATTTGTTGAAAGAAAACCAAATTTTTGATATAGACACTTTTTGAAAATGGATTTCTAAAATGGGAGGATATTTCTGCATTGAGTACTTTTACTTTTAATACTTTAAGTACATTTTCCTGATGCTACTTACATACTTTTACTTTAGTAGCATTTTCAATGCAGGACTTTTACTTGTAACAGAGTATTTTTTACAGTGTAGTATTAGTACTTTTTCTTTAAGTAAAGGATATGAATATAACTCTTCCACCACTGCTAGAGGGGCTCACTCAACTTCTTTTCTAACTCCCATCACTAGTACTGTGAATATGTCTATGTGAAACTAGATCTGCTTATGTTCAATATTTATTTTAAATATAATGCCTAACCATAGAAAACATGGCATCTGGAGTTGGAATATTTACCCCAATATAAGCATCATGCCCCCCATTGTTTTTTAAAGTGGCAGACTGTATTCTGACAAAATACCCCAGACTGGTATTGGACTATGCCACCCCACTTTAAAAAATCCTGGAATTGCCCCTGGTTTCTTTCCACCTCTGACTACAAGTACCTCAAATTTGTACTTAAGTACAGTGCTTGTCCTTAGTTAGCCTACACCACAGCCCTGATACTGCAGAGAGTGACACAGCTGAAAAGGTTAGAAATTGATAAAGAGAGAAGTGTCGAGTGCAAAGACAACCTGTTGCTTTGCTGGAAGCAGAGAGAACATTTCCCAGCAGCAGCGACTCCCCATGCATCACACACACACACACACACACACACACACACACACACACACACACACACACACACACACACACACACACACACACACACACACACACACACACACACACACACACACACACACACACACACACACGCATCTCGGATGCCCAGCCCCGACTCAAGACCCCACTACTTCTTCCCTGCGACACAGTTCTCATCACTTTCTTTTGCTTCACTTAAAGACACATTTCTGGAGCTTTACGGTGTGCAAAGAATAAGAGGAATACAGGATCCGCCGAAACACCAAAGTAGGCTATATTATAGAGAAGGGGGAACTTTTATTTTAAACGATGGCCAACTCTGGTGTTCAGCTGCTGGGCTTTTTCCTGTCGTTAATTGGCATCGTTGGACTGATCATCGGGACTATTCTTCCCCAGTGGAAGATGTCAGCTTACATCGGGGACAACATCATCACAGCGGTGGCCATGTACCAGGGGCTGTGGATGTCATGCGCGTTCCAAAGTACCGGACAGCTCCAGTGTAAGATCTACGACTCCATTCTGCAGCTCGACAGTAAGTAGTACTAAACCACCACTGTAAAAATAGCCTGTTAACAAGTGAAAGTCCTGCAGTGAAAATGTTAGACTACTTAAGTAAAAGTATGTAAGTACCATCAGGGTTAGTACTCCATGCAGAAAGATCCTCACATTTTAGAAACTGGAAACGATCCAAACAGTTCTGTCAATCAATTAAGTGTTTAATCGGAGCTGATTTCAGCTGGACTTGTAATACAACCTTGTATTTTATAAAGTACATATGTTTTGTGTGCAAAAATCTTAATGTGTAAAGTAACTAGTAACTAAAGCTGTCAGATGAATGTAGTGGAGTAAAAAGTCCAATATTTCTCTCTGAAATGTAGCGGAGTAGAAGTAGAAAGTGGCATGAAAAGAAAAGACAAGGAAAGTACAGGTAGCTCACTATTTGTAATGTACTTAGTTACATCCGATCGCTGTCCCTGACTGAGTTATGTCAATCCATCATCACTGTGTTTATTGCAGCAGGTTGTCTTTCTGTAGGAGACCATGTACAAAACGTTCTGCATATTCAAAACATCTGTTAGAGAATGATACCTTGTTAAAGCCAGAAGCTCCAAAGTTTAAATCGACTTCAATGTCTTTAGTTTTCACGCTCCTGTTGTGGGTTTTTTAACCCAACAGTGTTGCCACACAAAATAGAGACAGTTCTTGTTTTCCGTACATGTTTTGACCCCCCTGAACAGTTATTTTTGACCTCTTTTGGGGAGTCGGTTGTCTTTGATATTTTTTTGAGGGAGACAAATCTACCTCCTCTAAATATTATAGGGGGACATATCTCCCCCCCCCCCCCCCCCCCCCCCCCCACATGCTCCATCAGAGCGCTCCTCCACCTATGTGAGACCTCAATGGGCCACACTGTTATTGCAGATAACCATACTCAAGTTTTGTAACCTGCTCATCACACCATATTCATTAACCACACTCAGCAGTTACACTGCCCACTGTGATGGGGGGGCGAGCACAAAATTCAGTCCGAGACCCCAGACTGTGAGCTGCCAACACAGTGGGGCATTTTCTTCTTTATAAGTGGAGAAACAACTTTTGAAAGGAATTGGAAAGAGCAGTGTAATGTAATTTTATTCAAACAGGGGCAATGCACAATTAAACATGAACCTTGTATACGAACAAGGAGAGATCTAGATACCGGGTTGTAGCACAATTGCTATTTTCCAGCCGTAGTCCCTTGGCAGGTAGGTAAGACAATACATAGTCAATGCAAGTGAAGTATAAAACATCAGAATATACAGTTGTACAAACACATTCACCCATCATTTACAATAATACAAACGTGTAAAGTTGCATCAATAAGATGATCATGGGCTCAATCTCTATTTATTTCTTGAAGTATTCCTGAGAATCCTCACCCACACATTCTGGGAAACCCTCCCAGCCCAGCTTACCTCCTACCATTTCCCAAGCACTCACACTTTTACTACAGTACAGATGATACCTTTCCAAATTTCTAATTCTATGATCAATTTGTTATAAAGACAGTTGTTTGCATAGGCATATATGAACTCAAAGCTGTATATGTTGTCACTATGGCCGTGCTTTTGTGGAAATATATACCCCCGGTGATAAAATGCACAACTCCCTAACTTGTTTTCCCCGGGTATCCCAAGATCTGAACGACTGAGAACTTTGTAGCAACTTTCTGTTCTCTCTTTCGCCACCATGAAATAGAAACCACATTGCAAACGTCACAACCGTTGTTGCTTATTACTGAAGATGTTGCCAAAATAACCAGCTTCAAACTTCGACAGGAAGTGTGACCATGGTAACCGCACAGCTGCAGCACAGGCATCTAAACAATCTGCTGTACTGTACATCACCCGACACATACACACAATGGCTTCAGGACGTCTCCCATGCAGAAATGCACATTCATTCATAGCAAACTGGGAGCTAATGGTTTTAACAGGTTGGGATAATAGCAACTGCCCTTCAGTGACAAGAGACCTGCAGACTTTTGGCCTCATTTGATGACATAATAGTATTAGAGGAAGCAGTGAGGCTTTGCTTTTGAAGCCAATTACAACCAATTTCTTGTGATGGACAGACGGTCTTATTTTTTGTGTGTGCTAATTATTATTAAATGTCTCTGCTGATATATCTGATAGAATCGGTTTTTCTTTTGTTTAGAGATGTAATTTACAGCCACTGTATTGTGTGCCCATGCAGTATATACAGTAGGCTTACTGCTGAGATGGTTTACTAACCTGGCAACCAGCCTTGGGCCCCCAGACCTTCAGGGGCCACAAAGGCCCTTTTTCATCGGTCTGTGGTCATATGATAATATATGCACATTTGTTTTGGGAGGAGTTTGACTTACGTACATATCACTAGAAAAAGAAAAGAAGAGTTCATTTGTAAACAGATAAAAGACACAAACCGACACCAGTTTGATTGATATTCCCAGGATTGGACATAAAAAAGTAAAATAAATAAAAACAGAGGTAGTTGTCTTTGCAAAATTGAAGCCTTTGTTTAATCAAAAACAGCCTTTTTTGTATAAAAGGCCCTATTCAAAGAAAAAAAAAATAGATTGTGCAAATTGCTAAATAAATAAATGTGTTTTTCCCAAATGACCGCAAACGCATTAATCGGGACCCGCAGCTCATTATTTCCCCCAGGGCCCCCAGCTGGGCTGTGGAGTAGCCTCCCTGTGGAATCGTGATTTTAAACAAAAAAATGTTACTCAATAGTACAGTTGTGACTAGCTTTATATAAAGTAAGTCAACTTATATTTGTTCATCAATGTTGTAGCAATGTAACCTTTACTTGAGAAAAGCTACAGAAGCCTCTACTACCGTGAAATATTCTAAATACTGTATCCATCCCATATATATAGATATATAAAGTAGTACTGGATACTGAAAAGAACCTCAGAACCTGATACATTTTTTGTAATTTAACATAACATATTTGGCACCACTAGGGGCAGAGTGGGGAGATGTTTTTACCATCAACAGCAGCTACACTGACTATTTTTCAAGCCATTTGATTTTAAAAAAAAGAAGAAGAAAAATGGCTTAAAATCTGTACATCATTTGGAAAAAAGACACAAAAAAAGTGAATCCTGTAGAGCCTACATCCTGTTTTGTATCTAATTGTTCTCCAACTGTCTTCATCATTCTGAAACCAGAACACTACAAATGTTGAGGATGACTCATTTTCACTCCTGCCACCTAAAAAAGAGTTTATGTTCCTATTTTTCAGTTAGGCTATACATAACATAGGTAGGGTAGGAATATGGAGTAAACAGCATTACTGACCTTGAATCCTATTATTGTTTTACTATGTTGGAGTAGAGTTGAAAAATTGAATGGCAATATTTCCCCATGAATTGAACTTTTGCTCCGTTGATTTGCCTTTCCAGTCGGAGAGCTTGAGGGAGAAGTGACACAAAGTTGACGTTATTTTAAAATCTTAAAAGGTTTGGGGCTTTTGAGAAAACGGAGGGGAGGTGTGGCTTCTAAGGCTCCACCTAACTTTTTGTATCTTAAATCTGTGTAACGAATGTACTACAAAGTAATCCTAACCAAACCAGTATCTTCTGCATCCCTTTTTTTCTGTACAGTAAAATGCAGCAGATGTGCTACATTTGTGAAGCCACTGCAAAGCTGCCATAGACGGCTCAGTAGCAATAATGACAGCAGTGTGATGTAGCTCCCAGCCAGGATACTGTGCATCCTGTATCGCTCTCTCTGCATTTACTATATAATCCACCCTATTGTTCCCCATGTAGCAGTATTTTATAGAGTTAACCCCCTGCCCCTACTCTCCCTCTTCTCCGCACCATCCTTCCCTCTGTCTCTCTCCACCCACCCATCCCTCCCTCGCTGCTGGAGGGTTTTGTTTGTTTGGGCAGGGTAGTGATGGGATGGCTTAGACTGGCACAGACTGGTTCTAGGTGGACAGAGGAGGAGAGACAAAGGGGGGACTCACCCTATGATAGGTTTATAGGGTGAGGAGGGGGTGGGGGGCACTGACAGATGAGGATCCTAGCAGTAGTGTTTCAGCAACAGATGGGCGGGAAACAGTGAGTGTGAGATTGTGCTGGTGTGTGTTCATGTGTATCCCATGGTTTCTCTTCCAGGAAAAGTTCACATTCAAATGTCCTGACAGGCTAATGTGAGTGTGATTCACAACCTCTGGACACACACAAAAAGCCTGGCTTATGGGTCAAGGCTTGTTTTTTTTTTAGTCTCTCCTCATCATTTATCAGTTGGTGCTTCCACATTGCACTTGATCTTTTTGGTTTTTTTTTTTTTTTTTTTATAAAAGCTACACTCCCAGGATCCACAAAAACAAAAAGGCCATGTATTCACTGCCTCCCCGTACGGAGACCGACACACCTTTCCTCATGCATAATTGGTTTCCTTCTCTCTGTCTGCCCCCCCAGGTTCGCTCCAGGCCACTCGTGCCTTGATGATAGTTGGCATCATTGTGTCCGTCGCAGGCCTGGGTGTGGCCTGTATGGGAATGAAGTGCACCACCTGTGGAGGGAGCGAAAAAGTGCGCAAGTCCCGCATCGCCATGACAGGAGGCATCATTCTACTCGTGGGAGGTGAGGATGCCATAAATTGTTGTTGACAATCAAGCACTATGAGGGGAATTTGATTACATATAGACGGATGACAAATGAAAGGGAAAACCAACATCAAGGTGTTGTTCCACCACAAGCACAAACTCTAGAGGAGGGATGAACAGCGTCCTTTGTGCTGTCTAACACGTCAGTCAAACATTTCCGGGTCTTTAATTGGATGGAGACCATAGACTCTATAAAAAGATGCACGACGCTTCTCAACTTCCTCCCACTGTACAAGGCTGAAGCCAAAATATACTGGATACGGGCGCTGACGTATTGTAATTTTGGATTTTATTTATTTTTGGGGCATTTTTAGGCCTTTATTTCCACAGTACAGATGCAAAAGGGGAGAGAGAGGGAGAATGACATGCAGCAAAGAGCCGCAGGTCCGAGTCGAACCCGGGCCCGCTGCGTCAAGGAGTAAACCTCCTCTATATATGGGTGCCTGCTCTACCAACTGAGCTAACCTGGCCATGACGTCTTGTAATTTTGGGGCCAGAGTCTGCGCAGTAGTTATTTTCGATTAGTTGTTTGGTCTCTAAAATGTCAGAAAAGGGTGAAAAATGTCGATCAGTGTTTTCCAAGAAAATAATGTCCTCAAATGTCTTGTTTTATCCACAACTCAAAAATCAGTCAGTTCACTGGCTTTAAAAAAAAAGCGATTACTCAAACCGATTAATCCACTATCAAAATAGTTGGCTAATCCTTTAATAGTCGACAACTAGTCGATTAACCGACTAATCTTTGTAGCTCCAACATCACAAAGAACCCACAAACTTAATGTAAGCCTATGGTGGCTCTACAGTAGAGGGGGTCCACCAAATTCTTTTGGAAAAACCAACTGGGAACCATGAATGTCTATACAAGATTTAGTACCAGTCTAGTATGGTATTGCCAGACCTTTCTCTACAGCGCTGTGGAGAAATTCCGTAAGATGTCCCTCTTTACGGCCGGATGTCCGTCACCTTCCTCTTTCTTTGTGTTGGAACTCCCAAAACGTCCCGGTTAGAGAGTAAATGCCATAAATATGTTCTTTTTAAATCTTTACCATTATTCTCCAAAAGAACCGAGCAGACCTGCCTTTTTGCACGATCCAATTTGCCATTTTCAGCGTGTACGTTAGCTTGTTGGCTCGGAGGTTCCGGTTGCTGTTCGGTGAAGTGTCCGGAGTTTAGAGCGTAAACACAAGGAAAGCAAAAGGTAAGGGACATCCGGCGGAACTTCCGGCGGCACCGGAACTATCCGGTAAGTGAACCGTGTTCGATCCAGACTAGTGCCAGTCCAACTTGTACGTTAGATTTGGAGATATTTCACTCGATAGGTGAAAACTTTGACCTGCTCGTGGGTGTTGCTAAATGTTAAGGGATCCCCAAAGTCAGTAGGATTTATTCTCTGGGCACCATGTATATCTGTATCAAATGTTATGGCAATCCATCGACTCTTTGTTATATTTCAGCGTAGACCAAAGTGGTGCACCGACTGACAGATTGCCATCCAGAACCACACCGCTAGTTTGTAGTAAAAAAAAAAAAAACAACAGAAAATTGACATATGAACAGCAGAGGACCACTCTTTGGAACAATCTATCAGCATCACTTCAGTCAAAAACATTTGAAACGGTCAAATCAACAATGACTTTTAAGACTTCAGTTAAGAGATCGTACTGCTGCTTAGTGTAACTAGTGTTACTTAGAGGGGTGGTATCTTCATAAGAATTTTCTTGGCTTCTAACCTCCCCTGCATAATGTTTTACCTTATATCAAGCTTTATTCTTGTATCTTTTAATAATATGTGAATAAAATAATCTAAACAGCTGAAACGGTAATATGATACATTAGAAAAGAGTGGTCGCAAAATCATGTGTGGCTCTGGTGAAATGACTCTTCGCTGACCATGCCACTGTATGGGACCAATGATATTCCATATTATTGTTGATGGGACCTATGATAATCAATACAGACCTGGTTACATAAGATTTCATCAAAACTCGCTTCATCATCACATTCTTGCCTAGGTCTTGCGTACATCACACAGTAGGTAGGAGGACGTTTGATCCCTAGTCCAAAAAGCTATCCTCCCACTCCTGTGCTGAATGATTGAAGAGGTCCAGTACTCCTGGCACTGATTCTAACATAAGAGGTCTAACTTGCTCTGGAGAGAACAGAAACACTAAAAGCTAATTGTGCTGGAGTCAATAGCTCGCCGCCTGGTGACTATAAAAAGGGTAAAAGCATGTCTACCCTCTCAGGTTTTGATGATGTGCTGATGGACTGATTGATCTTTGTTGTTGGCCTTCTCTCCTCTCAGGGCTGTGTGCCATTGTAGCGTGCTCCTGGTTCGCTCATAATGTGATCCGGGCTTTCTATAATCCCTACACTCCAGTCAACACCAAGTAAGTAACCCCCTGGAAAGCACAGGGTGTTCAAGTACTGTAATTAAAGGAATAGTTTGACATTTTGGGACATTTGCTCATTCGCTTGCTTGCCAAAAGTTAGAAGAGAAGGACAATTAGCTTAGCTTAGCATAAGGAGAAAACAGGGGAAACAGCTAGCCTGGCTAGCACCTCTAAAGATCATTATTTACCATGTTATATCCACAAGTGTAACTATGACATGTTGTGGCTTTACGTCTATGTGCCGGACTATTTCTTGGCCCGGTGCAGTGACAGAGCTAGCCTACCTGTTTCCCTATGTTTCCAGTCTTTATGCTATGCTAAGAGAACTGGCTGCTGGCTGTAGCTTTATATTTAACAGTCAGATTATGAGAGTGGTACTAATCTCTAATTCCCGGAAAAAATCAATATGTGTATTTTCCCAAAATGGCGAACAAGTCATCTAAGTATTACTACTTCTACTACTACTACTACTACTACCACTACTACTACTTAACATATCATTTTAAAGCACCGGTCCATTTTGTTTGGATTTTAACTTCTAATCTGCACTTTTTACTCCATTAAAGCTATAGTTATTGTTACTTTGAATATTAAGATATAAATAAATAAAAAAAACATGAATTATTTCTATACGTTAACAACCATAAAGTAGTTCAAATGAGCTCCAGCTTAACCTGCTGCTTACACATTGATGAATCATCATTAAAAATCAAATATTATACAGTAAGAATATTATACATTAATTTTGCATATTTCATACTTTGGTATTTTGCTGATAATTCTGTAAATGTACAGAACTGTTATTTGAAATGAATACATTTGATATACAAGTAATTGTATTGCTGATTAAATTGAAACAATGTAACTTCTGATCAAAGAAATAACAAATTTTCATATCACACATAAAAAGTTCTATATAAATGTAATAAAACACACCCTTGATCAATGTAATACACTCTGGGGGTTTTCTGCTACAGTCGTACTTGGTCTGGTATGACCTGAAGCTTATGGAGGCTAATCTTAGCTAATGTTATCAAACTCTAAAATAACTAAAATGTTATTTGCTGGATTTATGAATCCCCAATCCTAAATGCCACTTGTGTCCACAGTGGCTGCTATTGAGCAGTAGTCTCACTTTAAGTAACAGACCTGAGTACAGCTTTCACCAATGCCGGTTTGAATGTTTGCAAGGTTTAGAAATCAATTTACTTTTAAACCGAACTGATGAGATAGAGATGTTGTCTTGTGTGTAGCAGCAAAACAGAAAAATCCATTTAGCCAGAAGTACAATTTGTCACTGAAAAAAATCCAAACCTTTTATTTTGAAATAATTGCTCAACACTATCTTGTGTTCTCCAGGTTTGAGTTTGGCGCTGCCATCTTCATCGCCTGGGGCGGCTCCCTCCTAGACGTCCTGGGCGGAGCCATGTTGGCCGCATCCTGTCCACGAAAGAAACAGGCGTCTAAGTACCCGTCCATGGGCACTTCCCGCTCTGGTCCGCCAAGCAGCACCAAAGAATATGTCTGAGAGCGCCCCCCTACAGCTTTGGACTCCAACAGAAGCTTAGCCCCCCCGCCCCCCCCTCATTCCCCATCCCCCCTCTCATTTTTGCAGCAGCAGCGAAGAGTAAAACTGAAGGTGTATGGGAAGTTGTGAATCATAGACGCAAAGAATTACTGAAATGGGACTTTCTTTTCTTTTTTTTTCGCCAGGCAGACCTTCGATAACCCCTTGATTATCACGCAGCACTCTCAATTGTTTCATGAATGATGTCTCTCACCCCGACCACACATTCCACGATTGTTTACAAGTGACCTTCACAAATCCATTATAATTAGATCCCCCTGACTTAATAGACAAGCCCTCGGGGCGTAACCTCTCGAATTGCAGCCTAAATGGTGGGTTTTAGCCAACAATCGCACCTTCACGTTAGCACCAGCGTCTATTAGCGTTCGCCATGTAATTGAAAGTAATCAATTCCAGTTCGGTGTCTAGGCTGCGACTCACGGGCTCCGAGCAATAGAGACACGGGGTGACAAAACAGTGTTTTATATGAACCGTTGGTGGTTTTTAAATAGACGCTACGACGGGCAGGGTGTGACTTCACACACAGGGCTCAGTGTGTAGGGTGGCCTGTATCACACAGGCCTTTTACTACAACACTCACTACAGGCCCTGCAGCTCTTCGTACCAGTCTGTTACAAACCCTGCTCAGATATGAAATATTTTCTTAAGTAGTCACTGTGCCGTTATCATTCTAACAGCTTCCATATCAGCCACTATGAGATTAAACTGCCGCTATTTATTTTGACAAACGTAGGATAAAGTTTGGGCTTCTGTGTAGGTTTATATAATAGGTAGATCACTGTGGCCCAGTTTGAGCTTTCAGAGATTATAAAGTCAGATTTTGTATTAAGATGAACAGTGTCAGCTGTTTTTTTTTTTGTTTTTTTTTATGTCATAGTTTTATAAAAAAAAAAATGTTTGGCTCATTTAGCAAATAATGGTGTAATGAAAAAATGAGTGAGAGGACATTTGTATATATGTCCAACAGTACTTAAATAAAAGATATTGCAACATTGTTAATTGCGTGGTGGTCATAGCTGATTATATAGTATTTTTTTCTACATTGATAAAACACTAAACTGGTATTTCTTTATGCAAAACAGCAAATGCTCCACATGATGCTGTGTTCTCCAAACGCTCCATTACAATCAACATCATTTACTTCGATCCAAAACGATCATTGTCATTTTAAGGGGCGCTATGCAGTTTTGGCCATTTCTTCGCTGTTTTCTGGCTTTTTGCTGGCAGGTTTCTCTATAGAGCTCCCCCTACAGCTTCAGAATAGATATGTGGCAGCTCCGATGTTTACTCGTGTCTGACTCCTCGCTCGGTCAGTCTGCCGTTTCCTCTTTCTCCGTTCCTCCGACAATGCTTTTCTAGCTTTCTGCTTCTTTTTTGCTGGCTCAGCCATGACGATAGCGTGAAAAACTCCATCGCTACCTTGTTAGCCGGTTCCTGAATGGGCCTATGTGTGCAGTGCTGTGAAGCAATTCGTTACATCGCGAGACCTGATATCACGCGATACTTCCTGGAGCTGAGGCCGGCGGCTTGCTGCCCGAAAGTTGCAAGGGTGGTTTTTCCGCTCACGGGCGCTAGAGGGAAGCGAGACGACCACCATTCAACTCGAAAAAAGTCATATAACCACTCCAATGACTCCGAAGCTGTTCAGTTAAGGTAAATTAAGCTAAAAAAAAACTGCATAGTTCCCCTTTAAGGTAGCAAAAAGAACAACAACCTTATCATTAAAGAGCATCAAATCATACACAAAATATTTTTAGGTCCCCCTCCACTCAAAAATGTGTTGAGATTATTGTTACGGCCCTCGGATGAGGAAATGTGGGGGGAAGCTTCCAGTGACTTTTCAGCAGTAAGTGTAATTTTAAGATTTTTTTACATCCTAGACACAAATTCTTATTAAAATCAGACTATGTTTGTATGTACTGTATGTGTAAAACATGTCTGGACGGGATCTTTAGGCATCAGTATTTGAGTCTGTTTACTACTCTACTATTTCTTGCCTGTAATTGGCATTAGGCCACATCACACTACTGTAATATTAGGCTTAAAAAATGCTTTAGGTGATAAATCCAGCCTTGGCATGACTGCTGTGGTGTCATCACAGGTAAGTGTGACTAGATTGCGCCACTGAAAAACTCAGAAAGAGACGATTTATGTTTTTTCAGATGAGCTGTTTTTCCCACTTTACATTTGCTTCTCATCTACATCTCAAATGCACTCCCTGTTGTATTTGCTTCTGTTTCTTTGGGGACAAACATCAGGTGAAAAAAAAAAAAACCCTGGTATATCCCTTTACATGTGACTGTGTAAACCAAACTTGTGGCGATGTGAGGCCGGAAAAAGTCACAAAGTATACAGAGGGATCACTAAACCTACTGTAGCTGCAGAAATAAAGGTGAAGTGATACATGGAAGAACCATTGCAGACTATAGCACATTGTCAGTAAAGTCATGTACCAGTGTGTCAACTCTGTCACTTCACATACATTCACACAAGCATTAGCAGTTATGTGAATGCGTATGCAGTTACCATGTTATGTACCATTGGCACCAAGTGCGTCAAAACAGAATTCCACAAAAATTAATCTTTTATTTCCCAAGATGCATTATGAAAAGCTGACCATTTCCATGCAGATGGTAGCCATGACCCCAAACAACACCCTTTGAGTCAGAGAATGGGCTGTGAAATGCAGTGCTTCCGTGAAGCAAAAACAAAAAAAAAAACAGTAAAAGTGAACTAGTAACAACTTCACAGCCAACTAAGTAACATGACATCAGCATGAGCCTTTACAGACAATAGCATGTCATCCCAAGGTCCACTGCAATCTTTTAAAAATGACCCCAAAAAACACCAGTGTTCAGATTGTCTCAGCGGTGAGAGCTAATCACAGAGAACTGCTTGTTTTCATGATCTCATGTAATTAAGTAAAGGAGGACATTAGCCTTTAAAAAGTGTTCACCTGAACCTTAAAAAAAAAAAAAAAAAGACACTATGACGCCATCTGGGCGTGGCTTAACAAGCAGATTACTGCTGTAAATATGAATACAAAGTTAAGTGCTGCTCATTATGACATGTCTGCGTGCGGATCCATTTTAATTAGCAACCTGATACAGCGTTAAATATCACTTGGCAATTGATTACAAAGAATTAGAACTGTACACGTCTTTAATCACAGTTGTCTGGCCGACTGGGAAACCCCGCCTTTGAAAAACCAAACATAAAAACCCTCCATAAATCTGTCGTTTACGATATTTTACCGCAAGAGTCTGCAGCCCAAGCCAACAATAAGCTTAGGAAAATGTTGACTCCGCGTGATCTAAAGAGCATCACGGTGGTGTGATTTCAAATACTATAACATTCAGCCCTTTAATAACAGGATACCAGTTACGTGTTTTGATGATTTTTTTTTTTTTTTTTTTTTTAAGCAGACTCCATGCATAGAATTCTGCAACATGTCACTGCACATAACAGGCATTCCCACAAAGTGCACCATTTGGAAACATAAATAAATCTCAGTTCTAGATGACTGAAGCAATTTCCATTCAGAAACGAGTAAAAAACAAGTAGAAGCCATAATAACGACAAAGTGTTTCTTCTCATTTTCTTTTTTTCAAACAATAAATAATCAGCAGTAGTTTTTTTTCCCCTCCTTACTGTAATTAGCAAGCTTTTTATCCAATGGATATTAGTATACCACTTGCATCACTGTGAGATGAGTGATAGTCATTGCACAACCAAAGCTTAACATTCCACCTGTGTGTTACACATTAACAGGCGTGTGTGTCCCCCCCCCCCCCCTCCCCTCCCCACACAACCAACCCTGCAGACAATCAGAAACCTTCACCGGAAAAAAATAAAAATAAACCAGGCAGGGCGAAGGCTGCTTCTCATCGAACCGTTCGCTCAGTGCAACTTTAGAAACGTAGCCCTTGTTAAGTAGCTCTGAAAAATATAGACACTTCCTTTCGAATCTTTCTCTCCAGTGCTGATAATCTACTGCCTACCGAGGTACAGAGTAGAGAGCAATGCAGTACAATCCATTCACAGTCTGACCAAAGGTAAGTTAAATAAACACTATGTACAGTCAGGGCCTATAGGCTTCGGCTGCCGCTAAATGAGCCGTTTGGTGTGCCTGGTTGAGCCCATCAGAGGCTGCAGTATAGGACACACGACAGGATCAAAGGCCAAGATCACTGACGGGGAGTTTTGGCATCCTGGGAGATTTTTGTTGTTGTTTGTTGGCACTTCTTGGTGAAGTTTAAGAGATGGGCGACAGGGATACAGGACACTGCCCGTTGTTGTTCATGATGTCATCCAAGTCTTCATCGTCCAAGTCCACTGAGGAGGAAAGGTCAAAAGTCAGAAAGGTATGCCTCGAAGTGAAGAATGCATTGATATAAAATAGAACAGCTTACATCTATTTTGTCCATTTAGAGATTAGTAGATTAGTTCTCTTAAAAAGGGACAGTTCATCCCCAAATCAAAAATACATATTTTTCCTCTTACTAGTGCTATTCATCAATCTGGATCGTTTTGGTGTGAGTTGCCCAGTGAGTTGGAGATATATCGGTCATAGAGATGTCTGCCTTTTCTCCAATATAATGGAACTAGATGGCACTCTGCTTGTGGCGCTCAAAAAGGGGAAAGAAAAATACATTTTAAAAGCTCAACAGCAATGTCTCTTTCAAAGATCCTGACCCAGTAACTCAAGATAATCCACCCACCTGGTTGTGAGCAGTTGCATGTAGGAACTATTTTCTTTTTTAATAAACTACACTCGCCAAAAGTATCACCACGCACTCATGGAAATCTCTACGGCAGCGATCTCCAACACTGGGCAACTCGCACCAAAACAATCTAGACTGATAAATAGCACTACAGCTAAAGCCGCCTACACATGATCAGAGGTAAAATGGCGAGGCAGGGCGCAGAGCATATTGCAGTCAGAGAGGCAAAGCGCAGCACAGGTATACGTCGTCATTGCTTATGGCTTTGGTTGCGCCTTAAAAAAATGGTCAGCGGCAACTGGGTCAAAGTTGAAATCATTTGAGCTACCCTTCAACGCAGCGCTGAGCGGCAATTCGGAGCCGGCCCGGCGCGCCAAGGGTAGCGCTTCCTCCTGAGTTGTCGCCACCGCTCTCCCCATAGGAACGCAACGGCACAGCCAGCGCAGAGTGGTTTTACTGCGGATCATGTGTAGGCGGCTTGAGAGGAATTTTTTTTTGGGTGAACTGTCCCTTTAATGGAATAGTTTGACATGAGAGGAAAGTTGCTCATTCGCTTAGCCAGGCTAGCTGTTTGTTCTTGTTGCCAGTCTTTATGCTAGGCTAAGCTAACCGGCCGCTGGCAGTCACTTCATATTAAACAGACAAATGTGACAGTTCTATCAATCTTCACGTCTAAGTCTCGTCAACAGAGTGAATAAGCAGATTTCCCAAAATGTCAAACTTTTGCTTTAAGCCTAGAGATCTGGCATGTGCATAGTTTTGGCATTGAGCATGTCCTAGTTATTGTTATTGAAATATGACCTATTATTGATAAGGAGCTAACTTTTTTGAGCAATGTTTGAACTGCTGTTAGTTTGGGTTTGTGTTTTAGCCACATGCTAGACAAGATGCCACCTTTCAAATAAAGCCACAAAGACTCCAAAAAAAAAGGGTTAAAATGTGCGATTCCCATCCCTGCTTCAGAGGCTGCAGTGTTTGCAGATTAAGTTAATACGATACTCAAATGTAATGGAGCACAGCCTCGCAGACATTACAGGCTGCAACTATCAGCTACGTCTGAAAAATCGATTCAAAATTCAACCAAATACAAAAAAAAAAAAAATCCCAATCAGAATTTTCCTCCTTGCTTTTAGAGGAAAAACAAAGCATGGAGGTAATATCTGCTGTGTGGTCTGGGCAGATTTTAGATTTAGATCTTTTTCTGTCCATAGGGAGCCTTTTTTTCCCCACAGCCAGTACAATATACATATATTCAAGGTTATGCTCTTATTGTGTTCTTCAGTATACAAACGTTTAAAATGTTTTCTTTGCTGGACAGGGATTTTCATTTTTGTACATCATAGATCACAACCCCCATTTAAAAAAAGTCTGCCTTAGGTGTCTCTATGACTATACGTCATATGGTGATGTAGGAATGGATTTCACTCCCTTGACAGATCGCTTAAGAAAATAATGTGTAGGCCTATCGTTTCTTAATATTAACTGAAGAAGCATCTTCTGAAAAGAGCCTTCAAAATAACTTTTTGCCTTTTCGTCTTTGTCATTACAATAGTACTGATGTGCTTATGTCATCATGTCATTGAAGTGCCAGTCCCTCACCTTTCTTGGTTCGACCTATCTGCCCCAGCTTGGGTGCCCTCTGCCCGAGTCTCTGAGGGTTGGCTCCCCCGCCGTCGCCGTTGACCTGGGGATGTCCCGGGTTATACTGCCCAGCCGGACCCGGCTGCCGGGGCGGCCCGCTGGGCTGGATGAGCTCTGGTATACCTGAAGCTCCGTACATCTCTAAAAGGCGCCTTCTCCGGATTCGCCGCTAGATGTCCGCACAGCCCAAGCTCTGTGTCGTGTCGAAAAGCTTCTCACTTCCGCAATGGCATTCAACAATGAATGTGTGAACAACAGACGACAGAATGTTGGAAATAACAGAGAGAAAGTCCTCGCAGCCTGGGAAAGAAAGTAAATACGTTTAGTCAAAAATAGCTCTCATACGTCAACGAGCGGTCAGCTCTTGGCACGTGCGCACAAACACTTTTCTCTCCGCTGTTTATATTGAAAAAAACGACGTAACTCGTATGTGTTTGCTACTGTATTACAACTAACAGGTGTAGCAAATGCCTTCCTGGCTATTACAATGGCTGAGCAGTACAATAACGTGTCTTCCGTTCGGTCTACTCACTGTAATAAACTGCTTTTCCGTACGCTTCAAAAGGCAACATTAAGCTAACAGGTCGCTGCCTCTAAAATCCTTTAGGAATATGTTAAATATGATATTCATAAAAAATGACCTCACCTTTTCTTCACCGATGATGCTGTAAAGAGCTGGATCAGATAAAAGCAGCTTCTGAGAACAGTGTTGTTGTTTATCAGAGCTCTCTCTCTCTCTCTCTCTCTCTCTCTCTCTCTCTCTCTCTCTCTCTCTTGGCACACACCACCGAGGAAGCGTTGATTTAAAGGGGCCACTCGTCGTTTCTTCGGCATTGGGGATTTCCTCGTATTGTGTCTTGACTGAGTTGACTCATAGTGGCATGTGCACACGTCACCGTGCGGTTGATAGAAGGGACAGTGCTGACATTTAGGATTATACAGGGGAGGAGGTGTACGTGCCAAAGTTTCGCGAGCGTAGTGCGTGCGCACCTTCAGTAATGATAGAGTGACTCATGCGCCAGCCAATGACAGGCACTGCTCAGTAATCCCCATATAGGCTATAACACATGCTTTATGTCAGGGGCAGCGGTTTACGTTAGCTCACTTAAGTGCAGGTATATAAACACATAATTATATTACACACAGAGGTGATTCTAGGATCAGAGGGTTAGGGGGGCTCAGCCCCTAATGAGAATGTGACACGGATACAGTGCCTTGCAAAAGTGTTAACCCCCCTGCTAAATCAGTAATTTCACTGGATAACAATGAATATATGTATTTATTATTATAACAGAGGATAAATGCAAATTATTGAACATATGAAAAAAAAAACTACGAAACTCTCTTTATGGACTACCAGAATCAAATGAAATGATAATAAATAAATAAAAAATAAAAATGTCCTTGACCTGTAATTGTTTGCCCTCTGTCACTAACAGACAAGTTCGCAAACTCTCACTTGAAGCACCCAAATTGATTTCTTTTTATTATAAAAAATATTTATTTGTTTTTGATTATTATAATTTTTAGGGGGGCTGAGATTAAATTTAGCTTGAGCCCCCCTAAAAAGGGTCTAAAATTGCCACTGATTACACAAGAAAAAGAAAATAACTCTCCTCCGCTTAAAAATCTGCCATAATATATATTTTTATTGAGTTCATTTTTTAAACCTGCCTCAGTCCTGATCATAACTACCAAATATTCATTCATTTTCAGTATGTTAACCCTTTAAATACCAGTTTGTTAACATAATGCCACTGTTGTTTTGTTTTGTTTTTTTTATGAAGAAAGAAACACAAATATTAAATTACTGAATACTAGGAGGATTTTTTTTTTTTTCACAGTCTGGGATATGTCAATGATTAGCAGTCTATGATTGCATCAAACACTGCACTGCTCTAGAGCAATAATATCCCTAGTGTATACCAGGAAAGTAGTATGTATTTGATAGGGAAAACACAAGAAAATGGCTAAATCTGGTAAAAAATAAAATAAATAAACAATTAAAATTATGAAGCCAGGGCTCTCGAAAGCCTGAATGCTTGATTTAATGCCATAATGGCTGTGGGATACAAACATTTTTTCAATGGGGACATTTTGTCCTTAGGGTCTGAGTGTCTGTATGTTGACTACACAGTTTTTTGCAGAGCTATTATAGAAGCTGAGGTTGAACTTCCAAAAATTCGAAAACGTCACAAAATGCATCAGCCAAAATGACTGAAAAATGAAAAGCCTAAAATGTCCCAAGTGATGCAAAAAGAGTTAACCCTTAAAGGTCCAATGTGTTGGAATTTCTCCCATCTAGCGTTGAGATCATATATCGCAATCAACTCTCTCGTGCCACGCAGTTCAAAGTACGTATAACAGCTACGGTAGCCTTCACGCTTCAAAAACCAGTCTCTTGCTCTTTTAAATATAATCTTCTCTTTCTGGCCAAAGAAAAAGACTCCTGTTCCTGAAATTTGGATTTTGAATAAGTGTGGTCCTCCATGTTTCCGTCTTCAAACTTGCCGGGAAGCTACGATCCCCATTAGCAGAATTAGCAGCACCTGTGAGTTTATCATGTGACAGCGAAAATGCGAAAGGCGGAGCAGTATGTCCTGTATGTCCCTTACCGGCTAACGTATTCCCAAATGGCCCATGAATATGGAGCGTCTACCCCAGTTCATGCGAATGCAAATGTGAAATTTCAAGCCAAAAGGAATACTTGGAATTGATGGTGGTGGTAAATATTTATGAAAAAAGGACAAGTTTGTGAACGGGCAACACAGATTTTGATAATGAACAACTAAACACGTTACACACTGGACCTTTAACATGTAGTTGTTACCACTCATTTCCTTCCTTTGAGTTTGGAAGGCATCAACTTATTCCACATTGTCGGACAGTGGCCAATTCTGTATTAGCTTATTCTTCATTGAAGCTATAGAATGTATACATTTCCCCTCAAGTTAAAAGTTCTAGGTTTGAACCATGTTTTGCTGAACAGCGTGAGTTTGTAATGATTTGCGCTCTCTTTGCCTATGTTAGTCCAGAGTTGACCATTTTTGCATCATGATTTTAGGCAAAGGTCAAGCCGGAAACATTAGCAATCTGTGATAACCAAGGGTTGGCCTCTGTGGATCGGGGATAGGACTCTGTATGTTCGGTTATGGTTAGGCGATGCAAAGGTGACTGGTTTGGTTCAGACTAGGTAAAGGCTAACTCAAAATCAATGAGGAAACACAACTTTGACACTGACTCAAGATCGGTGAGTCCATTTAACTATTAAGCTATAACAACACAACTAATAGATTTATTTGTTGATTTAAATCAATAAATGATCAACTAAACAATGTTTATATGACAGTGGTTTCCAATCAGGGTAATTCTGCATATTGATACAAAAATAAATAAAAAAAAAGACATGCATAGCCACATTTTTGTGTTCAGGGGGTAAATAAAAAGCCAAATACTATATGCTCTAAGATATAAATCCATAAAATAACAGTAAAAAATTCTGGCAGCTTATTACCAGGATTTTGTCCCGTAATTAAAAAACAGAACATTTTCTTTTAGGCCTATATAATATCTCTTATACTAAGCTGCCCATGTAGTAAACGTTAAAAGTAGACATTGACAGAAATTTAAAAAATGTTGACAAACGGCGACAAACGTGGAAAAAACAAATAAAATATTGGATAAGGCTTCAAGAAATGGTGTTTGGTGTTTTAAGCCCACAATGTCGTCTTCCAGGCAGTGCTGCCTGGAAGGCACTAGGATTAGGCAATGGTTAGGGTTAGGTGCCTTGAAGTCGACGTTGGGGGCTTAAAACACCATCGAGCCAAAAAAGGCGTCAAAAGTGTCTCAAAGGTCGAGAAAAGCGACAATAATTTCCGGAAAAAAGTCGGAAAAAGCGTCAAATGTTCCAAAAAAAAGTGACAACGTGGACTTTAATCTCCCAAACCCTCCGTGGCCGACAAAAGTTGTCGGAGCACAAATTATGCAATTTGAAATGTAAAAAACAAAAATACAATTCGTCCTTGGACAAATTCTGTTAAAATATAACATAACAACTGTTAATACACATATATTTCTAAGAGTGTGTAAGCAATTGGTGTGAGGCTGATTTTAGTTTATTTATTGTCACTGAAACCAGTAACCTTTCACCTAAGATACACTGACACAGTGCGCTGCACAGGACAAACTCTGTCAAAAAAAGCTCAACTCCATGTTTCTGTTTGTAGGAATGTGTTATCTCCATTGTACATCGATAGGGAGATTAACCACACAATAACCCCCTTAGTGGTCTTGCCAACACTGATCTGCTCTTAGATCAAACTGCAGACCCACATGTGCGTGGACAGGGTTGGTATATAATTCTCTTCTCCTGCAGAACAATCCAACATTTTGTTTGTGAACGGAGCGAACACACTGCCATCATGTCCATGATCATAGGTGTTACTCTCCTGCTCATCATTCTGGTTGACACCTTCTACTGCAGCACTGGTATATGTAAACATAATTTGTACTGGAATTGTTTCTGCATGAATGCATCTTTAAAAGATTATTTTTTGGGGCATTTTTAGGCCCTTATTGACAGTACAGCTGAAGACATGAAAAGGGAGCGAGAGAGAGAGAGGGGGAATGACATGCAGCAAAGGGCCGCAGGTCGGAGCCAAACCCGGGACGCTCCTACCTGCTGAGTTACCCGGGCGCCCTGCATGAATGCATCTTATGATCTCGCCAACATCGACAACACAGGAAATTATACAAGGCGGTTGATGGGTGATGTATTATTGTTTCCACGTAAATGATTTCTTGCTACTTGTCTTTTTTCCACTGCATACAGATTCCCATGCTGGGTTTTCTGTGTCCAAAGTGCACATCCGCAAGTGCAGGTGCAAAGGTGAGTGTCCGTTGGTCTTTCATACATTAAGGTTAAACATTTGCAATGGTGACAATCAGCATATACGACAGCATATATGACTTGACCATCATTTATTGAAGAAACTAAGGTTTTCGGCTCTTCTGGACCTTGAGCAACACAGGATCTTCCTTTTTCAAGTCTGTCTTATTTGTGAATATTAAAGCACTTGCATCAAAGAATTGTTGAAAGTGGGAATTTTTTCTTCTTAATGAAAACATCAGCATATAAAAAGAGCTTGATCATCGGGGCTTTTATAATAGTGTATTGGGGGGTCTCCTATTGGCTTCAAAGATTTTGGTTTTCTCCAGACGTTTCTGCCATTGTATCAACTACTACAGTCTGTTGTCAGGTAAAGCAGACAAACAGGCATCGCATGTGATTATGACTTGAGTTTCTATGCTGTAAATTTCAGTGACCACCTGTGTTTTCATTGCAGTGTTTCCCAATGGAAAAATGAAGTGTCGCCACCCTCTGCTTCCCACAAACCACGTCGAGAAACAGATGCTGATCAAATGCTTCTGCAGCAAAGCAAACCATCACAGTGAGTGAACTGACATTGCACGTGGGTGCGAGATAGAGATTTGTCTTTTTTTCTGTGCAAATATTTAGTAAAGATCTTTAATTTGTCTGCATTTTTTCCCCTCTTATTTTGCAGAGCTTCCAGAGTTGAGGGCAGCCTGCGCTACATGGCGTCCTAGTTTTCCAATCTCCCTGGTATGAATGAGTGGAATTATGCAGAGAGAGCGGGAGTGAAAGACCTTAAACACGGCTCATTATGAATCATTTCACATCACGCAAGATCAAATGATTGCATTACATTAACCATTACATCCCATTATATCACGTCACATAATAGTCACATCATGACATGAAATTACATCACATTATGCTTGCTCTTGGGGGAATTACTGGAATTTCTGGGTCTTTGTAAATTATAGTGTGGTTTAGCTCTATCTGTAGAGTGTCTTGAGATAACTCTTGTTATGATTTGATGCTATAAATACAATTGAATTGAATTATGCATCACCTTATCCTTGCAATATATTGTCTGTGACCTTTTATACATTGTAAATAAAGAAATTAATTGAGCAGACTAGTTTTCTTCGTTTGTGCATGTTTGAATTTAAGCGCAGCTCAGCAATTATGTGATATTTTGGGAAATATGCAAATTCACTTCTGCAGAGAGTTAGATAAGAAGATAGATACCTGTGTGTGCGAATATAAAGCTACAGCAGTCGGTTTGGCTTAGCATAAAGACTGGAAACAGAGGAAGACGGCTAACTGATTCCACCAAATGCAAAAAAAAGGTCATCTCATTTATTTAATAAGCAAAAGCAATAGTGTCAAAATTAATAATCAGCCCTTGTGTTGACCTCAGGTCACATTGGCCTGTTTTAAATTTTTGTTTTACATCAGAAAATATTGGACGTAGAAATAAGCGCTGAAAATGTCTAGAAGAAAAATTAAAAAATTTTAAACGTTGGAAAAAACAAATTGTGAAAAAAGGCATCACAAATGTCAGAAAAAAAGTGTTTTTTTCAAGGTTGAAACGAAGACAACACAAGGGTTAATGGGGTTTGTGTGCTGGATTGTTTTCCTGATTCCTGTCTTCATGCTAAGCTAAGCTAACAGGCTGCTAGCTCCAGCTACGTATTTACAAATTGTGAGAGTGGTATCGCTTCTCTCATCTTGCACAAAAAGAACATTAAGTCAATATTTCCAAGAATGTTGAACTATTGCCTTAAAGTTTTTTTTTAACACTGAAATGGTTGTGAAATTAATTACAACACTGGTTGAAACATTCATCACACTTCCAGGTACAATATTACATAAAGTTCTGATACTTTCACTTCTTTTGTTGTTAGAGAGCAACAACATTGACGCTGTGTGTAGAAAAGCCCACCAGCACATTATATGCATGTATGTTTACTGTAAGCTTGGACATTTTACTGTTGACAACACCTCAAGGAAAAGGTTATATTGTCCTCACATTCTCCTTTGTCAGCTGGCACGGGTCCCTTCACCTCAAAAAACAAAAACAGGCTGCAGATGATTGTCAAAGTGTGTGGAAAAATTGTAGGCATGAACTTGAATAACCTTTCTGGCTAGCATAAAGTCAGGGCTCCGAAGAAGGCTCAGTCGACCCTGGCAACCAGCCAACCCCTGTCCCAGGAGTTGAAGTTTCCGTCCGGCCGCAGAGACAATCTGCCAAGATGCATGACCAATACACTTTAAAGAACTGGCCTTTTTAAATAACTCAATGTGATACTTTTTTTTGAAACTTTTTATGCTATATCCCTAGGTGCAATAGAGTATAGAGTATTTTTACAGTGTGGTATCAGTACTTTGGATATAAATACTTCTTCCACCACTGGATGTGGTACTTTGTTACCCACAATGCAGCTCACCTCTGTTAATCCCCTGTGTCAGCTGCAGCCCCTATAGAAGAGGAGACCGGTTTTTGCTTGATAGGGGTAGGATTCATGTTTCAGGACAATGAGAAATCCCATATCACAACAGAGGCATTGTTTTCTGTTGCATGTCCAGCTCTGGAAACCCTCCCAAATGGTAGAATTCCATAGCTTGCTTCTCATCGGAGACCACAGGAGGAAATTAGCAATTCTCGCTATAACCTGGCCCAAGACATATTCTCTTGTATTACAAGTTTAATAATGTTTATTTGTGCATTGTCCCTGTTTCAAATAAATCAATTTCCATTCCATTCCATTTGATTTGATGCATTTTTCACTGAGCAGAATCTTTTGAAAGACATTCTAATAAACAGTGGTGGAAGAAGTACTCGGATACTTTACTTAAGTAAAATTACTAATACCACACTGTAAAAAAAGACTGTTACCAAGTACAATTCCTGCATTGAAAATGTTACTCAAGTACAAGTATTTAAGTATCATCAAAAAAATGTACTTACATTATTAAAAGTAAAAGGGCTCAATGCGAAACTAGTAACTAAAGCTGTCAGATGAATGTAATGTAGTTAAAAAGTAGAATATTTCTCTCTGAAATGTAGTGGAGTAGAAGTAGAAAGTGGCATGAAAAGAAAAAGACTCAAGTAAAGTACAAGAGCCTCAACATTTGTACTTAAGGACGGTACTTGAGTAAATGTACTTAGTTACATCCCACCACTGGTGTTAAGTTTGTAAAAATGCCAATAATTCTTTGTGTGAATGATGTACAGCCAAAATGATTTTGTTCCTGTATTGTATACATGTGTTCCTTTAGGGAAATGTTGTATTATCTGATTCAACTGTTTTTTGATTTAAAAAATAATTCATTTGTGTTATGTTGTATGCCATTATAACTGTGTTGTAATGCCTAAAAGTCATTTACTTCTGGCCATGGTTGTGCTTGTTAAACTTGCCGATAGAGTGACAAATGAACCCACAGTGAGTAATAATGTGACAGGAGCAAAAAAATGCTCAGAAATGGCTTGGTTTTTACAGCCTAACTTCAAAATCTTACTCTCAATAATACACTGGTGGTTAATAATTTAAAAAAAGTGCTTTGTGATGACATTTTGGGCTTTCTCATGCCTCTTGCTCAGCTGTTACACATGGGTGCGCAGTGTCGTAACTCTAAAACCAAAACACTCTTCTTTTCCACCATGGCAATAAGATAAAATAAGAAAAACGTTGTTGTCTGTCACGAGACAGAAATTTGTCTTTGACAGGGCAGGCTCAAATGACCTAAAATACAGTATAAGAACATAAAGATACATATATATAAACAGTGAATTAACATTTACTTTAAAACATGTGCAACATGCTAAAACAAACAAAAGTGCAAGAAGAAGCCTGAATGGAGCTGTTTGATGCTGTCTGTGTATGGCTGTTTAAGTGTGGTGATGACAGTGGGGATGAAGGAGTTTTTATATATTCTATATATATTTATATATATTTCATTAGCAAATGGGACTCTGTAGCGTCGCCCTAATGGCAGTAACTGAAAGGATGGGTGGGGGGGGGGGGGGGGGGGGGGGTGGATCCTATGTGATTATAGTGCCTTGCCTTTCCTGTGAAGTTCTATAACTAACTGATTATTAATAACGGATTTAGTGGAATTGACCTAACAAGTATAATGCCACTGACTAGTTATCTTTATTATCCGGGGGAGGCAATTTTCAAGTAACATAAGTTTTATCAGAGGAAAGGCACATTTTTAAAAAAGAAATTTAAATCTCACCTTCATTTCACTTATTTTCTTTTGTTGTAAGACATAAGTGTTTTCCTTTTTTGTTGTCTTTGTGAGATACCCAAGTGTCATGTTGTGTAATAAAGTGTAATGACATTTTTGAATAATGTTTTCTTGGGGTTTTGTGTTTTTTTTTTCTTCTTGTTATTTTGTTTTATATCTGTTAGAGTTTTATTTATTTTATATTATTTTCTCTTCCTGTACTTGTCATGAAATGTTTTAATATTGTCTGACTTATAGGCGTAGATTTCAGGGTGTGGGTAGGGGGCGTGATGGGGGATGCAGGGGATATGTCCCATCCAATATTTAGAAGAGGTAGATTTGTAGGTTTGTGTAAAAATATGAAAGAACCCACTCCCTAAAAAGGTAAAAAATAGCCATTCAGGGAAATCAAAATATGTACGGAAAACAAAAACTGTGTCTACTCTGCATGGAAGAACACAACCTGAAGTGAAAAATAAAGATAGATTTCTGTAGATTTAAACTTTGGAGCTTCTAGCTTTAACACGGTCTCATTCAGATTTGTTGTTGAGATGTACACGATTCCTTAAAAAAAAAAAACATCCTGTAACACGTGGGATGTTTTTAATATGTAGAAAGTTTTGAACAATACAGGAAAATAATAATTTCCTTCACATAAATAAAGACATTTCCACCCTCAATTGTTGCATAAAAAAATCACCAGAATGCAGGAATGAAGTGTTTGACGCTCAAAATTATTTTAGGGGAGAAGTTACGTGTTGAAACAAACTCCGCCGCAACTCTCAGTTCTTTTCAATCAAGGCTGAAGACCTTTCTTTTTCACTTTGTTCACTTCTTATACTGCACTGTAACTTTTATTGTCGTATATGATCTGTTTTTGTATTTTTAATTGTTACTGAAGATAAGTGGTTGAAAATTGGGACTTGATATGTAAGCATATAAAGAGAAAAAGTGAGGCCAGTGGGACCGGCCCGTTCTGGGAACGGCAAGGATTGCGGGTGGATTACGTGTATAGAGCAACGGCTAATACATTGTCCCACACTAGCGTCCTATAATAACGTATTTGTTTTTATATTTTGTATTGTTTTCAGCTGCTCTTTAATGTTTTATGTAAAGCACTATGAATTGCCCTGTTGCTGAAATGTGCTATACAAATAAAGCTGCCTTGCCTTGCTTTGAAACAAAATCTACGCCCTTGGTCTGATTTAATGTTGTTTTTGGACCCCAGGATTAGTGGTGTAGTCTTCATGATACGCAGGTATACGCAGTATACCCACTAAAAAAGCTCCAGGATTTCCATATACCCACTTAAAAATGTGCAATGACATGCAAAAACATACTTTCCATTATAGTTTTGATATATTTTGAATTGTCATCTGTGTTTTCATTTGCATAGGCTAAATAAAGGGATTTCTACCGTAAATTTGTGCATTAAAGTGTAACAGAATGCAAGAAATGAAGTCTTTGAAGCTCAAAATTCCCTTGGGGGAGGACACCCAGACCCCATATTTCCATTCTGGTCCATATATTTATATAGTACAGTATACCCAGCTACAATACATTATACTACATCACTGCCCAGGAAGACTAGCTGGTCATCTAGGGCGTCAGCTGTGGATCCTTGTAATAAACTATGAACTATAAACTAGTAGCCTAAAGACACAGTGTCTGGACATCCTTTTAGACATCAACTAATCTCTCACTGCGGTGTCTGAATAAACTTACTGCAGGTCAGCTGAGTCAAGTGTCATGGGAGTGCGTTGCCTTGTTTACCCGTCTTATCTGGCAGTTTCGTATTTACACCAAAACACTGCAGTTAAGCAAAGAGCACACGCATGCAAAAGTCAAAGTAAGAAGGCAGAAATAGAGAAAAGGTCCCACAGAAGATAACAAAACTGTGCTTGTTTTTTTGGGGGGGATTAAACAAGCTCAGACAGGTAAGTCATCTATTCTTTATCAAAACAAACCTGGTTAAATATTTTTAGATCTACTTCACTGATGTAAATCATTCTGCAGAGTACAAGCAGTGGTTGGCTCTGAGCCGCACATGTGCCGGAAATAAATTGGAACGTTCCGGTGGAATTTTTCTCTCCTGTGTGGCTGAAGAGCAGAGCTAGAGAGGAATTCATGCCAGGAGACATGCTGTGTTTAATCTTTAGTGAGGGTTAGGGGCGTGGACCTTTGTTCTGAGCACCTCACGGGTTTGTTGAGCTTATCTTTTGACTGAGATAATGGTTTCCTGTGAATATTGGCTTTGGCCAGAATTATGGGCCGCGGATACAGAGTCGGCTTATCTGGTGGAGATGTGTAGAGGTGATAGATTACAAGGGGGCCAGCAATCAGCACTAGCACTAGGCCAAAATTCCCTTTAGATCCAAACTAGTAGATCAGATAGCAACCCCAATCTCCTGAAAGGCTTATATTACTAGAATGTACTACTTATGTGTTTGCCATATGTGTTTTGGAGGGACTAGAACATTCTTCCTAGATTCCTGGCAACTTTCGTTTTTCAAAATATGTGTTTGAGATCAAACAATCTATGTGGCAGATAGCAACTAGTACACGGGGTGCAGCAGAAAAGGTACTGATAATTTTCTGCCAGGACATTATGCGTTTTTCTATGGATTTTTTTTCTTATTTCAGTATATTAGTTTTATGCCACTTCATATTTCCGCTTCACTTATATTACTTTATACATTCATATTTCACATACAAAGCAAATCATCAGCTTGTACATTGTTTTAAATCCAACAAAGTATGTAAAATAGTGAGAAGTAGCGCTGTCTCGATCAGATGCCACAATAAAATGCTCCTTACATGAATGCACCAGTAATAATAAACCAATATTGTAATATATAATAACTAGAGTTGTTCCGATAACGATACCAGTATGGGAAATAACTCTGATATCGGTATCGACGAGTCTAAGCACCGATTTGATACCACATAATTTAGCCCAGAATTGTCTTTTTTTTAAGTAATTTATTGATCTTTTTTCTGTCATGACTGACTGTCAAACTAGAGAATAATAAAAAGTTCAATAGCATTTATTCTTTATATGTATCTAACACATCCATACAGGGTTTGGTACTCCGTACCGGCCAATATGCAAGTTAAAGTATCAAAATCGGTATTGGAAAAGAAAAAAATGGTATGGAACATAATCTAATAATACTTTACTTTGACATGTGAGATTCGGCAGCTAGTGAAACATTTTGCTTTACATACTAACATACATACATTTGACTAATAATACTTTATTATATATTATAATAATAATTTTCAATGCAGCCGTTTTTCTTGTATCCGAGTATTTTTTTCAATTATTCTATTGCTATTATACCTCAGTAAATGATCTGAATACTTTGTTTAATTCATTTGATTAGAAGCCTCTACGGTGTATAACTCAGAGTGGAATAAGCCTTATTATGTTAAAAGTACAACATATGAGGGGAACCCATCAGTAACAGAGGCCCAGCTATTCATAATGTTTGAACATACAGTATGAAGAGCATCAAAGCCATAATAGTGCCCCTATCTTTTCATCATGACAGTTCATTTTTAATGTGGCGGTATTTTAATCATGTCCCCACCTCTCTATCACGGTCGTTCATGGCCAGCTCAGCCATGTCTAGACAGGTGGTCCAGGTCCAGCCGGAGAGCAGGGTTCAGGAGGCAGGTCAATGGAGTACTGGCCTGTGTGAGTGCCATAAAGACGTGGGTGACTGTAAGTGTGCAAACATAATGAAGTATATAAATTATAATAGTTGAATCTTGTTTTGTTTTGTTCTGTTTTTGTAATCTATCTCCCCTGTAAAGCGACTTTGAGTCTTTGAAAAGCGCTATATAAATTAAATTCATTATTATTATTATTATAATATTTCTGACAGTCTCTGCTGAATGCAGAAAAATGCATTTCCTGAAAAGATGAAAGCCTAAACCGTCATGTCATGTTTTTGTGTACTGTTAGTTGATCTACTGTGTGTATGTGTGTGTGTGTGTGCGTGTGTGCGTGTATGCGCAGGCTGCTTTGCCCTGTGCTGCCTCCCAGTGTTCACCTGTAAGGTGACCAGTGCAGTGGGTGCCTGTCCCTGTCTGCCTCTGCTAGATTGTATCGGCTGCGTCCCACCGGCATCTCTCGCCATGAGGGCGTCTGTCAGGGAACGATACGGCATACGGGTAATACAGCACAGATTTCACTATTGAATACAGCATATATTATTTCACACATTGTGGGTAAATGTAATCTTGATTTAGAGTGTCAAGGCAAAAAAGATAAAACTGAACAGTGCTTGATTTCTATTCCGTTAAGAATTCTGCTGCATTTGTCTTTTCTGTCGAAATTAAAATGAAAAAGCCATAGTCTAGTATGTCGCAAAAAGTGTTTAAAAAAAACTATAGTATAGTATGTTGAAGTCATAGTATAGTATGTTGAAATAATTGATAAAAAGCCATAGTATAATATGTCAAAAAAGCCAGAGTATAGTATGTTGAAAAAAGCATAAATATAGTATGTCGAAAAAAGTGATAAAAACGCCATAGTATAGTATGTCGAAAAAAAACATTAGTATCGTATATCGAAAAAAAGTGATGAAAACACCATAGTATAGTATGTCGAAAAAAGTGATGAAAAAGCCATAGAATAGTATGTTGAATAAAGCCATAGTATAGTATGTCGAAAAAAGCAATAGTATAGTATGTCGAAAGAAGTTATGAAAAAGCCATAGTATAGCATGTCAAAAAAAGTGATAAAAATACCATAGTATAGTATGTCGAAAAAAGTCATAAAAACGCCATAGTATAGTATGTCGAAAAAAGTGAGGATAAAGCCAAAGTATAGTGGCGAAAAAGCCATAGTACAGTATGTCGAATAAAGCCATAGTATAGTTTGTCGAAAAAAGCCATAGTAGTGTATGTCGAAATAAGTGATGAAAACGCCATAGTATAGTATGTCAAATAAAGCTATAGTAGTGTATGTCGAAAAAAGTGTTAAAAACGCCATAGTATCATATGTCAAAAAAAAGCCATGGTATAGTATTTCGAAAAAAAGCCATAGTATAGTATGCTGAATAAAGCTATAATATAGTATGTTGAAAAAAGTGATGAAAAAGCCATAGTATAATATGTCGAAAACAGTTATGAAAAAGACATAGTATGTCGAAAAAAGCCATAGAATACTATGTCGAAAGAAGTTATGAAAAAGCCATAGTATAGCATGTCGAAAAAAGTGATAAAAACGCCATAGTATAGTGATGAAAATGCCATAGTACAGTATGTCGAATAAAGACATAGTTTGGTATTTTGAAAAAAGTGATGAAAACACTATATGATACTATGTCAAATAAAGCCATGGTATAGTATGTCAAAAAAAGTCATAAAAAAGCCATAGTATAGTATGTCGAATAAAGCCATAGTATAGTATGTCGAAAAAAGTGATGAAAAAGCCATAGTATAGTATGTCGAAAAAAGCCATAAAAACACCATAGTATTTAGTAAATAGAGAGTAACTTTCCCTTTATCTATTTTAATTATTTATTCCTGGAAATTATGTCTTAAAATATTACACCCGTGAGATTTGAACACACAACCTTGAGTTTTTCAAACATTCTCTTACCTCCCAGCGCTATCAGAAAAAAGCCATAGTAGTGTATCTCAAAAAAACTTAAAAATAAGCCATAGTATAGTATGTCAAATAAAGCCATAGCATAGTATGCCAAAAAAAGCCATATTATAGATTGTCAAAATAAGTGATGAAAACACCATATGATACTATGTCAAATAAAGCCATGGTATAGTATGTTGAAAAAAGCATAAATATAGTATGTCGAAAAAAGTGATAAAAACGCCATAGTATAGTATGTCGAAAAAGTATGTCGAATGAAGCCATAGTATAGTATGTCGAAAAAGTATGTCGAATGAAGCCATAGTATAGTATGTCGAAAAAAGTGATGAAAACACCATAGTATAGTATGTCGAAAAAAGCCATATTATAGTATGTCGAATAAAGTGATAAATACGCCATAGTATAGTATGTCGAATGAAGCCATAGTATAGTATGTCGAAAAAAGTGATGAAAACACCATAGTATAGTATGTCAAATAAAGCTATAGTATAGTATGTCTAAAAAAGTGAAATATAAGCCGTAGTATAGTAAGTCGAAAAAAGCCATAGCATAGTATTTCGAAAAAAGTGATGAAAACACCATGGTATAGAATGAAGAAAAAAGCCATAGTATAGTATGAAGTGAAAATTAGACCTGTGAGATTTAAACACACAACTTTGTGTTCCTCAAACACTCTCTTATCGCCCAGCGCTATTAGAACTGATAGCTATGTAGCTTGTTGAAAAAAGGAAAAAAAAGTCATAGTAGAGTATGTAAAAAAAACAGTGATATAAAAGCCATTGATTAGTATGTTGAAAACATTTATGAAAAGGGCATACTATTATTTCTCATGTATATACAGAAGGACTACCTTTTCATATTTTAATAATTTATTCCTGTAAGTTATATCTCCCAATTTATTACACAGATAAGATTCGAACACACAACCTTGTTTTTTTTTCAACTCTTCTCTTATTGTCCTGCCCTATCACACCTGATATGTATCTATCTATGTCAAATAAAGCCATATTATAGTATGTCAAAAAAAGTGATAAAAACACCATAGTATAGCTTGTCGAAAAAAGCCATAGTATAGTATGTCAAAAAAAGCAATAGTATAGGATGTCGAAAAAAGTGATAGTATAGTTTGTCGAATAAAGCCATAGTATAGTATGTCGAAAAAAGTGATGAAAAAGCCATAGTATAGTATGTCAAAAAAGCCATGGTATAGTATGCCGAAAAAAGTGATAAAAAAGCCATAGTATAGTATGTCAAAATAAGTGATGAAAACGCCATAGTATAGTATGTAAAATAAAGCTATAGTTTAGAATGTCGCAAAAAACCTATAGTATATTATGTTGAAAAAAGTGAAAAAAAAGCCATAGTATAGTATGCCAAAAAAAAGCCATATTATGGTATGTCGAAAAAAGTGATGAAAACACCATAGTATAGCATGTCGAAAAAAGCCATAGGATAGTATGTCGAAAAAAGTGATGAAAAAGCCAAAGTATAGTATGTCGACAAAAAAGCCATATTATAGTTTGTCGAAATAAGTGATGAAAACACCATAGTATAGAATGAAGAAAAAAGCCATAGTATAGTATGTTGAATAAAGTGAAAAACAAACCTGTGAGATTTGAACACACAACTTTGTGTTCCTCAAACACTCTCTTATCACCCAGCACTATTAGAACTGATAGCTATGTAGCTTGTCGAAAAAAAGGAAAAAAAAGTCATAGTAGAGTATGTAAAAAAACAGTGATATAAAAGCCATTGATTAGTATGTTGAAAACAATTATGAAAAGGCCATACTATTATATCTTATGTATATACAGAAGTATAGTATATAGTATGTTGAAAAAAGTGACGAAAATGCCATAGTATAGTATGTCAAATAAAGCCATATTATAGATTATCAAAATAAGTGATGAAAACACCATAGTATAGTATGTCAAATAAAGCTATAGTATAGTATGTCTAAAAAAGTGAAATATAAGACGTAGTATAGTAAGTCGAAAAAAGCCATAGCATAGTATTTCGAAAAAAGTGATGAAAACACCATGGTATAGAATGAAGAAAAAAGCCATAGTATAGTATGTTGAATGAAGTGAAAAATAGACCTGTGAGATTTGAACACACAACTTTGTGTTCCTCAGACACTCTCTTATCGCCCAGCGCTATTAGAACTGAGAGCTGTGTAGCTCGTCGAAAAAAAGGAAAAAAAAGCCATAGTAGAGTATGTAAAAAAAACAGTGATGAAAACGCCATAGTATAGAATGAAGAAAAAAGCCATAGTATAGTATGTTGAATAAAGTGAAAAACAAACCTGTGAGATTTGAACACACAACTTTGTGTTCCTCAAACACTCTCTTATCGCCCAGCACTATTAGAACTGATAGCTATGTAGCTTGTCGAAAAAAAGGAAAAAAAAGTCATAGTAGAGTATGTAAAAAAAACAGTGCTATAAAAGCCATTGATTAGTATGTTGAAAACAATTATGAAAAGGACATACTATTATATCTCATGTATATACAGAAGGACTACCATTTCCTATTTGAATCATTTATTGCTGGAAGTTATATCTCCCAATTTATTACACCCATAAGATTCGAACACACAACCTTTTTTTTTTCAACTCTTCTCTTATTGTCCTGCCCTATCACACCTGATATGCATCTAGTGTGTCAAAAAAAGTCATAAAAAGCAACAGTACAGTATGTTGAGAAAAAACTAAAGAATAATATGTCGAAAAAAGCCATAGTATAGTATGTCGAAAAAAGTGATGAAAACGCCTTATGTCAAATAAAGCCATAGTATAGTATGTACAAAAAAAGCAATATTATAGTATGTCGAAAAAAGTGATAAATAAGCCATAGTATAGTATGTCGACAAAAGCCATAGTATAGTATGTCAAAAAAAGTGATGAAAACACTATATTATACTATGTCAAATAAAGCCATATTATATAGTATGTCGAAAAAAATGATGAAAACACCATGGTATAGTATGAAGAAAAAAGCCATAGTATAGTATGTCGAAAAAAGCCATATTATAGTATGTTGACTAAAGTGATGAAAACGCCATAGTATAGTATGTCAAATACAGCCATAGTATATAGTATGGTAAAGTAGCTCTAGACCACACTTAAATTTACAGAAAACCAAAAATTGCCCCTACGAGCAAACATTTGGTGCGATGGTGGCAAGAAAAAAATTCCTTTTTCTACAGGCAAAAACCTTGAACACAAACTTGCTCTTGGTGGGTGGCCATCTGATGCGACAGGTGGGGAAATTGGTATCACAACTTTTACGGCTAACTAACATTTGAAATCTACCTTGACAGCTTTGGTCAAGGCTGTCAAGCTTTTGGTCATGTACAGTAACTTCATGCTTCTTTTCCAGTGGTGAGAAGTGATTGCAAACAATAACAACAACAGTGTTTCCCTAAGTTTTCTTTCTTGCTGGGGTTAGGAATGTGAGAAATAAATTTGGGATTCAATTCTTTCAGTGGAGTGGAATGGCCCCTGTAGCTGTGATGTCGTGATACACACTTTCTGGAACAAGGCAGCTGATTGCATACCACACTGGGTCCCCAGCTCAATTACACAGAGCTGCTGGAGCTTTGGGTAATTGTGATTACTGCCGAGAAGATGGAGACGTTTCAGTGATGAAACACAGTAGCAGCACACAGGGGAAATAGCTGCAACATCATGCAGGTGTGCCTAATGACACCGGTTATTACTTTAGAAATGAGAACAATGTTTTCAGTCTATGTAGTTACATTAGCTTAGATACATGCTGAGGATGCAGTAAGATCAGGACACAAGTTAACGATACATTCAACTCTTTTGATTCAATACGATTTTAAATTCACAATACGATTTTATATCATACTTTTTGGATGAGCTGCAGACATGACTGAAAAATATCCTTTATATATAAACTGTACAAAACCAACAGGTGTAGACAACGTTTTATTTCTGGGATTTTTCAGGTGTCGTCGGAAATTTCGGCAGATGTCCCTCATTATAGGCCGACCATCCGTTATCTTCCTCTTTCTTTGTGTTGGCGTTCTAACCTCTGGTGGATTTCTGAGGACTATGGTTAACTGCTCCTCAGATCTCTGCAGGGTAAATCCAGACAGCTAGCTAGACTATCTGTCCAATCTGAGTTTTCTGTTGCACGACTAAAACAACTTTTAAATGTACACGTTCCACCAAAACAAGTTCCTTCCAAGCCTATTTTGCAGCGGCACTGCGGCTTTTCTCCGGTGCTTAGCACCGCCCAAGACAACTGTGATTGGTTTATAGAAATGCCAATAAACCTGAGCAGTTTTCCTCCCATCCCCGATTGCTATGTGGAGTAGCCAGACTCTCATCCAGCGCGCTTTGGAGGAGGGTCTGGCAATACGAGACTAGTTACACTTTATATGCCCAAAAGTTAGGCTACTAGTGACCCATTATGCCTTTTATCATCAAAAGTAGGATAGTGCATAAATATACAAAGCTCACGACGGAAAGGGAATAGGATGGAAGGTTCGGATAGCTGATAGATTCTGATATTGTTGAAAATCATTATGTTGTTGTAAAGATGTTGTTAACTGTTAAATTGAATGTGAAATTATATTTTACAAAAACATACTGAATTGCAAGGCTGTAGAGAAATATTGTGCTATTGCAGACTTATATTCTAAGGTTTTAATTACATAATTTTATATAGTCAGTCCAGAAGTAAAGTGGGCCGCTCTAATGCTTGAAACTCCAGGGCTAAAAATGAGTCCCACTCCGGCCCTGGCTGTTTTTTAAAGAAATGCCAATAAACCAGAGCACGTTTTTCTCCCAACCCGGAATGCTGTGTGGACTAGCCAGACCTTACTATAACAAAAATGTAATTAAAAAATAATAATTAGAGTTTTAAAACAAATCCCACAATAACTAAATAAATAGAAATAAATATCTTCAAATTAATAAACTAAGAAGTAGTAGTGACGTCTGAAGTCAAACAAATTAAATCAAAAGCAGTTTATGCCCTAGGCCGTTTAAAAATTGCATTGCGATCCGTTCTTTATCCCAACCTGTTGTAACCTTTATACATTTATATAAATGTTTCAGCGATTCAAGATGCATCGCTACATCCCTACAATACACATTTGGGGCTTAGCCCAAACCTAGGGGGGGTCAAGGGGCATGCTCCATTTAGAGCAGCTTTTTGCACTATTTTTCAAGCCATTTGATAATAGAATGCCTAAAAATCTGCAAATCATTCGGGATGAACATGATAGTTGCCAAAGAGAAGAACAATTTCTTTTTAGAGTCTTTTTGTATCTAATTGTTCTCCAACTTTCTTCATCATTCTGATACCCAAGACAACAAATGTTGAGGATGACTCATTTTCACTCCTGCCACCACAAAAGAGGCAAACATTGTCTGATGTTACTATTTTTAAGTTACTGTTTTTACAGTTACATGTTACATGTAGGATAGGAATTTTGAAACAAAGGCGATATTTCCCCAGTAAAAGACCTTTTGCGCCATTGATTTGCCTGTCCATTCAGAGAGACTGAGGGGAAAGTTATTTTAAAAACCTAAAAGAGTCAGGGATTTTGAGAAAACATTTGGAGCTGGAGACCCAGAAGCCACCCCCTTGCTGTACGTGCTTATTAAATTAGTACATCTGCCCTAGAGTCATAAACAACATAATGACTACACAACAAGCTGTTAATGCCTTTAATATTCAGCAAGCTGCCCAGGCAACCAACCCACTACGTGCATAACCACAGATCTCAACACACATCAGGTCACTGATCAGTGCACATAACCAATCTGAAATTGATGTTCGACATGCAAACATCACATGCCAAGGCCAAGTTATGAGTCTGATGTTGGATAAGGAGAGATGCTTGTTTCTGGGACAGTGAAGAGAAGGAGAGATAAGGCAGGAGGAGGTGGGAGTGGTTGGAGGCCAGGCAGGCAAAAGCTGGAGCGCTGCCATCGGAAAGAAGGAGGTGGTTGGTAATGTTGGCTTCTCTGGAGGTGGAGTGGGCTGTGGATCGCTGTCAATACTGCAGAGCAGGAGCTAGGAAGGTGCCAGAAGTTTTCATGAAAACAAGTCCCAGCATGTGGGCTGTTTGTAAAGCAAACTCTCTCATGGGTGGAAGGAGACAATGCTGTATAAGCCGGTATCATGAGAATAGAAATAGAATGTGGATTCAGACAGATTACTTCAGCTGCACGCATTTAAAGTTCTAGATCGTCTTTGAGTGTATACACTTTCTTTATCTCAACAACTGCTAGATGGACTGCCATAAAATCTTCGACAGACATTTGTGGTCCCCAGAGGATGAATCCTAATGCCTACCATACACTAGTATACTTTAAACAGACTTTAAAAAGACTAAAGTCTGACACCATCTCCCATCTAATATGTGAAGACTGGAGATGTTGCAGGGTCACAAATTGTGAGACTACAACTAGATTTGTTTTAAAAAATGTAACCAAGCTAGCTAACTACCGCTAGTGTTAGCTGGTGACTTAAGGGAAAGTGTGCCGTACCTGCAGATGAATGTCTCCAGTACCCGGAGGTCCGCGTTTATCCAGCGGTAAATGTCCCGCTTGATGACACGCTTCAGAAAGGTTGAAAATCGGCAATTTTCCCTCTTTAGCGTTTAGCTTAGCGCTGCGCCCTAGCAACCATAATCAACACTGGCTCTGGTTGTTGCTGCTTCCTGTTTGGTGCTGGAGGGAGTGCACCCATTGGTTGTTGACGATGTTCACAGGATTCAACTTCACTACTAAGACTTCAAACTTACGATGACATTGACTTTGTTTGGAACGTCAAGACGTCAAGACCTTGTACCACCCCCCCCCCCCCCCCCCCTTCGCATACACACACACACTTTACGACCCTGGCAGAAATCTGGTTATATTTTTGTTTTTGGGCATTTTTTGTACTTTTTCTTTATATATTTTATTTTGTACAATGCAAGAGAGTAAATACAGGGTAACCAACATCATTCCAACATATCCATCCAACCATTTAGTTACAGTGCCTTGTGAAAGTATTCGGCCCCCTTGAACTTTTCGACCTTTTGCCACATTTCAGGCTTCAAACATAAAGATATAAAACTGTAATTTTTTGTGAAGAATCAACAACAAGTGGGACACAATCATAAAGTGGAACGAAATTTATTGGATATTTCAAACTTTTTTAACAGATAAAAAACTGAAAAATTATTCAGCCCCCTTAAGTTAATACTTTGTAGCGCCACCTTTTGCTGCGATTACAGCTGTAAGTCGCTTGGGGTATGTCTCTATCAGTTTTGCAGATCGAGAGACTGAAATTTTTGCCCATTCCTCCTTGCAAAACAGCTGGAGCTCAGTGAGGTTGGATGGAGAGTGTTTGTGAACAGCAGTTTTCAGTTCTTTCCACAGATTGTCGATTGGATTCAGGTCTGGACTTTGACTTGGCCATTCTAACACCTGGATATGTTTATTTGTGAACCATTCCATTGTAGATTTTGCTTTATGTTTTGGATCATTGTCTTGTTGGAAGACAAATCTCCGTCCCAGTCTCAGGTCTTTTGCAGACTCCATCAGGTTTTCTTCCAGAATGGTCCTGTATTTGGCTCCATCCATCTTCCCATCAATTTTAACCATCTTCCCTGTCCCTGCTGAAGAAAAGCAGGCCCAAACCATGATGCTGCCACCACCATGTTTGACAGTGGGGATGGTGTGTTCAGGGTGATGAGCTGTGTTGCTTTTTACGCCAAACATAACGTTTTTCATTGTTGCCGAAAAGTTCGATTTTGGTTTCATCTGACCAGAGCACCTTCTTCCACATGTTTGGTGTGTCTCCCAGGTGGCTTGTGGGAAACTTTAAACAACACTTTTTATGGATATCTTTAAGAAATGGCTTTCTTCTTGCCACTCTTCCATAAAGGCCAGATTTGTGCAGTATATGACTGATTGTTGTCCTATGGACAGAGTCTCCCACCTCAGCTGTAGATCTCTGCAGTTCATCCAGAGTGATCATGGGCCTCTTGGCTGCATCTCTGATCAGTCTTCTCCTTGTATGAGCTGAAAGTTTAGAGGGACGGCCGGGTCTTCTTAGATATGCAGTGGTTTGATACTCCTTCCATTTCAATATTATCGCTTGCACAGTGCTCCTTGGGATGTTTAAAGCTTGGGAAATCTTTTTGTATCCAAATCCTGCTTTAAACTTCTCCACAACAGTATCTGGGACCTGCCTGGTGTGTTCCTTGTTCTTCATGATGCTCTCTGCTCTTTAAACGGACCTCTGAGACTATCACAGAGCAGGTGCATTCATACGGAGACTTGATTACACACAGGTGGATTCTATTTTTCATCATTAGTCATTTAGGTCAACATTGGATCATTCAGAGATCCTCACTGAACTTCTGGAGAGAGTTTGCTGCACTGAAAGTAAAGGGACTGAATAATTTTGCACGCCCAATTTTTCAGTTTTTTATCTGTTAAAACAGTTTGAAATATCCAATGAATTTCGTTCCACTTTATGATTGTGTCCCACTTGTTGATTCTTCACAAAAAATTACAGTTTTATATCTTTATGTTTGAAGCCTAAAATGTGGCAAAAGGTTGAAAAGTTCAAGGGGGCCGAATACTTTTGCAAGGCACTGTAAGTTAAGCCCACATTTTTTTCTGTTCATGTTTATTGTGGTATCATTGCATCTCCCTGTAAACTTTACGTTGCATTTTGCATTCAGACTTGTAATGATGTTTGTGGATGCAGTGGTAACTTTAGTTCATTTAGTTAATGTCACCCTCCCACAGTAAATTCACAAGGGAGTCAATGCAGCAGAGGGAAAGTGTGCTACTGAGCAGATCCCAAGTCTGTTACTCAAGAAAGACGAGCGTGTAAATGGTAAGATGTTTATTGATTATGCTCCTATGAGGCTGATTGCCAGCACTTACAACACATTTCAGAATTAGAGCTGTGCGAAATGGAGAAAATCAAATAACACGATATTTTTGACCAAATACCTTAATATTGAAATGTTGGCGATATTGTAGGGTTGACTATCGGTGCTTTCACAAAATATTAACACAATGAGATTTTGGATAAGCAATCATCAATAATAGACATATATTGATTAGATAGGTAAAGGCAAACAACAGAACAGCTAAAACAGTCTGGTAAGTTCAGAAAATGACATCACTTTACTGTAATGCAGCCTTTAAAACCAGGAAAAGACAACACTTGTGTCATACTACCATATTACGATATTCAAAATTTAAGACAAAATCTATCCTCATATCGATATCGATATGATATCAATATATTGCCCAGCCCTAATCAGAATCAAAAAGTGAAATTCTCAGACCTGTAAAGATGCTTGTGGGTGGAGGGATTATTTTGTTGGTCATGTCACCCCTTTAATATTAAATTTACAAATTGTAATACAACAGTTGATGAAACTGAAAGTATTTGTCATGATCCATAACTATCCTGTTGATGAAGTTCACAAATGCATTGTGATCATGGCTGATTTTCTTTTGAGGATTTGATATTATGAAAGAATAAAATTTGGACTTGACAGTGAGGAAGTGAGACATACTAGTAATTCAATAATAGTTTCTTCCCAAAAGCCATAACCACTTTGAACTCACACATGCACTGTCCTACCCCCAACCCCTGGACTTTCTTATACTGTGCAATATTTAATATTTGTTATTTAATACTTTTGATAACACTGATAATTCTGTGCAATTTCATTACTGTGCAATATCATTATTTCACACTACGTATCACACTGTATAGAAACCATACGTGTCTTTCTATTTTTATGTATGTATATAGCGTCTCAGAACTGTGCACCTTACCCCCGTTTTTCTTTTGCACTACTTATTTTATTCCATGTTGTTACATTTCTCTTACGTACATGTTGACACTGGAAAAGGAGTTGCTTCAATCTCGTTGTACATGTGTATAATGATAATAAAAGGCATTCTATTCTATTCTAATCAAAAGTGACAGAAAATGGTCATTGGGCTCTGAGTTACAGTGCTGACTCAGTGTCATGAAGGAGAACGCGCATGCTCAGGCTGCGCATGGAATGATTGGAGCCGCCTTCTGTTTCTCAGACTTTATTGATTTCTTTAATCTCACCCACCAACATTTATATCCTAACAGTACTGACAAGCCATTTGTCCTGGTTGCTGTTGCTAAGAGCAAAGACTTGGCTGCAAGAAAATTACTGTCCTCCGAGGGAGGATATTTACTGAAGCTGAAGAGCACGACCATTACTATGACTGACAAATACACTGTCTATTAACTTTAAGTGGCCGTATCACTATACATTACTCCTTTTTTTTCTCCTTGATTATTGGTGTATTTACCTAATTTGGACTTTTGTAACATAAAACAAAAATAACTGTATTAAAGCTACAACGAATTTCTAAATTGTACTGTACAGTACATTCTTTTCAAATTAACTTCAAGTAATACTGTTCAGTTTTTTCAATGGCTTTGGCACAATTGTCGAATGACTATTATATACATAAATTGAATACATCTATTTACATTTTAAACTAGTTAATTCGTTTGATTGAGTAATCACCTTTTGCAGGTCACATAGAGTGGTGTGCTGAATGTACCACATGGTGTGAGCATTGTACTTAGAGTTTTGACAATTGTAAGTTTGCCAAATGTACCAAATCGATGAAGAAAAACTGCAATTACAAAGGATGTGAGTATATCTCATTTCAGAATATGAAACCCAGATATGCTGCATTGCATATCAAATGTCTTTTTTTGCACCTAAATGCAAATGTTCACCTTTTGTTCGAGCCTCCCACCTGTGTTCAGGCCTCTCTCCGTGTGTCTTACAGGGGAGTGTGTGGAGCGACTGCCTGTACGGATGCTGCTGCTATCCGCTATCTTGGCTCCAGATCTCCAGAGAGCTGAAGAGAAGAGCAGCATCCCACGCCTCTTCCTCTTCCTCCTCAGCCAGATACACTGCTCTGACCTCCCTGCAGGAGGCGCACCTGGTCTAGACACATGCAGCAACCCTTTTATTTTTATTCTTTATTAACGGGTTTTGAAATGTACATTCACTTGTGAAACAAACTCAAATTGTCAAAATGTTGGCACAAGAAGCAACAGTATTCCCAAACAAAGAAAAAAAGAAAAGTACAGGACATGTGCAATAATATAAAACCATAAAATAATAGACAAATTTGAACACAAACATGAACACACACACAAGGGTTCACATAATTTGTTATACAATCATAAGATTTGCATAGATTAATCGTTTTGGTTAGGTTTTCATGAAGAAGTTTTAAATTCACATGCAGCCCTCCTGTGTTCTGTCCTCGGCTGCAGCCTGCCCTCCAGTGTTCAGCAGTTGATTTAATCACACTTCCTCTGATCTGCGGTCACTCCCCTGTTACCTCGGAGAATTCAGCCAAGACACAATCTGTCCCACAGAGAGGAAAGTTCAGTTTGTCCCCTGATGAAGTGAAAGAAGTATGATAACAGTTGAACATTAGATCAGGGATAATGCTGATAATTTGAAGTAGCAGTGGAGGAAAGTAATTAAGTACATTTACTCAAAGTGCAATTGTGAGGTACACTCTAAGAAATAAATCTGAAAAATAACAGAAAAAAGTTCTGGCAGCTCATTACCCGGACTTTGTCCCATAATTAAAAACTGAAATTTTGTGTTCAGCTGCAGTAAAAACCCAGAACATTTTCTGTTATTTAAAATTCTCTAAGACGAAGCTGCCCCGTTAGTAATGTTGCAACCTGATCTCACAGAATTCCGTGAAATGAACACGGCCCTTTAACTCAAAATCTGTGGCAGTTTCATCGCAAAAAAATCCGTGATGGGCCCACAGCTTTTTTTGATGCTTTTGATGCTCCCTAATCCAGTTACTTACCGCTGAAATGCAGCCGGATAAATTATGTTGCTTTCGCCTCCATGGCCGACTAAAGTTGCCGGAGCACAGATAAAGGTCCCATAATGCAATCTGAAATGTAAATAAACACAAATACAACTGTGAATCACGTTCTACGGATAATTTCTGTAAAAAAAATATACAGTCATACAACTTTTACTGAACAGATATTTCTTAGAGTGTACTTTAATTTACCTGGGCATTTCATTTTGATGCTACTGTATATTTCAGTTATCCGTGTAACTGGTCAGATTAGGATATTACACAAAAAAACAACACTTTATAAAATGCAGTTCACTGTTACAGATTAAACCAGTGATGCCCAACTTTTTTACTCTGTGATCCAAACAAAAAAGCAGTGTAGTTGGGGCCATTTGTCATGTTTCAGATTTCAGGAGATCCACAAAGGTTTGACTATTTAAAGGTTTGTAAAATCTAATATTTTCGCAAAAAATAGAGCGTGGTTTGAAAGTTGAGTGAAATCATTTGTGTAGCAGAACTTCTTCATTCACATCTCATGGCCCCTCAAAAGAGTCTTGTGACCCCTTTGCAGGGGACCCAACCCTAGGTTGAGAACCACTAAATCAAACTGTGTCTAAAGTAGATAAACAACCTTCAATCTAAAAGTCCTGCAGAATGAGTAGTCCTTTACTTTTGATGTGTATCAAAGTTATTTTTTAATAGAGTTAAAGCTATAGTGCGTAGTTTCTGTCTCCCCCATGAGGAATTTTAAGTAACAACAACAAGCAGTTGCTAGTAGCAACGAGGACACAGAGGATTACAAAAAAACATGATGGACTCTTCAGAAGAAGTAATTATCTCCACTTGAGTTTCTGCGCACAAAAGTCGCCGGACGACAACAATTTCTAAACACATCCATACTGAGAAATACAGAGAGAGTTGTGTGGAGCTGATAGTCTTAATTAGCTTTGTAGCAACTCATTTGGCAATGGCTTGAATGTAACGGACCTTCATTAATATCAAAAAGTTACGCACTAATGCTTTAAGGCAAAGTACCACATTACAATGCTGTCTGTAAAACCTTTATTTAAAAAAAGGTTGATTGTGTATAAAGACAAATTATTGTATGCAATTTCCTTAATATGATCCACACTTTTGTTACCTTTCTTTTTACGTATGGAGAAAATGTTACTTGCTGCTCCATTAAACAGTTGTTAAAATGGAGATTTTCAGAAGTCATTCCTGGAATCTTTAAGCATTATGCCAGATGAATTTTATGGACAAGGAAAACACATTAATCCCAAATGTCATAAAAACAAAGTCTTTTTCAACTTTTTCAAATGTTACAGCGGATTACTTTAATTTGTTATTTAAGACAGAAGAATTTAGACGTGGTTTGAAAAATGATGATATTAAACATGTATTCATCAAAAATTAAACTGTAAATTGAACTGGTAATGAAGCATGCTGGAAATCTGTAAAGTGTTTTTTCTTTCTACCATTTTATATGACTTTCATTTGATCTTAAAAGCTAATCATCTTGCAGGGAAAAGGTGTAGCTTTCTTCCCTACGAGTTAATGGATGATGAAATGTACACTTACAGCCAGCCAAACTCCATTCAGTAATGACATGTGAGTCGGGAAGTTAGCATCTGAGCTCTTGAACTTTAATGACATTCACGTTGGCATCGCAGTGTTCCCACGCTTTCCATTCATTTCTATGGAAGCAGGCGTGCAATGCATTCTGGTAGTGTCGCAGGGACTTTGGAGAAGCGGGGAGTTGAGTTAGATACTGCCTAGTCTCGCATTGCCAGACCTTCCTCCACAGCACTGCGGAGGAAGGTCTGGCTAGTCCACACAGCATTCCGGGATGGGAGAAAAACATGCTCTGGTTTATTGGCATTGCCAATCCCAATCGTCTTGGGCGGCGCTATGCGCAGACAGATAGTCTAGCTAGCTGTCTGGATTTGCCCTGCAGAGATCTGAGGAGCAGGACTGTAACCACAGTCCTCATGAATCCACCAGAGTTTAGAACACCAACACAAAGGAAGCATAATGTGAGGAACATCCGGCGGAATTTCCGGCGGCACCAGAACAATCCCGGAAATGAAACATTGTCGATATAGACTACTCCCATAGTGACCACAGCAGCGCATGACGCTAGCTTCACTCCTTCTGTTTCTACCCTTCACAATAAAAGACCAACTTAAATTCAGAGCATTTCGCTAAGAGGAAACACAATTAAAAAAGCTTACACAACATTTTTTGCGTACCTTAGATATCAAACAAAAGCCAGGCACGTTATCGTATGAAGTTGCTGTGAGCTGTAAATTCACACTTCCAAGCATAAATCAGAAGATAACGTTATCTCAGAGCCCCTTACCCTGGGCAGCTGCCTCCGTCTCACTTTAACTCGACCTGGGTCTGGTTCCGCAGCTGCCTGTGCTATGTATGTATAATAAGAATGCCTGTTCTCCATCACTGACATTTTCCCCAACATGACGGGACAACTTGACGTAGTGGAATGTGAGGAACACTCACCCTTACTGACCAAAAAAACTTACTTACAGTAACGTGAAGAGTGAAAGAGAGGCATTATCAGCCCATTGTACTTAACTTCACTTAATGTCTGTTCAAGGTGGTGCTTTTAACTCTAATTTAAAGCTGGATATTTTCATTTTGGAAGTTATTTCGGGGTACAATGAGTTCGTATAGTAACCTATCTAAACATAATACATCTTTAGCTGTTTGGGGCCATTTTATCCTCGGGCCCCTGGCAATTGCCTACTTTTCCTAATGGTTGAGTCTGCTTTTGATGCTGTTTCTGACCGTGAGAAGCCGTGGTGGACAACAACTATGCACAACACTAAGCATGATCGGTCTGAATACAGTAAAGGCAATGAGTCTGTTACCTTGTTTGACAAAAATCTATGCATTTTCCTGTTATTTCTTACAATTTGATAAACAAAAATATTCCTCAATACAGGAAAAACCCTGGCAGAACCCAAGGAACAGCAAGTGTGAGTGTGAAGTTATTTGGATGACGGTCTTCAAGAAAGCTACAAGCAGCAATACCACAGGCCAAGCAATCCAGTTCCGAACAGGTATGTTTTGAATGTGAACTGCGCTACTTTAAACAAAGGCATAGATCCACATGTCAAGATAAACATAACATAATGCAATACATTCTGTTTTTGTTCTTATCAGCCTGTCTAAGAACAGAGTTGCACACTTTAATGAGATAATGTGCATTTTGTGGCACGATGACGTTTGAGATGTACAAGGTGCGTGAGTGACAGTCATACACCAGATGTATGACTGTCAAAGGTGTTGACACAAGGAGAACTGGACAGACCAGTCAGTGACATGCATGCTGTCCTGTCACGTTCACAGCTCTTCAGCAAGGCTATAAGATGCCATACTGCCCATCACTTCACTGAACTTGGCTCACAGTAAGGTAAGACAACTTTAATAATTTACGTATTGAACCGTAATTTCCTATTGGCATGTTACATTACATGTCATTTAGCTGACGCTTTTCTCCAAAGCGACTTACAATTGCTACATATGTAAGAGGCCTCACACCTCTGGAGCAACTAGAGGTTAAGTGGCTTGCTCAGGGACACTTTGGTTGATGTTTCGCAGTGGGAATTGAACCCAGGTCTCTCACACCAAAGGCATGCGTCATTTCTACTGCGCCATCACCACCCGTGTTTTATTTAAATGTTATTTAAGGGGTTGCGTGATCCCGGAGCTGTTGCGGAAATTCTGCAACCTGTGAATTTGTGAAATCTTTCAAAAACAGAAGTAGTTGAATTCTAACCTGCAGACCACCTGTTCACCTACTATCAAGTCTCTTAGCTTTTGGAAAAGCTGAAGATACGACTTGTTTGCTTGATGACAGTAATGTAAGCTTGTGAGTGTGCACTTCTCCATCCTAAATAACTAGAAACTGAAAAGGGTAGCTTTACATTTGTCATCTCAAATCTGGCACTGCTCCATGGGCCACACATTTAGAATAGAAACTTTGAGACCACTATTTCAAGACAAATGCAAGTTCACAAACTACTGAAGTGTTCTAACTGCTAAAAATAAAATCTTGAAATTAAATAATATGTCTGATTTCCAAGCTACTTTCGTATTCTGTATAATGATTAAGTAGCTGTCTTTATACTACATGAAAATCAACCACAAACACACTTGCTACACAGATATGATATATTAAAAGTGGTGTTACTTTAACAACAACACTAGTGTGGAAAATAGGTTCTGTAACTTGATTAAACACAACAGCACAGTACACTAGTCTTAACAAAGTCTGACTTAATGAAGACATGAACGTCTAGAATAAGTTAAGAGGTAGAGGGCAGAACATGCACAGAATGTATTCCTTCAATTTATCGGAAATCATTACAATCACCATAGAGCCACATATATGTTATAGACAGTGAGGATGCAACAAAGCAGGAATACGTGAATGGCCCATTCTCTATATTTTTGTCAGAAGCTGAAATCATGTCTAAGATGGTTGTGACCCAGCCGAGGCCCTTCATCACAACCTCCATACACAATGAATGGACCTCTGGCATCTGTGGATGCTTCCAAGACCTGCCCCAGTGTAAGTGCACCTCTCCGAATTTTTTTATGCACTTTCACCAGGTATACATATGTTGTAGTTAGCGATAAAGAGTGATGCTCAAAGTAGGTTGAAAACATGCTGATCACTCACAATGATCAAGGTTTAGAAATGCCAGCAGACGGCTGATTGGAGATCAGCGGGTGTAGTGAAGTATTTAGACATCGCTGTGTATTACCATTCTTGATGCTCCATTATGATTGAATAATGCAAACCAACGGCAGCGGTTTGTGTCAGATAATACGAGATATCAAATCCTAAAACTGAAGCTCTGAAACATTCTGATTTGTTTGCCAGTTTTTGTTTTAATAAGCAGTGTAAAATCATTTTTGTACACTGGAACTAAATAAGAACTAAAACATTCAAGAAAAACTAAAGTGAAACTACATTGCCAGGTTAAAAATAAATAAATAAATAAAATAAAAAAAAAAATGAATGTAAATCATTTCAGATTTAGTTTTTTAGCTATAATTTTTCACTTCCGAAAAAAGGAGACCGCATGAATGTCCGTCAACTCTCGTGACATTGAACCACAGAAATTGAACAGACTTGACATGAGATGGAACTGTGCCGTAATTGCTATACGGAGGTAGCGCATTTCATTAAACATGAAACATTACGGCCAATGTCCAATCTCTGAGACTACTAACTACAAACTAAAACTAAACCTTTGAGAACAACTGAAACTAAACTAAAACTAGCATACACACTCAAATAAAAAAATCAAATCAAAATGAAAAGTCAAAACTAAAATAAAACTAAAACCTAATTGAAAAGTCAAAACTATACAGTAATAACCTTGGAGTGGAACAATAATGTGTGTACACCTTAGAGAGACTTAAATGTTCAAAAAGGGATATTTTGATATAACCATGATGTTCTCACGATGCTGTAAAACCCTTTAGACAAGCGCATTCCTACTGTTGAAGATAAATGTGACATTTTTTTCTTTTTAGGTTGCTTGGCCTTCTGGTGTCTTCCTTGCTTCTACTGTAAGACAGCCCACGAGGCCGGGGAGTGTCTGTGTTTACCTTTGCTGGATGGTTTTGGATGCATCCCTCCTATAGCCACAGCCCTCAGGGTGTCAGTACGCCAACGATATGGAATTGAGGTACAGACGCTATGCTATCCTAGCCTGGTGTTGATGAAATGCAACTGCGTCAAGCATAGTGTTCACCAGCATAAAAGTCAGTGTTTTATCTGATCTCTGATTAGTCTTAAACCTGTTCAGCCTTTCGTCACAATGTGCATTTACGTTCCTACACAGCATCAAGCGATTCATGTAGCAAAGGGTTTTAAGTACACTTTGTTCCTTTTGTTCCAGCCCATTTGTTTAGGAAGACTTTGACAATGAGTAATGTTAAAAAAAAAATCTGCTATGTTATAGAACATGTTGCTGAAGTGTCATGCAAACAAATCTACTCTTTGATAAAAAAAAAAACTAAACCAAAAAAAAACAGTATTGTGCAACCCTGTCTACTAGAAAAGTATGTTCCCATACAACAAAACTGTATTCTCAATTACGATCTGAGGAAAACGTATTTACCAGCGATCGGCGCACGTTGTGAAACTGACGCGATTTGAAACACTTGGTTAACGTTGTGACTTGAAACTACATGGTCAGTTCAGGCCCCCAGGAAGTGTGCGGAAGACAATTTGACATATTGGCCAAACAGTGAAATTACAACTTCCGTGTTCGTCACATGATGCCACACGGCCCAAAACGTTTTTTTCCCCCATTGACTTACATGGGGAAACACATGTCTGTAAATCAGTGAATAGTTTTATTTGAGCATCACACAATGACTTAATTGAGAATGCAGTGTCATTGTATGGGAACGTAATAAAAGACTGATTAGTGATCATGAACCATTGTAAATCCTTTGTTTTTCTCCACTTGACAGCTGAATGTCTAACCGCTCTTATCTTAACTGTGTCTTCACAGGGTACAGTTTGCAATGACTGCGTGTACGCCTGCTGCTGCGGGCCCTGCAGCTGGTGTCAAATAGCAAGAGAGATCAAAACGAGGAAGAATGCCATTATATAGATAAGAACAATATGCTGCCACAGCATCAGCATCATTAACGTCATCGCCACCATCAGCCGTGTCTCTTCATCATTAGCTGTTTGGAATAAGAGGGGATAAGTAGACTGATTTATGATCTGTTTTAAGCACGTCTGACTCTAAGGAATGTAGCTGGTTAAAGATCACCACACGAGGGTCATAAATGTGTCACTCAATGACAGTAAGATAAGATAAGCAGACACTTGGCCTCTATGACTGTTACTGACATTGCACACAGATATCTTAACACTATACACTGTTATCCCAAATTAGTTGACTTTACTAGAAATTTGCGCGGAAACCAGTTGTCTTAAACTGTCTAAGTTTTTACATAAGGTGAAACTTAGCAGGTCAAGTTGTATTAACACAGAGCGGTAAGTTGATGCAGTAGACAAATCAAGTTTACATTAGTAGTAATTACTATAAAATCATTAGTAAACTTAAATCATTTTTTCCGGAGTCACATTGCCAACAATAAGCATATTAAGTAAAACATGCAAAGAAATATAAGAAATATAAAATATTAGGCTACATATGTCACTATTAAATAAATAATTTGTTCATATATACATCGTTTTTTTTTCTTTATGACTTTAAGAATAATGTGATTTAATGTATTAGTTCCAAAATAACAAAAGAAAACAATCAATATAAATCATTGACATATTTCTATGTATTATGTTGTGTTATGGTTTTGGGTATTTTGTCTTGTATTTTTGTTGCCTGTTTAGTTATTTCTGTATGTTTCCTGTGTTTGTATATTTATTCTATATTTTTCTGTTGTGTATATTTTCCTCATGTGGTGTATTCCCGGGTTATGTTCTATTTCCTGTTTTATTTTGATAGTCTGTGTTCGGTCTTGTCTTGTTTTACTTTCTGTTTTCCCGCCTGGTCTGATTGTCCTGCCCCGCCCTAATGTGCTTCACCTGTTGTATCACCTGTCCCTCGTTTGTTCATTACCTCTTGTATTTAACCCCCGTGTTCCCTTTGTCTCTTGTCAGATCCTTTTTGTATCCCCGTGCCGTCAGTCTGTGAGTCTTTTTTGTATCCTGTTTTGCTCCTGCTTTTCTGTTTTTATTCCCTGCCGGACGTTGTGAGTTTTTCCAGTCTCTGTACTGCCGTTTTTTGTGTTGTATTAAACTTTTACATCCTACCACCTCCTGCCTGTCCGCCTCTCTCTGCATTTGGGTCCTCTTTTCCTTGCTCCCTCGTCACAATGTTGCATGGAAAGCTTCACTTGGTAGACTGAATTAATGTTTTTCAATCTATATATACATATGCTGTTGCACATTTTCTCACTGCTTAGACCCCATCAGTCCCCACCCGGGTCTCGGTCATGGTACAATAAATGTAGATAAACATACACTAAATCAACTATACTCAACTAAAACCCAGATAACATAAATGCACACCCAAAACACATATTAAAACACACTTTGACTAGGACAGAACCCGTTCAGAACATATATTGTTTCCTTCCTATGAGCATTTGCATGGCTTCAGCGCAGAACAGTTCAAACGACCCCGCCCCTCCCATTCAAAAACTTAACGTCCTTAGTTATCTATGCACTTCATACTTAAGCTGATTATCACAAACAACTAATGTGGTTAAGAAATGAATATTTTTTTTTTTAACAAAACATGAAAGAATAAGTAGTGACCACTACTAACTAAATCTGGGTTTACACTGATTGGGGTGCTTATTTACTTCACTTTTTCCAAGATGTTTGTTTTAAATGTTCCTTTGGATAATGAATTGCTTGTTCACTTGTATTGCTCATTATTTTTTCTATGTATGTTTGTATATGGGGTGATTTTCACTTGGTAAATTAAAAGCCAAAGAGGTAGAAACAAAGTGTCGACTTCCATTTAGCACCTACATCAGGTCACAATTTTTAACGTGTACAATACTTTAGTCAATGACCAAATACCTGCAAAACGAATGACCCCACGTGTACTTTGCGTTTAGTGCAAATGTAAGCATGCTAACATGCTAAACTATGATGGTGAACATGGTGAATGTACCTTCTCCTCTGGCATTAACCCTTAACTTATTTTCTCACTTTTCTTATTATAATGGTGTGCAAAGATCACTTTTCTTGTGACTGGTTACATTGTAAGTTGTGGCACACTGTAGATGTATTTGTGATCAAATATTCATAATTTTTCTCACCCATTCTTCATATTTATGTTTCAGAATTCAGCATGCTCAAGTATTTTGCATGACATGAACATTGCAATACAACTCAGAGCCTGTTTAAAAATGAATGAATAAATACACGCAAATCTCACACGGTTAATCATGCCTTGATGGGTTAAATACCAGCTTTTGCTCCATGTGCTCAAACATGAGGTAAATGGTTATCAAATTAAAGTTGTAATTTGAAAAAGTAAACAGTGACAAATTTCGAAACGATAATCTTGTAGATGAGGATGGATAATTGGACAGCTGCTGCTGTTTTGATTACAATTTTTCTCAATCACTTTGGCACTCATTGCATTGTAAGGGAGGATATCAGGTGTGATGTCGATACAATGTTGTGGCAAGACAGAGAGGAGTGATTAGATGAACCATGAAGTTGATACATTTGCAGCATATTTTGTTTTTTCTTGCAAATCTTGTACAACAGTTCCTCATCATTTTGCAGTTGTGTATCTTTTTTTCTGTACAAGCTTCCTTTGTGTATTTGTGCTTTGCCTGTGTGTACATACATTGAGCAAGTATAGTGTGTGCAATGGCTGACATCAATACTATTTAGCTGCCTAAATATACAATGGGCCTCATTCACCAATATCTTCCTAAGTTTTTTCTTCAATTTGTTCTTAAGAAAGTTCCTAAAAAAAGTCTACGTCTGATTCTTGACATGTTCTCAAACAGCAGAATTGTTCGCAGGTGTGTTCTTAGAATGATGAATCCCAATGTCCTCATAATTTGAAAGCTTGTGCCCGTTAAACCTGTTTGAGTCGTATTTCACTCGGATCTTTAACCCAAGTCTTTAAATTGACTCACGAATCGCGAGTCTCTAGTATCATTAACCCGGTTCAGTTGAGTCCTACTACAATTCAATCTAAAATGATAACAGCACCACATACAAACCTCTTGCAACATTAGCTTATACTATTCCTAGCCATCTTAGCTGCAAAAAGCTTGATAACTTACAATTTCATAGGCAACAGCAACTCCACAAGTCAACTCAAGCGACAGAGTGAGCAGAGAGACAGTCCCGACCCGCAGACTCAGAGCCGGAAGCTCGCAGACCATGGGATTCACTCGAGAACTCACAAGTCGTCGAGGGCTCGTGAGTTGTCGGGTGATTCATGAGTTGTCGGGTGATTCATGAGTTCTCACGCGAATCAGCCGGCTATATGAGTGGATCTGATTCAGACGAGACATTCTTTCACTTCTGAAATAACATACAATGTTCTGCACGTAGCCTTGCTAGGCCTAGCTTCTATCTTCCTGCTTCTTACAGTACAGACGCTTTGCTGCTTGCTCCTGTCTCTGCTTGCATATTTCTGCTGATAATCTTGCTTTTCCTCTGAGAGAAACTATGAGCAGCGTCTCTTGGATACTTATAAACCACTGGACTATAAATTTGTTGTAGACATAGTAGGCTATTGCCATATTTCAACATTTTTCTGCGTGAGCGTGTCCTACCAATAGCTCAAGCCTGTCCTACAGTGACTGGAAATGTGTTACTTAGCTAAAGCTAATTAGCAGCAAGATGCCTCCCCTCTCACTGGATGACTACTACAAATTCCTTCAGAAAATTGCAGTTCTGAAAACCAAAATTCACTGGTTAGAAGTAAATGTGGAAGTGAACGGATCATGTGGGAATGACACCACTATACCATGGACCCAAAACACTTGACAAAAGTATGCTAATGCACGGCTAATTAGCACCAACAAGACTACAAAGAAACAGGAGGGCTGTGGAACGGGTAATAAATCAACAAGTGGTAGTCCTCCCTGGAACATTATTGGTGGAAAGCCTAAGAGTAAATTGTTTTCCTGGGAAATGGAAGGACGACTACCGGGCAGGGCACAGCGCCCTGAGATTTGTGATATGAACGGCTGGCCTGCATTATCATCCAGGCAGAGCGCCTCTTCAACCCCTGTACTCAATAGGACACAGCCGTGGACAGCTGCAAAAGGGGAAATTAGAAACAAAATGCCTCCCCAACAACCGAGTATGCAAGTGGATAACAGATTTTCTCCACTGCAGCAGGACCCTGGACCTCCATCTGATGACCTGGATTACGTCTCATTGTCACACAGCAGGGTAAGAACTGAGAGCAATTTAAAAAGTAAAAAGCCACAGGGAAAGCTAACGACTGGGCCTCAAACTCTGATTGTGAGTGACTCTGCTGTAAAAGATGTAAAAAGCAGTAAAAACACCAAAATACTCGGTTTTTCCAAAGACATGGTGTCTGATTTGGCCCAAAGAATCCCGGATATCGTGGCAGCACACCCAACTGTGAAAAACATTATACTACATATAGAGTCACATGATGTTGTAAAGCAAGAGTCTGAAATGCTGAATTGTGACTTTATAGATCTGCTGAACACAGTCAGCTCCCTAAACGCGCAGGTGTTTATCAGTGGCCCTATACCACCAGTCAGAATACCAGTCAGAATAGGAGCTGAGAGATTCAGCAGACTGTTGGCACTGAACAAATGGCTTTCATCTGCATGTACCGTCCATTCACTCCAGTGATTCAAGTGACTCACACAACCCGGATCAGATAAGTGAGTGACTCAGAATAACCCTTAAAATCCTTAAAAGGAATCAAGTTTGCCAGGCCTAGTGCCCGTTGCTCCTACTTAGCATAGGTAAACCACCTGTTAATTACCATAAAAGGGCATGAGATGGCAGGGCCGTGTGCACACTTAGAGAAATGTCGAAAAAGATGTGGTAAAGACTAGAGGCCTCGACTCCAAAAGAAAAAACTAAACTTTAGTAATTCTGAAGTGGAGGTACTGCTGCAAGAAGTTAGCGAAAAAAGAGACATATTTAGTAGCGTCAGCAGTGGATACAAAGCAGCAAATAAAACCGATAGATTACCATAGACCGTCAACAGTCTATGGCATTTACTCTTGCAGTGAACGCTGTATCTGGAGAAGGGCGCAGAACTGATGAAGTATTTAGGCCTAGCACAATTCATACACAATGCAATTCAAAGTGCTTTACGAATGAGAAGAAGCGTAGTGTGTATTTATTAAAACAAACATATAATTATGTGTAAAATAATGAAAATAATTAGTTACAAAATTATAAAGAAATATTAATATTTTAAATTAGAATGGATAAAAACGGTATAACTTACTTTTCCTTACTTACTATTTTGGGCAAACATGTCAGCTCTCAATGTGCGTAAGAGTGCTTTTGAATGTGAGTAGATTCTGTTCTTACCTAAGAACAAATCCCAAATAAGAAAACATTGGTGAATGCCAGAATCTTCGTGAAAACTGCGTAAGTGGGGTTTAAGAACAAATTTGTTCTTAAGACTGATTGGTGAATGAGGCCCAATGTTAGCAACTGGACAGAATTACCTAGTGAGTGACTATCACCCTTTTAGAGTACGCTGTCATTTGACATGACGTCTTTGCATTTTGACTGTCTTGGTCTAAGCAATGGTAAAGGAACCTTTTGTTTTGATGGCAATGATTTATTCATCGATGGATTTATTTACATTTGAAACAGGAGTTCATTATTTTGATTCAGTAATGACCTTTTGTCTAATAGAGTGATAAATGTGCTAAATGTACCACGTAGTGTGAGGATTGTACTTAGACCTTTGATAATTGCAAGTTTGTTTCAGTAAATGTGCCAAAGCGATTGAGGAAAACTGTAATAGTAATAGTACATGTTAGGTATGTGAGTAACTGGTGTGAACACTGTCACGGGGATTGAAGTGAGCCATATCACGACGCAGAACAATTGAAGGAAGGAAAGGTTTTGAACCATGTGAGTGAGTTCAGATATTTTGGCTTAACGTCAACCTTTGCAAACGTGCAATACATGTAGAAAGACTCCCATGAGAAAAGAAGTATAATACATGTTTTCATTCTCAGGCCTTCCTTATTTAAGCATTCACCATGACGATGTATGTCTTTATCAGCAACCAGCAGCCTCAGTCCAGTCTGCGACTCTGATCACTGTCCATTCCTGTCTGATTTTAAATGCATGCAAGCCTCTGTAGCACAGCAGGTTTCCGTTACACCTCATGTGTGTTTGCCTTCCACTGGTGCGTGCAAATATTGTCAAAGACCCAGTTTCCACCTGGTATTAAAATCCCATCTGGGTGATCGGATCACAAGTGGACAGCTCTAAGTAGAGGTTAAAAAACTCCCAGGACGCATTATGATCTGATTTTAAAAACCACATTCGGAGGTGGTCTGAGCAGCAAGTGGCCACATTCTTACAGCAGTGAGAACGGTTATGTGTCCTGTGTCCACAGTAAAGAACGCCTGCTCAACTGTGAGCGGTACTACGTCTAATCCTTCAAAGTATTTCTCACGTCACAGAAACCAGTGTGACTCGTGTGTTTTGGATGTTTTTATCATACTGTCGCTGACATGTTTCTGTTCCGGTGCTGTCGCCGGTATACAATAACTTTTTTTGTTTTGTTTCATAAAACATCCCCAAATTCACAAATATGTTGGATATTAATACAAAACTTCCTGCTCTTTGTTGTTTCCTTCCGTTTTTATTAGTCTCACATTACCAGAGCTACACAACTGTCTGGAGTAAGCCAGCAAACTGAGTGGTCAGCAGCAGCTGTAAGGACTTATAGGTTTAATTTCCTATAAATTCTTCCCAAAAAAAGTCTCCCGTTATGGGCTGGTGGGTAATCAGCAGCATTAACGTAACACAACTCCTATAAGCGAGCATGAAAAGTATAATAAGGCAGTTATAATATAAACTTTAAACCACAGAGATTTAGTTAGAAGCTACAAACTGAGGGCTGAACACACAGAGACTTTGAAAAATGTCTTTCTCTCCTGCACAGGTCCCACCACCTGACTGTATCAGAGCAGACTGGGCTTTTCGGGAAGTGTTTCAGGCAAAGGAGCTGCAGCAATGGGAAGTATGAGTATGAAAGCATGTAAACTTATTCTAATATACCCTAAGAGTACAAATATGATACTGAAAAAGGACAGAAAGTCCAAATGGGTCAAATCTGAGTCAAATACAGCTTTTGACTTTGTATTCTGTCATGATTACATGTCACTATTAGTCATAATTTGCTCTAAAATGTCTATACGGGAGGAGCTGGTTGCATACACACAGAGCTGGACTTGGTCGAGACTGGAGACTTGATATCTGGAAAGGGGGCCAAGAGCTAGGCAAGTCTGAGATAATAATAAAAAAAAAACAACATTAAATGGTGATAAATATTACATATACAAACAACTTGTTCTGCAGCAGTGCATCATCAGGTTTGTGGGTTTGTTGTTTTCTTTTTCCTATGGGCACAACTCATAAGAAGCATTTTCCCCCCTTTTATATGTACACCAAAGTCTCAATTTAAAATGTTCTAATCTGAAATCTTTTACGAAACTGCCCAAGCTATTTTGAACCTTCCCACGACAAAGGACCTGTACTGTTACTGTTACTGCCTCTCAGATAAGACCTGTTGGTATCGCAAACACATTGTTCCAGGTCGCCTACTGGGGGCTTCCTTTGCTTTGGCTGCAACATGGCCTCTGAGTTTGGAGCATGTTTCTGTTTCCCCCTGCTGGATATGCTGTGGACCAACCTTCACACGGTGTTTAACCAATCATGCACTCCACCCATTTCCATTTCCATAAGGGCGCAATACATCTGGGCCCAAATATACAGTACAAATCTGGAAATCAGACCTAACTAGCCCAGAATTATTATAGTTATGCATATTTGTGTCGACTTTTGTCTTGATGATGGACAAGAACAGAAGGTTTAAATTGTTTTAGGCTGCATATAATGTACATGCTTGCATAAATACATGATGCCATTTTTGCAATACATGTCACTTTACCTGGATAAAATCACCTCTGAGTCTTTGAAATGTGTTGAATCAGCATCAAAGCTATATAATTAATTGGATTTTATGTTACCCTGATATTTTCTCAAATGAAATCTTCTACCGCTTGTTGGGAGGACACGCAGGAAGTTTCAGAAATAGCACTTATGTGCTGTTCTGAGGTGGGACTATTTTTTAGTTCTTATTCAAAATGTAAAAATAAATGATAAATATGGGTCCCTAAACTGACTTCCTATACAGTTTAACTGGTTATTTGTTTATGCTGTTCTAAATACTGGGCTCCTGTTATCAAACTCAAAAGGATTTTTTAACTGAAGTAAACCACCCTTTACTTTAACTATAGAAGCTACTGATCATAGTTCTTTTGACTCACTCTTTATTTAAGATCTCTGAAATTAGTGAAAACTAGTCTGCAGGGTCCTCTGCGGGACGGACACAGAGGCAGGCACTCATATATATCGTCTGGGAATTTTGGACTGACTGCAATCTATTATAGGTCATGATGAACAATACATTATCTATGTAATTTAATAAAATATAGTGTCATCATACCAGTTGCAGTGGCTGCTTTTTTCTAAGTTTTCAAAGGAACTTTTGAAAGGATGTTTCAAGATCAGTTTTTTACAAGAATAAAGCTGACACTGATTTTCTTTACAATCTGACGAATAACATGAATTCTTTTTCTTAGTATAAGTTTTCTCTCATCTTCGTTCTCTACCAGCAGCAGATTTTCCTTCCAGCTCCAGTCTGACGTTCTCTATAATTTCACTCAATTCCCTAAAATTCCACACCTACTTAATAATTAATTGCATGTGTTAAATGCGACTGGAGACAGAGATGGGGACTCGAGTCTGAGACTCGGACTCGAGTCGCACTTAAGTCACACAAACAGCTGACTTCAGACTTGACTCGGACTCGACCCAAAAGACTTCAGACTTGACTTGCGACTCGACCCAAAAGACTTCAGACTTGACTTGCGACTCGACCCAAAAGATTTCAGACTTGACTCGAGCTTCGAGACTCGTCAACAACTTATTTTCATGCAATTATTGCTTTTTAAATCTAAATTGATTTATGTATTTCTATTTTCTTTTATTGGCGCATATACGTTGGGGAAATGCATGACGAGCTGCGTGTCCCTTGGCCTTTGCCGTAATGTGCAATGTACGCATGCGCTATGCGGCGCGCGCACACATCAAAAAATGCAGCGACGATGCCGACACCAAGTCCTCCTGCAGTTGTGCCTTTTGTCATTAGTTTTGCTTACAATAACTTCATAAACAGTGGCAGTAAGCGAACAGCTACATGCAAGGAGTGTGGCACCAAGATACATGACGCTGGATCAACAACATCGAACTTCATCAGACATCTCAAAAAGCACCCAGATAGGTCAGTCACTCACGCTAATGTGAAAGAGACGTTACATTTAGCATATATCGCCACAGGTAACAAGCTAACCATCGCAAAGTGTTGTGCTAATGCTGGGGACAGGCAAATTGGATTGTTATAGTTGTATCCATATAATGTGACAGACTTAGGTTAATATTTCACCAGTAGCAGAAGATTAGACTATACGATGTCCTAAGTTGAAGAACACTGAAAAATGTAATGCATGATGAGGTTGGGCTTTACAGCCAGTTGGTAACACAGACAAACATGTATTCTTTGGTGCAGATACCAAAATGTTGAAAAATACAGTTATGAAATTGAAACAGAGTCCTTAATTTGTGTTTCTTCAGATTGCATTGCAGTAGACCCCATAAAGTAATCCTACAACTGATTGTGATACTGTACTGTATGGATGGTAGCTACAGGACATGCTTTGAATTCATAAGATTTAACAATACAGTGTTAGGGACAGATCAGACTTGAGACTTGACTTGGACTTGACTTGGACTCATGGCAAAAGACTTGAGACTTGACTTGAACTTCCCCTCAAAGACTTGAGACTTGACTTGGACTCGAGCTCAAAGACTTAAGACTTGACTTGGACTTCCAAAAAATGACTTGTGAACATCTCTGACTGGAGATCAAGAATACGGTTAAGCATACATACATACATACATACGTAGACAATGCATGGATTTCATTTCACAGAATGAATGTAGATGAAATGCTTGCCTCTGATTGGCTGTTCTGTCCACAGGTGTTATTAATGATGTGATCAATTAAAAACTGCTCTCAAAGGTTACTGCTGTACTTCAAGAAAGAGTCAAATGCTTGTTATTGTGTCCTATTCTTTACTTTTCTTAAGATTGCTCTTTCGAGGATTCTTGAATGTAATTATTGTTGTAAACTCTGTGGGGCTTGCTGTTACCTTGACCTGACTGTTGTTCCCTGGCTCAGGTTTATATAACTCCACAGAGGCAGAGGAGAGGAGGGGAAGGCTGCAGCTCACTGATATGACTGTTGAACACTGACCCGTGCTGTTATTGTAATCACCAATGCTCACTTTTTTTTCCCTCTGCCATGTGACCTTCTGCTGCTTCCTCCTTCCCTTGTTCCCTGCCACTCCCGTCTCACACACTCTGGCTGTGTCCCATTTTGGCATTTACCCAAGTTCTCCATTTAACGTTCCCTTACCAATCAGATTGTCAAGTCTGTGCATTGAACTTGCCCAAGTTCTCAAAGAGGAATCTACAAGAAATGAAAAGTGTCATCCATATATATATCCATATATATATATATATATATATATATATATATATATATATATATATATATATATATATATATATATATCCATCCATATATATATATATATATATATATATATATATATATATATATATATATATATATATATATATATATATATATATTAAAAGAGTGGTATTGTGACGAGAAATACATTCAAATGACAAATGCTAAATGTTTGATAACTCAAATTGCAGTCCATTAAAGATGCAGTAGGTAGGTAAGACTTATAAAACTAACTTTCTGTCATATTTGCTGAAGCTGATCCTATGTTCCAGTAGAACTACATAAAGCAGTTTATTAAAAAAAAAAAAACCCGGCTCCTCTGGCACCACCTACAATCTGTAGTGTGATTTGCAAAATTCCACAGCTCCCTGTTTATTTACACCAATCAGGGCCAGAGGGGGTGTCTTAACTGCGTGCACACGCTTACGCACACGTATTCATTTTACCTTGTGGGGGGAATGGCTTAGGAGACCTTCCCAATCCTACCTACAGCACCTTTAATATACACTCTACCTTAATTTGGTATGCTTTTACCATTGACCTTTGTTCTTAAATACAGCACAGACCGTTGGGAGTAGGCATTTAACCCACATGCTGGACTTTGACCTGGTAGAAACGGGCCTCTGTGTGTAAAAGTTACACTGTATGAAAACACAGATCTTGGCTCACTCAGGATCTGGAGATCAAGCCATATGTCTGGGTTTTGATACAACAAGACCAGGTGAGGCATTTGAATATCTTTTAATTGAACAATATAACAAATTACATACATATGAGCTATACCTTAAAGTTACTGGGTTTTACAACTCTAATTGTTTCTTCATGTTGTTTCTCCCAGGGAATGTCCAGCATTATGATCCCTATATTGCTGACAGGGCTCTGCTTCCTGTTGCTCGGGCCCACTTGTTGCAGTGGCAGCAGGATCCTAGTAGTGCCCGTTGATGGCAGCCACTGGATCAACATGGAGGTGATCCTCCGAGAGCTGCACTCCAGAGGCCACATCATGACTGTGCTGTGCTCTGACAAGAGCTGGTACATCCCTAGTAACTCTTCCATTTTTACTTCTATTAATGTGACCATGCTGGAGGATGAGGCGGCGGACATTAACGTATACAATAAAATGCTACTAGATGTTATGGAACGCCGCAGGTTGCCGATGTTTATACGCACCTTCTATCAACAGTACTTAATCACATCCCTATTGGCAAAGGGCCATGGGATCATGGCCAGATCAGTTGCTACAATGTTAGATGACCCTGTTTTTATGAAAAAAATGCAAGACTCTAAGTTTGACTTAATATTAACCGACCCTGCTCTGCCTATAGGTGTTGTTTTGGGTAGTTACCTCAAGCTGCCAATGGTTTTAAATGTGCGCTGGATTAATACTGGAGAGGGCCATTTGACCATAGCTCCCTCTCCAGTCTCCTATGTTCCCGTGTCAGGAAGTGAACTTCACGATCAGATGGATTTTCTGGAAAGAACCAAGAATATGTTACATTCTATCTATAGTTTTGTTGAACAGCACTTTCTCATTAACCCTGCCTACTCAGATGTGTTCCAGCAGTATTTCCCTCCTGGAACTGACTTGCTGTCTTTGCAGCTTGCAGCTGATATCTGGCTGGTGAGGACGGATTTTGTTTTTGAGTTCCCTCGGCCCACCATGCCCAACGTGGTCTACATAGGGGGGTTTCAGTGCACAAAGGCTGGTCCTCTTCCTGTTGAGCTGGAGGCCTTCATGCAGAGCTCTGGAGAGCATGGGGTTGTGGTCATGTCTTTGGGGTCGCTGGTGTCAGCCCTGCCTCATCAGACTACAGAGGCCATTGCTGCTGCTTTTGCTCAGCTACCTCAAAAGGTGGTGTGGAGGTTTGTGGGTGAAAAGCCTTCATCCTTGGGGAACAACACCCTTCTGGTTAAATGGCTCCCACAGAAAGACCTCCTGGGGCACCCCAAGACTCGTGCCTTTGTAGCCCACGGAGGCACCAACGGCATGTATGAGGCCATTTACCATGGCGTTCCCGTTCTGGGCCTGCCACTCCTCTTTGACCAGTTTGACAACCTACTTCGGCTAAAGGTACGTGGGGCAGCTCGGGTAATGGAGGCCAACTCACTCACCAAAGAAGACTTCCTGGAGGCTCTAAAGGACATCCTGGAGACTCCCTCGTACCGTAATAACATACAGCGTCTCTCACAGTTACACCATGATCAGCCAATGTCTCCTATGGACACCGCCATCTTTTGGATTGAGTACGTCATCCGGAACAAAGGAGCAGTCCATTTGCAATCAGCAGGTTTTAGTCTGCCTTGGTACTCCTACTTCTGCCTGGATGTGGCTGCTTTAATTATGGCCCTCATTGGAGCCTTTGTCTGGGCTTCAGTCTTAGCCTGTAAGGTTATCTGCTGCCGAAGTTCTCGGAGAAAGAGCAAAGCTGAGTAACTAATTAGAACATAATAGTAGTAGTAGTATCTTGATATTTTCCATGGCAATGTATTAATGCACGGACGGCAAGTACTGATCTTTTATTATATAAATCGATCATTCATTATGTAAATTGCACATGAGAATTTAACTTCTAACCCTTAACCCATAATATCGTATTGTGTGGCTTCTGGTAATTCCCACCCCTAATTTCTGCATCAAATTCTAAACTTTTGAATCAATCTCGGAACCCATCGATCTGATGCCAATTTAGCCTCTGGGGGCAACAGCCCATATTTAAGTGGTTACGGTGTAGCCAGTGGATATCTGGGCCAAAACCTCCTCTTCTGCACACCGGCCGTTGTTTACATGGTTTAAGATTAGCAATTTACAATGTAAGAATAGAGTTGAAGTTGAGAGACGATGTCTCCGAGCGGATTGTTTCTCTGCATATGAATGCAGATACATGTTAAAAAAGCTAATAAAAAGCTTAGTCATGTCAGAAGATAGCAAATGGTTTCCAAGATTGTATTTCGACCAATGTGCTCCACCTTTTTTTGCTCTCCACACAGACTGTTCACCTGCATGCAACCAAAGCTCACTCGAACGTGACTGGTCAATACTAATCGGACTACAAACGGACACCAGAGCGCTTTCGATACTAAAATCTTGTCCCGTTGCCTACAGATTCTGCATGTAGGTATCGGTTTATAGAGATTCATTTAAAATAAAATAAAGGTCATAATCATTGTGTGTGTTTGTTCTAGATACAGACAATGTTATTTGTAATGAAATGTTTTTAACAGAGACAAAGTAATACCAAAGATAAGTCAAAATGTCAGCTTTGGCGAAAAAACTGGAGCTGTTTTTATATTAATTAGCTTAAAATGTTAATCAAAGTCTGCTATTTTCAAGCTTTTCTAAGTTGGTTTCAATAATTGCAGTTCTATTTTGATTACAAAAGACAACTTTATAGGTAAAGTGTGTTAACAAAATGATCTGACCTGAGAATCAACAGGTGATAGGTGGTATAACAACCCAAATTGAGGTTTTGTTTACCTAATAGTAGCAACACATGTATATTATAAAAAAAATTCAGAATGTTTTATCGAAGATCTCACAGACACAAATGGTGACAGCCTCCACCTTACAGCCTGATCTTGGTGAGCTTATCATTAGTTTCACCCACTTCCTGTTTGACATGAGCTCTTTGCACAAAGATCACCCTACTAAGAGCTCACATGGACTGTGGAGACACAATCTAAATCCTCAAAAAAATACAAATCCTGGGACAACATCTTTTCTCACTAAACATATTTGTATTATCTATTTTTTTCTGCAGGGCTCTCACTTTAAAAAATGTTGACGAATGTAATTAAGTTACGCAATCATATTTGCACAATATTAGACATGATACACTTGTATTTTTCTTACAGTATGTGCTAAGATACCAAGATAACATCAATATGATATGTACATAATAATGACCTACAGCCATTTTGTCATACTTTTATAAATGTAAAAAGCATGTGTGATGGGAAATGTCAGAATGCTGTACTGCACCTTTAAAGAGATTGTAATTGCAAACACACATAGGGTCTTATTATGAGATGATCTCAGTTCACACCGCCAACAAATGTAAGATTGTGGTTTAGGCAATTGTTTTTGTAGCTGCCAAATTTGGAAAAGAACCTTAGATCATGGCCAAGCAGAGAATATAGCACAGACGGGGAAAAGCTACTTTGGTTACCAGACTGTTGCAGAGCTGGAGATGAATCACCATATTATGGTCACAAATTTGTATGAAATAGTGTCATGGTGATTACGTTCTGTCTGCTGCAGCAGTATTAATAGGCCTAATAAACTTTGGGTTAGGGTTAGGGTTATAGCACCTTTCAAAACAGTTAGTGCTTCGCAAAAAAACAGAACACATTCAAAACACAAATATAATAAAATAAAATAAACGCCTAAAATACATGAAGGGCAAAATAAAAATAAATAAACAAGCAAGAAAAAAATCAATGAAATAAACAGGCAGCTCAGATAAAATCGGGATATGCTCTCAAATAAAAGTATATTTTTAGAAGAGATTTTTAAAAAAAGACACTGACTTAGACTCATTTACTTGTCATTCCAGAGCCTCAGGCTCGGACCGCAAAAGCTCTTCCCCCGTTTAGTTGTCAGCCTGGACTCTAGAAGAGACAGAAGACCTCAAAGTACACTAAGGTTCATAAAGGATTAAAATGTCTCAAATAAAATATGGAGCCAGCTCATGAAGAGCCTTAAAGGTCCAATGTGTAACTTGTTTAGTTGTTCATTATCAAAATCCAGCCCAGTCTCATGGCAGTTCTTGAAATGGTGACGTTATTTAATCTATTGATTCGTGTACAGGGACACGTTTTTCTGGTTTTTATCGTGTTGGTGAGCACGAATTTTAAACTAATGTATTTGAATGGGAAGCATATTACGTGATAACAGCACGATTATGGTAGCGAGTAGTATGAAAAGCCTAAAATCCGCGTAAGGAGGTTGGTTGTGGTGGTGGATGGGTCAAACAACACAGGACTTTCACCCCGTGTGGTAGTTCCTTTCCGCGTTCTTGTTCTCCTAACCACAACCTTTCCCCGTCTTTCCTTTCCTAACCACAACCATTCTGTTGTTGTAGCGTGTCAGGGTTGTTGTCGCCAGCGCGCAGCGTTTAATTTCCCCGTTGTTGCGTCCCCCAGAGACCGCGGATCGTGTTGTCACCATCTCCCCCAGAGCAGGCCCAGCTGCAGCCCAGTCGCATGGCAGTTTGTGAAATGGTAACGATCCAATTTCGTGGTGACTACCATGAAATAAAGTAGAAAATCGTTTCCCTGTACACAAATCAATAGATCAAAATAACGGCTTTTTGAAGTGTGAAGGCTACCGTAGATGTAATACATACTTTGAACTAATACATTGAAATGACAAATGCAAAATGTTTGATAACTCAAATTTCAGTCCATTAATATGCACTCTACCTTACTTTTGTATGCTTTTACCATTGACCTTTGTTCTTAAATACAGCACAGACCGTTGGGAGTAGGCATCTAACCCACATGCTGGACTTTGACCTGGTAGAAACGGGCCTCTGTGTATAAAAGTTACACTATATGAAAACACAGATCTTGGCTCACTCAGGATCCGGAGATCAAGCCATATGTCTGGGTTTTGATACAACAAGACCAGGTGAGGCATTTGACTAACTTTTAATTGAACAATATAACAAATTACATACGTATGAGCTATACCTTAAAGTTACTGGGTTTTACAACTCTAATTGTTTCTTCATGTTGTTTCTCCCAGGGAATGTCCAGCATGATGATCCCTATATTCCTGACAGGGCTCTGCTTCCTGTTGCTCGGGCCCACTTGTTGCAGTGGCAGCAGGATCCTAGTAGTGCCCGTTGATGGCAGCCACTGGATCAACATGGAGGTGATCCTCCGAGAGCTGCACTCCAGAGGCCACATCATGACTGTGCTGCGTTATGACAAGAGCTGGTACATCCCTGGCAACTCTCCCATTTTTACTTTCTATTAATGTGACCATGCTGGACGAGGAGACGGCGGACATTAACTTATACAATAAAATGCTACTAGATGTTATGGAATGCCGTAGGTTGCCAACATTTATACGCACCTTCTGTCAACAGTACTTAATCACATCCCTATTGGCAAAGGGCCATGGGATCATGGCCAGATCAGTTGCTACAATGTTAGATGACCCTGTTTTTATGAAAAAAATGAAAGACTCTAAGTTTGACTTAATATTAACGGACCCTGTTCTGTCTGTAGGTGTTGTTTTGGGTAGTTACCTCAAGCTGCCAATGGTTTTCAATGTGCGCTGGATTAATACTGGAGAGGGCCATTTGACCATAGCTCCCTCTCCAGTCTCCTATGTTCCCGTGTCAGGAAGTGAACTTCATGATCAGATGGATTTTCTGGAAAGAACCAAGAATATGTTACATTCTATCTATAGTTTTGTTGAACAGCACTTTCTCATTAACCCTGCCTACTCAGATGTGTTCCAGCAGTAGTTCCCTCCTGGAACTGACTTGCTGTCTTTGCAGCTTGCAGCTGATATCTGGCTGGTGAGGACGGATTTTGTTTTTGAGTTCCCTCGGCCCACCATGCCCAACGTGGTCTACATAGGGGGGTTTCAGTGCACAAAGTCTGGTCCTCTTCCCATTGAGCTGGAGGCCTTCATGCAGAGCTCTGGAGAGCATGGGGTTGTGGTCATGTCTTTGGGGTCACTGGTGTCAGCCCTGCCTTATCAGACTACAGAGGCCATTGCTGCTGCTTTTGCTCAGCTACCTCAAAAGGTGGTGTGGAGGTTTGTGGGTGAAAAGCCTTCATCCTTGGGGAACAATACCCTTCTGGTTAAATGGCTCCCTTAGAAAGACCTCCTGGGGCACCCCAAGACTCGTGCCTTTGTAGCCCACGGAGGCACCAACGGCATGTATGAGGCCATTTACCATGGCGTTCCTGTTCTGGGCCTGCCACTCCTCTTTGACCAGTTTGACAACCTACTTCGGCTAAAGGAACGTGGGGCAGCTCGGGTAATGGAGGCCAACTCACTCACCAAAGAAGACTTCCTGGAGGCTCTAAAGGACATCCTGGAGACTCCCTCGTACCGTAACAACATACAGCGTCTCTCACAGTTACACCATGATCAGCCAATGTCTCCTATGGACACCGCCATCTTTTGGATTGAGTACGTCATCCGGAACAAAGGAGCAGCCCATTTGCAATCAGCAGGTTTTAGTCTGCCTTGGTACTCCTACTTCTGCCTGGATGTGGCTGTTTTAATTATGGCCCTCATTGGAGCCTTTGTCTGGGCTTCAGTCTTAGCCTGTAAGGTTATCTGCTGCCGAAGTTCTCAGAGAAAGAGCAAAGCTGAGTAACTAATTTGAACATAACTTATACTTAATGCCTGCTGTAAGGGAAATTATACTGCACAATTAAAAACATTGTCATGTTTGAACATGTTTATTATACTTCTTATTACAGATGTCCTAAACTGCACTGCACGTACAATCATGTAGTATTTTTACTTTGTTGATCATAAATCTTTTCCATGTATCCTTTACTCTACTGAACCTTAGCCTGATTGTTTATGAGAGTATCAAAAATGTAAGGTTTTCGGGATGTGCATGACCAAGAAAGGTTTGTCATATAACATAGTGTCCTGTAAAGTGCCCCTGAGAGAAGTGGTTTTATCTTGTGGACCATGACCTTTTGAGAAACCTAGGTGAGGGTGAGTTAGTTAGTTAGTAACTAACAGAAAGTTCCAGACAGGTAAGAAACAGTCTTGGCCAAAGGGAGTGTGAATAAATAAGGAAACTTGAGGTACCACTCCAAGGTACAAATAAAGTGAACAGCTTGTCATTGGGGTGCACATTTCAAACTAACGTTTGCTGTCTGTACCATTCTCTGAGTATTTATAAAGTGTGACAATAATACGTTTTTTTTTCTGGTTCCTCTTTTGTCAAAATGTAACTGCAGAATTGTCACGACACCGCCCAGACGTCGGGGGGCAACGTCCATGGCAATGTATTAATGCACGGACGGCAAGCACTGATCTTTTATTATATAAATCAATCTTTTATTATGTAAATTGCACATGATAATTTAACTTCTAACCCTTAACCCATAATATTGTATTGTGTGGCTTCTGGTGATTCCCACCCCTAATTTCTGCATCAAATTCTAAACTTTTGAATCAATCTCGGAACCCATCGATCTGATGACAATTTAGCCTCTGGGGGCAACAGCCCATATTTAAGGGGTTACGGTGTAGCCAGTGGATATCTGGGCCAAAACCTCCTCTTCTGCACACCGGCCGTTGCTTACATGGTTTCAGATTAGCAACTTACGATGTAAGAATAGAGTTGAAGTTGAGAGACGATGTCTCCGAGCGGATTGTTTCTCTGCATATGAATGCAGATACATGTTAAAAAAGCTAATAAAAAGCTTAGTCATGTCAGAAGATAGCAAATGGTTTCCAAGATTGTATTTCGACCAATGTGCTCCAAGTTTTTTTGCTCTCCACACAGACTGTTCACCTGCATGCAACCAAAGCTCACTCGAACGTGACTGGTCAATACTAATCGGACTACAAACAGACACCAGAGCGCTTTCGATACCAAAATCTTGTCCCGTTACCTACAGATTCTGCATGTAGGTATCGGTTCATAGAGATTCATTTAAAATAAATTACAGGTCATAATCATTGTGTTTGTTCTAGATACAGACAATGTTATTTGTAATAAAATGTTTTTAACAGAGACAAAGTAATATAAAAGATAAGTCAAAATGTCAGCTTTGGCGAAAAATCTGGAGTTGTTTTTATATTAATTAGCTTAAAATGTTAATCAAAGTCTGATATTTTCAAGCTTTTCTAATTTGGTTTCAATAATTGCAGTTCTATTTTGATTACAAAAGACAACTTTATAGGTAAAGTGTGTTAACAAAATGATCTGACCTGAGAATCAACAGGTGATAGGTGGTATAACAACCCAAATTGAGGTTTTGTTTACCTAATAGTAGCAACACATGTATATTATAAAAAAAATTCAGAATGTTTTATCAAAGATCTCACAGACACAAATGGTGACAGCCTCCACCTTACAGCCTGATCTTGGTGAGCTTATCATTAGTTTCACCCACTTCCTGTTTGACATGAGCTCTTTGCACAAAGATCACCCTACTAAGAGCTCTGGACTGTGGAGACACAATCTAAATCCTCAAAAAAAGACAAACCCTGGGACAACATCTTTTCTCGCTAAACATATTTGTATTATCTATTTTTTTCTGCAGGGCTCTCACTTTAAAAAATGTTGACGAATGTAATTAAGTTACGCAATCATATTTGCACAATATTAGACATGATACACTTGTATTTTTCTTACAGTATGTGCTAAGATACCAAGATAACATCAATATGATATGTACATAATAATGACCTACAGCCATTTTGTCATCATTTTATAAATGTAAAAAGCATGTGTGATGGGAAATGTCAGAATGCTGTACTGCACCTTTAAAGAGATTGTAATTGCAAACACACATAGGGTCTTATTATGAGATGATCTCAGTTCACACCGCCAACAAATGTAAGATTGTGATTTACGCAATTGTTTTTGTAGCTGCCAAATTTGGAAAAGAACCTTAGATCATGGCCAAGCAGAGAATATAGCACAGACGGGGAAAAGCTACTTTGGTTACCAGACTGTTGCAGAGCTGGAGATGAATTACCATTTTTATGAAATAGTGTCATGGTGATGATGCTCTAGCTGTTGCAGCAGTAATAATAATAATACACGTTGGGTTAGGGTTTAGGGTTAGGGTTATAGCGCCTTTCAAAACAGTCAGTGCTTTGCAAAAAAAACAGAACACATTTAAAACACAAATATAATGAAATAAATAAACGCCCTAAATACATGAAGGGCAAAATAAAAGTAAATAAACAAAAAAAACAACTATGAAATAAACAGGCAGCTCAGATAAAATCGGGATATGCTCTCTAATAAAAGTACATTTTTAGAAGAGATTTTAAAAAAAGACACTGACTGAGACAGACTCATTTCCTTGTCATTCCAGAGCCTCAGGCTTGGACTGCAAAGGCTCTAGATTCTGAACAGGGAGCCAATGGAAAGAGGCTAAAACGGGTGTCAAGTGATCGTACCTCTTGGTTCTGGTTAAAAGCCGTAGTTCTGTACAAGCTGTGGTTGTTTCAAAGTTTTTTTGATTACAAAAGACAAAGGAAGAAAAAGAAGCAGAAGCTTCACTATTTGCTTTACAACGTGCCATGCCTTTTTCTCAAACAGCTTCCAGAAGGACTGAACAAGTAGATATTAGAAGAAATAGCATTATGTTGTTATAGTCCTTTCAGTAGTTCATGTAGTTGACCTGTCACCAGTATACTGCCTTTTTGAGTGGCAAAAGGATGTCGCGATGAGCTTGCAACCTTGTTTTCTCACTGCAGCTTCCTGTGTGATCTTATGTTGCAGAACTCCGGGCCCATCTCTTTATGTGCATACAGTGGGTACAACTCCCGTTTTCCATGACAAGATCAAATTCCTGCAGCCAGTCTGTTGCAATAACTACTTATTATGCTGGGACCGTCTTCAGGGACACTTCCCCCTTGCCTTTACTTATTTTCTATGCGGTGAGCTGATATATCTCATGTTTTGTGGTCTACATAGGACTATGGAGACCTTAATGCAGATAGATTGGTAGTAGTGACTCAGGGGACTGGTCAGTTTATCAGTTACAATCTTGGATTCTTCAATAAATCAGAGATTGGTGACATTTTAAAGGAAGGGAAAGGAAAAGTGAGTGATTAGACCCTCCTCCCTGCTAAACCATGTAGTAAAAATACTGCCTAACCACCCAATGTCCCAACGTATCCATTCTTCTCTAAATCAATTTCAATTGTGTACGCTTTTTTCTCTCCCAGTGGTACGTGAGCAAAGTTCACCCTGGGTAAATTACACTCATTCAATGTCTACTACCTGGATTAATGAAATAAGTCACTTTCATGAGAGGGGCAATGTTTTCAGCATTGTATGTAGCCTCTACATTCACTTTCGCAGCAACACATTTGCTTTCAGGGCTGTTTGTGTGCTCTCTTTTTCTGTGGTTTGTAATCTTATCTGCCAATCAACTCTCTTGTAAGTCTCTCTCTCACACACACACACACACACACACACACACACACACACACACACACACACACACTATAGAACAAAAAAGCCATTATGCATCCTTGCACATGTACAATGTGTGTAGATATAGATAGATATGCACACACACACACACACACACAACAAGCTTGACAAAATGTTAACTAAAATAACATTTCTACTCACATAGTAAAAATAATCAAATGGGTTTAAAAGTCATTTAAAGACAGCATGATTAATGTGTTCAATGGCACACAGCTAGCAATCTAAAGGGCCTTAGTGGACACCCTACATCAGTTCCTTTCCATCACAGCTCCTGACCACCTCAACCATCCTGTCTGCTACTTACTGGAGTTAGAGAGACAGGGGGACAAAGAGAACGAGAGAGTATATGTTTTTGTTCTGGGCCAGAAAGGCGTGCTCCTGCCTCAGGATGTTGCCTTTAAAGCTGAAGAAGTGGGTTTCCTGTGGAGGAAACGATCACAGAATAGACGAGGCTGGGTCCAGACACCGTGTTCCCAACATTTCTTGAGTACAGGTCACCCAGCTGCAGAGAGGGCAGCACGCTTTTGTGGAACAAAGCCGGGCTCACAGCCTTGAGAGGTGAGTGAAAAGTCTTGGTTTGAAATATATGGTTTAACTGCTCATGCACCTAATGATACTAAACCATCCGAGAATGCTCTTCTATCTGCTTTGCAGGTATTCGTGTCTATCCTTGATGGATCCTGGATGCTTTGGAGACTGGTTGACTGACAGAACGTACAGGAGAATGCATTCATGAATAATATGCAATGGAAAAAGTGGATGCATTAAACTGAGACTTTTGCTTCAAGTGACTGAATGGCAGTGGTGAAATATAACTAAGTACATTTACTCAAGTACTGTACTTAAGTACAAATTTGAGGTACTTGTACTTTACTTGAGTCTTTTCATGTTACTTTCTACTTCTACTCCACTACATTTCAGAGAGAAATATTGTATTTTCTACTCCACCCTATTATTCTGATTGCTTTAGTTTCTAAATTTAGTTACTTTACAAATTAAGATTTTTGCACACAAAACACATGTAATTTATAAAATACAATGTTTTATTATAAATTAAACTACCCAATAATGTATTGGCCTACTGCACAAGTCCAGCTGATCTGATTCCACGATCAAACAAAGAACTGATTTGATTGTTTCCAGTTTCCAAAATGTGAGGATCTTTCTGCATTGAGTACTTTGACTTTTAATACTTTAAGTACATTTTCCTAATGATACTTAAATACTGTTACTTAAGTAACATCCTATGTATACAGTGTGGAAATAGTACCAACCTATCATCCTGCAAGTACCTCTAGTTTCCCCATGTCAGGTGCTTGACCAACAGAGACATGTCCAATGACAGCTGCAACCTCCCGTTGGACACGGACACATTTGGCCTGACCTGTATCTATGGCCTGATCTTCTCTTTGGGTCTTCCCAGCAACCTGCTGTCTCTCTGGGGACTGTACCACCTGGGTCGCTCCGGTGGAGGAGGCTGCCAGCTGGTCTACATCCTCAACCTGCTGCTGTCAGACCTTCTCCAGCTGCTCACCCTGCCACTGTGGATACTGTATCTCCAAGGTGGCCACCGCTGGCCTTATGGACAGCTAACCTGCGAGCTGGTGGGCTACGTGTTTTACGTAAACGTCTACGCCAGCGTCATGTTCCTGTGCCTGATAGCACTGGACCGCTGCCTGGCCATCGTGTACCCGCTGAGCAGCCGCAGCGTGCGGACTGTCAGGGTTGCAGCGGTGTCCGGCGTGGCCGTTTGGACCCTCACCTTCCTGTTCTGCCTGAGTGGGCTGCTACCGTCTGTGTTTGACTCCGACAGACTGCTGTGTCTGGAGCAGTACCCCGTCAGCCCCAGATATGCCCACTTCAAGATCACCACCGTGGCCCTGGGCTTCCTTCTGCCATGTTCCATACTCGGGTGAGTTAACCCCATGGTCACAGTGAGGATACTAAAACATGTTATGTCACATTGTCTTTCCAAACCTGTTTCCATAAGGTTCTTTAGTCAAATGAGTCTGATCTTTTCCAATGCCAAATAACTATTTTTATGTCTAAATAAGTCAAGTGGTCAAATTTGTTATACAGCACAATGGAAATTTGGAGACTATTTACCAAAACCTGAAGTTGAAATAATTCAATAAAATGTATGGCGACAATTGCATTACACTAAAATGAGACTGAAAACTGAAAACACTGAGTGAATGTAGAAAATCAGTGAAATCCTTTGGATACAGAGCTACTGAGAAACATGTTTTAATGTTTGTTAGCAACGCATTCTCATGAACTGGTTCATATAATACCGTAGGAAAATGTGTGCACAACTATTCGTATGATATCTTACAAAATTATGGTGACCGCCGACCGGTCACTTGACAGTTAAGATTAGCGGTCGTTACAGTTACGCTTAGCGAAGAAAAGGTGACTGTGAGCCGGGTACCATGCACCGTGGGTGACGGTCATGACGGTAGCCAATACAGTTGAGTTTAGCCGGCAAAAGTTGCCTATCATGCGGCGACGACTGTTAAGTTTAGGCACCAAAACGACTAGTTAAGATTAAAAATAAAGATTGTGTTTTGGGTTAAAACACCTGTCACCTTAAGTAGTACTCCCGTGATACAAATATACGTTTCCTCTGTTAAAATCTTATGTTTTCCACTTAACTTCTTCTGGGATACGAACAACGCTCCTCACTACACGGATCTTTGTGCTCTTATACAGCGGCAGTCAATATGCTGCACACAGCAATAAATACGTGGAATAGATACAAATTACAGTGCATTCATTTTCGTAGCTATATGCACAAATGGTTCATGACAACAGACTGTTGTGAGTGGCACAGTTTAAAAAAAGGAACCGATATAATGTCCTCCAGCGACATTAAACCATTTTGCATATTCTGATGGCCAACAGGCTGACTTTTCATCTGCAACTCTGCTTCCTCCCTTAGCTACACCTCAGCCCACATTGGAGTGACACTCCGGCGATCTCCTTCCCTCTCCGACCACGAGCGGCACAAAATCGTAGGCATACTAGTCGTGATCACCGTCAATTTCATCGTTGTGTTCGGACCCTACCACCTCGTGGGTGGATACAGATTTGTGTCCTTGCTGCTGACTAATGAGCCCTGTGGATTTGAGCGTTCCATTTTCCTCATCTATCGCCTGTGCTACGGCCTGACCAGCCTCAACACCCTGCTGGATCCCCTCTTCTACATTTTCCTGTGCCCTGATGCCCGGCTAGAGCTGCAAAGATCCCTGCCCTGTTTGGGAAGGGGGCAAAATACCGGCAAAAAGATTGCCCTCAGTTTCAGAGCTCACCCAGAAAACAAGAGGGAGAGTGAAACTGAACATAATAATCTAGCAATATAACTTGGATTTGACCACAGAGCAGACTCCTTGGATTTAGTCAAAGCAATTGTGCCACCCAGTGGAAATGCACATTCCAGTTTCAACTCAGTGAATGCATTCATTTGTGTTTTAACCTCCTGAGCTGAAAAAATTGCACTTGTTGATCTGAATACAGTTTTAGTAGGACGATCTCACACAGATCTCAAAGTGCAAAGACTAGAAAGTGCTGCTTACATAAACTCAACACTTAATTTAGTAGAAATATATCAAAAACCCACTCTTTTGTGATAACTATATCCATACCTTCAAAGGAGACATATACTGTACATCATCTGATTCACCTATTTACAAGATTTGTTTTTCGAACAGTGTATGGAAATGAACCGACGTTTTTTTACTGAGATGTTTACAACGATTAAAAAAAATCATCTAAGTTACTTGTTTGCTGTCTTTTTAAAAATAGAATGGGTGTGAATTAGCCTGCTCCAGAAACACAAGCATGAGTGTGGTTATATGATTTCAAGACAAGTGTCACACTGCAACACCAGAATGCTTTTCTTGTTGGTTTATTAATGTTATGTAAAACAGCATTAAAACGTTTAGATATTACATGAATGGAATGCAATAATGGACAAAGACATCTATTCTCTATGATAAGCACAGTGGGCAAATTTATAATAATAATAAAAAAAGAAGAGCATACTGTTTTTCCATATTTCCACAATAGCTCGACAGCTCCTGCAGATACTGATGAGAGACACCTCATGTGTCTGTGACTTATAGTCCAAACTCTTTCTACAAAGCCATAAACAAAAAAAGATGCAAAATGTATGGGCCATTCAAACTATAAACATCGTTCCAAGTAAAAAAACAACAACAAAATCATGCAGAATGCTGTATGCTTGTTCCAGCCGTAAGCATTTAGTTGAAGGTTTAAGAGTACACACTGTAGAGTAATACTGAGTAAATCCTTGAACAATGTATGCTACAGTGAGTCAGATGAGCAATATGAAGAATGGTTGAGACATTTGAAGTGCCATAAATTCTAACATAAAAGCCAAACATCACGGTCATAACAGTATGGGCCGTTGCCAGCACAAACAAATAAAGCTCTGTCGCTAATAAAGATCAGGTAGAATAAAGATCAGGTAGAAAATATTGAGGAGGGATTGAAAGACATGGGATCTAAAGGCTCAGATAAGAAATTTAGCATAATGTACATTTCTACACCCCTAATTCCATCAGTACAACAACAGTCCAGTGGATTTTACTTGTGAAAATGATTAGGTTTCCATTAATTTAATGAAATTAAATGCCTACTGTATGTTTCAAATTAAAAGCCTACCTGGAACGTAAGGAGTTATGCCAACTGAGCTTCTCAGTTGACTTAGGAGCATCTCGTAGTTAATTATGTTAAATATAATGATCTAAGGACATTTTCTTTTTAGGATATTTATTCATTATTAATTAGCTTTTTTCTGTTTATTTCCAGCATATTGGAATAAATTGTGAATAAATGGCCCCATTGCCTGTCTGCTCACCTCTATTCACTTTCAATAGCTTTGTCCATCACATTCAAATGGTGAATCATGCTACCATCTGAGTTCCTGCATGGGTTTTAATTTAAAACATTGGTGTAGGAAATGTAGTTTAACATCGACTCAGAAAAACAAAATTGAAGCAAAGAGAATTAGGAAGCAACAGGAGGTCAATGAAAACAGTATTTTGCAGTTGCAGATTGGAGAGTATGAAATTACTGAATCCATCAATCATTCAATCAATATATTTGTCACATTGTAAGTCGTACAATTCCAGTGAAATGTTATCCCATCAGCTACACCAACTTGCCTGATTCATCATAAAGCAGAATGTGGCCGCCAGATCGGCACATCACCACATTAGGCACAACTAATATTTGTAAAATTTAAAAAATATCAGCATAAATTTTGCGTAGCTGATGGAGAGGCGACTGGAGAGATCCGTGCCTTCTTGAACTTATGTTGTACTCTGCTGTACTGATGAGAGTGATGCTTTGCGGTTAAAAGTATCCTCAATTTATGTAAAGACACATCATCAACAGCAAATTCGAAATGGAAGCAGATCAGAAAACACAGGGACTTCTTACTAAAATATGATCAAATATAGATAGAAAACTACAAAATTGCAAATAAAGGCTGTTCCAATGAAGTAAATAAAAGCCTGGCTACTATTTAAAAAATTCACGTTACGCTTTCGATCAGTTCAGAGCAGAGTCAGCAAGACTTTTAGTCTGCTCCTGATCCTTTCCTGTCAAGGTTGTCAGAGAGTTTCTCTTCTTCAACACCATCTCGGACGTGCTGATAGAGCTGCGAGCGGTGCTGCGGCGTCGGGCGAACTCTGCCAGATCCTCAGCCAGAACGCTCTCCATTACCGCACCCAGGGAATGTCTAATCTTCTTGCACAGGTCAGGGCAGCTGAACACATACAGAACGGGGTTAAGGACACTGTTAAGGAAGCTGATGGTTGCTGAGATTGGGAGAGCAAGACTTGCAAATGTCTGTGCAGGATGTTTCCTGGGGGCCATCACCTCCATGATGATGAAGATGTGGTACGGAGCCCAGCAGAGTACGAAGCTCACCACCACGGCCACTACGAGCCGAACGAAACGGAAAGGGCGTCGGCAGCCTCTGCGCACCAAGCGGGTGTTCACAGCAGCATAGCTGAGGATGATGATCAGTAGAGGGATCAGGAAAGCTACAAAGAACTTCATAAAGGCCAAGGCCTCCTTGCGTTCCTTACATAAATACTCCAGGTTATATGGTTTAGCAGGGAGGAGTCGAGCATAATTGTAGTAACATAGGATCTTGCCGTTTTGTAGGGGAATGGTGTCACGGAATATGTAGAAGGGGATTGTGAAGAATACAGCCAAGGCCCAAATCACCCCACATACCTTCCCCACACGTTGGACATTCCTGTAGTTCTGAGCCCAGACGGGTTTCAGCACCACCAGGCAACGGTCCATAGAAATGGCCGCCAGCAAGAAGCCACTGACAAACATGTTGAGAAAGAAGATGGAGGAATGGAGGCGGCAGAAGGTTGTGCCCAGGGTCCAGGTGTTACCGCGGGCCATGTAGAGGGTGAAGAAGGGCAGGGAGGCGGTGGCCAGCAGGTCCGAGGCTGCGAGGTTCAGGATCCAGACGCTGATGACAGAGCGACGGACATGGAAGCCCACTACTCCGAGGATGAGGAGGTTTTCTATGATGCCAATGGTAGAGAACAAGCCATGGAGGGAAATGGCGAACATGCTCAAAGAACTCATCTTGGTTTGGTTTGATGTGTGAAACATGCTGATATTTGTTTCTATCTGGCTGACAGGAACGTCCTTCATCTTGGAGGACAAATGTCTTAACGTTGTAGTGAGCTGATGTCCTTTAACTCCCTTTTGGCTTCACACTGCTGAGATCTACAACAGAAATCAGAACATGTTGAAAGAGGCAATTTACTGTCGGAAAGTGGCAGACTATTTTCTAAAATATCTGTTAGTGTCTGTTATAATGTATGCAGTGCATATGGTATCAGAGCTCAGAGGTTATAAGGGAAGTTTTAGCTCTTATTTCTAAATGGCTATTCTACGGAAGAGGATTAGGGCCACATGTGAAAATGTTATTGATTCCTGAGTTTAAAGTCAGAATCCTGAGAAAAGTTCTGAGTTTAAACTCAAAATTCTGACTCAGAACCACGTGGCCCTAATCCTCTAACATACTATTGAGATAATGTTCATGACATGAGCAATATGTCAATTTGTGGTTACAGCAACATGGCAATAAAGTCATTTTCCACCATAGGTGCTTAATGTACTATGAATCTTTAAATAAATTAAATCTATAATAAAGCTCCAATTTGCTTATGTTTGACCCTTAAGTCGACAAACTGCTTTTTGTCTGTCTTAAAGCTGCTGGAAGAAGAATTTGCAACTCTGTTTGCAGCCTTTGTGGTACCTCGGTACAGTATTTCTTTGAAGTCATTATCTTTCACACTTCCTGTCTGATCTAATCATGTAACAAAACATGCAATTGTATATAAAGCATACATACAGTAATAAACTCAAAATGTAACATACTTTTTTTAAATTCATTTAAAAAGTCATGCATTGAGCAGGATGCATGTGGCTTATCCTGGTAAACACAGATGCATGGATTGGAAATCACATAGCTGTAACAATCAAATGCACTAACACAAAGATTAGGATGAAAACCTGAGGTGTTCACATTTGAAATAAAATGTGTAATGCTCAAGACATATCACTTTTGTATTACTGACTGAAGAAAATATTAGTTGGACCGTACGTTTGTGGTTACTTTGCTCTGCTGCTGATGCAAACTGCCAAAGCAAAGAAAGAAGCATTGCAAATATAATTTGAAGTCTGGCGTTATGTCTTTTGTTAAAAGAACCGTAATACACATCGATAGACATTTCATATATTTCCCATGCATGTTCATTTGATTTGTGATGGGTGAAAAAAAATGACACTAGTGGTGTTATCTGGCTCATTACGAGATAATCACTCTAAAACTGAAACTTGTAAAAATCATTGGCCTCTCCGTTACCCGTTGTCCTAACTCCTTGCTAAACACGCAGACCTACTCCTGACAAAAAATCACTTACCCGTTACTCTGTTTGAAGGCTGATGAGATCTGTGTCATGTGTATGTCACAGTACCCGGCACTAGCCTCATGGGCGTACAATTGCAGTAATAGGAAGTCACAAACCTCAAAAGGAACCTAAATTAACAGCTAAGTGTGAACACAACCCAATTTCACTTGACTTTTCAGAAGGCAGGCCTTTCATATTTCATATATGTTAGATACTGGTTTCTTGCAAAGAAAGTGAAAAAAAATGTCTTTCATGTACTGTATGATTTAAGTTGACTGATTTATCTCAATGCACAGAGATATGTGTGGCTTATCATTTAATAATCAGTTACTTTCCTGTTAGCAATGTATTTAAACTAGTAGTTTATTTACATGTTGCAGTAGCTTGCTGGTAGTTCAACTGCATTTGCCTAGTTATTCAAGTATTTTCATTACTTTGTTGCTATTTTTAACTTAACTATTGAAACTATAAACAATTTTGGGCCATAAAGGCAATGCTGTTTTATTTTTATTTTACCATTGCTTCTTTACTGTACTGTAAAAAGGCCCTGGACACCCACACAGGTCTTTTCAGTTATTCTAGCTGATTAGAACTCTGCCCAGGTTAAAGATGGGCCAGAGCATAGATGGGAATTTATTTTCTAACAAGTTTCATCTACCAGTAAGAATGATACATATGTCATGTGTCCAGCCCCAACAAGTGCAACAATGCTAACTGGAAGCTCAGGAAGATGTCAATCAATCAGTTTATACACACCCACAGAGTCCTGGGAAGAGGTCTAATCAGCCAGAATAACTGAAAACACCCGTGTGGGCGTTCAAGGCCTTTACACCAATTTTGACCAGCTCTGGAAACCTTTTTACTTTCATCCGGACCCCTGTGAGCAATGCATTCGTCCGGCAGCCTCTTGTTGACGACAGCATTAGGTCTCAGGGGTACTGTTGTGGATGTTTTTTACAAATCAAGGAATTTCTGATTTCTGATTCAGGGAGACCGGATGATGCTAAGTATAAAGTCTTCCTTCAATCAAAAGACCTGAGTATACCACAGTGTATCAGCTGGAACATCAGCTCAACTGTGAAATATATTTATATACTGTTACTACTTACAATGATGTTTTTAATCTGAATATGTAAAACTAAACTTAAAGCGTAACTCTCGCCAAAATGCAACCTAGGGTCTTTTTGTGAATGTACCTGAGTCAAACCTTCGTTTAAAAGCATATTTAGGATGGAAGAGTCACTTTTAAGATTTACCGTATTCTCGTTTTTCGGTCAAATGGCCTTTTGAATGGGAGTCCTAGGGGCACTACTATGATTGCATCAAAATCACTATTTTTAAAACACTAAGAAGGCTCAACACAACATGAAACTTTGCTCCAAGTATCACCAGGGGCTCTACACATGAACTCAGCATTGACAACATTGTTTGTGTACACAGAGTTTACTAAAAAGAAAGGTTTTGAACAACTCACTGTAGCTGTTGGTTTTTGCGTTCGCCACCATCTTACCAGTCAAAAAGTGTCGATCTCCGAATGCAACGTAACAGGGAGGAGAGTAAATATGGAAAGCTCTTAAAGCTTAGTTCCATATAAATGCACGGATAATTTGTTGTTTTGTCGTTAGTGAAAAACAATATTGACCTTGTTGTTGAAAGAGGAGCCTCATAAAAGAATGACATTTCCTTCTATGGAGTCAGTTCATTCACAATCCTGGCTAATGATTTGTGTGCACTGTGGCGTTGTTTGACTGCAGGGATGGCCCCGCTTCCCAGCCTTGGGACGCTTCATGGGCTTGCCACTAGCAGTCATCAATTTCCCCTCACTGACCACTGACAACCAAAGAAAACAGGCTACACTCTCCTAAAACCGCGATGGCTGCACTTGATTGGACGAACGCTTCACGCCGAGCTGTCTGCTGCCGGATTTTAAAACATACCTACAAGGTGGCTTATTGTAAAATGTCTTATTTTATGAAAGTAGTTCACAAAAATGTGTTTCTGAAACAGTTGTATGTGATAAATAGACTATGCTGAATCTGTCTTCATTTTAGATTGACAACAGTCTGTTAAAAAGATTTTTGTGAGCTTTTGAGAGGCATCGAGTCGGAGGAGAAGGCAACTTGACACCCCACTTCTTGAAAGATGCTGCAAAGCTACCAGAATGCATTGCGCAGCTGCTTACATAGACAGTGAATGTGAAGCAGGGAAATGACGCTTCACAGTGGACACGTACTATCACTGGGTAATCTCACATTGCCAGGCCTATCTCCTCAGTGCTGGGAGTATGGTCTGGCTACACCCCTATCTATTATGGGATAGGTCTGGCTTGTTTGTATTTCTTTAAACCAATCACAACTGTCCTGGGTGGTGCTAAACCCCGATAGCATAGATCGCAGAAGGTGAAGGACAGCTTTTCCCCAGCAATGGACATACATTAAGCCAGGCTAAACTGGGTATTCATGCTTGGTGCAATACCTGGACTGGTCTCACTGATGGACAAAACCAATGCTGACATTCTGACTTGCACTTTCCATGAATAGCGGGATTTTGTTTGTTTTTTTGGTTTATGTATGACCCGTGAACAAGTGAGCACGTTTTTGCGATAAACTCAATTGAGTGGCATTTTTTGCTGGCATGTGACTTTTTTGTTTTATTTTGTTATAATTTGGTATAACATGTATCACACTGTCAATTTGATAGTTTGAACTATTTTTTAAAGTAGCTTCAGTTAACCAAACAAGATTTCTCCCTATAGTTTTGCTATTGTTCATCTTATTCCAGTGTGAAGTCATTGGTAGCTTGCGAAGTTTTCAAAGTAGCATCCCAAACACTGCCTGTCTAATCTGTTGATCTACACAAAATAAATGAAATGTCCTATTGCAGTCTTTTTTTTGCACATCTTGCTTTTTAGCATCCGAAAAGTGTCTGATGACCTATTACCAAAATCATTTCAATGGCTGCAGTATGAACATCAACGGATACCCATATGATCAGACCACAATGACCTGGATATGCCAACATAACAGGAAAACAACAGCATGAAGGTAAAAAAAGTTGTTTTAGTCAAGTTTATTAACTGCTTTAACCCTAACCAGAACTTGGCTTCAACAATTACAATCTAGGATAAAGATGGAAAAAAATCACATATTGATGTATCTAAAGAGTGAAAGACTTTGTAAATCATTGCCCTACTATGTTTAGTTTATTTAGTTAAACACCATTAAAGGTGCAGCAGGAAAGACTTATAAAACTAACTTTCTGTCATATTTGCTGATTCTGACCCTATGTTCCAGTAGAACTATGTGAAGCAGGTACCTGGCACCACCTACAACCTGTAGTGCGATTTGCAAAAATCCATCGCTCCCTGTTCAGATGCACAAATCAGGGCCAGGGGGGGTGTCTAACTGCGTGTCAATCACTGCTCATTCATTCTCCCTTGTGGGGGGAGAGGCTTAGGAGTCCGTTTTGGGCTTTAGCGGAAAGGGGGGAGGGACTGAGAAGTTGTCGATGTTTTCAAATTCCTGGATCTTCGCATTCTTACCTACAGCAGCTTTAAATCGGTCTATCTCCCACAAATAGTCTATGTCTTTCAAATGATATTAACATTTCTCCTTAACATTGTTTATGACTTTGGAGATATCCTGTATTTTCATCCTCCCCATAAACCACTAAACAATCTCCCACAGTGGCATTCAATTCACCACTCAAGACACCTATCGATTGCACTCACCACAGGTATGTCTAGTCGAGTTCAAAGTGAGCAACCGTGATACCACATCAGTTAGTTTAGTTTAAAATGTCCTCATACCAGTTCTGATCTGGACTAATATCTGGTACTATGCACCCCACTACTGGAATGGACTACAGATCAAACTGAAGTCAGAGACACTAGTTCCTTGTTATGCGTGTGGTCTGTTCTTCACAAATTATAGCGATCTAAAAAAAGAATTCTAATCCTGCTCTCAATAGATCTAAACTAGGCCTTTAATGCTGTTGCGCCCTCCCCAAATACTACCCAGGGAGAATAAACTATTTATTTTTTTACACGATAACCATCTTTATATCCAAAGTGTTTAAGGAGTTGGATAAACATATAAACACATTGTATTTTCTTAAGTGCAAGATTTAGTTATAAAGGTGCCTCACTGCTGTGTTAAGAGCATATAGTGTGCTTCTTATACATGGGCGTCAGAACGCTGAAGACCAAACAGAAGCAGAAGTTACCAAACATGAGAGCTGTCACATGGTAAAGAAGCATGTGCCAATCCCTCTTTTACATACCAAACTTCACTGTTTTTAAGAGATATGGATTCACGTGTGCCCTTTCACCGACTGTGACGATGTAAATGTCTGTGACTCGTCATCACAGAGCAAATACAACCCTCAGCTTTGTGCTGTGTTCAAGGTTTATACTGACACCTGCTGGCCCAATGTGGCGTTGACACACTTAATTTTGTGAGAAGCCATCAAAGCTGCCAAATAGTACCTCTGTGCATTTCTATGATACATCTTTTTTAGTCTCTTTTCCTGTGTTGACATAAAACAAATTACAGCTTTTATCATATAATACTTTTAAATACATGACACATACTTATAAAAATAATAATAATAATAATAATAATAATAATAATAATAATAATAATAATAATAATAATGTTCAGACAGACATACAGACATATGGATAGATAGGTAGAAACTATACTCTTTATAGTTAAAGACAAAATAAGAGTAAAAAAAAATTCAATATTTATTATAGGTATTAACAATATACAACTATACTTAAAAACAACTTAAGAGGAGAAATAACTACAATTTCATCTGTACATACAATACATGTGTGAGTTGGACATAGTGCAAGGAGTGCAAAATGAAATGCAAATTGTACTGTAAAGTTATTGTGCAGTTATGGTTCAGATAATATAAAGATGTTGAAAGGTTTATGCAGGGGCAGAGTTTTAGAAGAGATAGTTAGTACATGCACAAATCATCATGATGGCTATAGTTTTTCAGATACCCCTACCTCAGGTAGAACAAAACAAGACCATGTTTTTATCTTACTTTTGATATGTCCCCTTTATGAAATAGATGGTTGTAATATAACATAACGTAAAGTGCTGAAATTGATCAATATATTGACTTACCCACTAACCCTAACCCCGTATATGGAAAAAGTGCAGTTTAAAACCACCCATGTAATTTTTCCAACACGGTCTTACGGCAGTCATTTTTAATCTATTGATTTGTGTATATGGACACCTTTATCTTGTTCTTTTTCGTGGTGGTCAGTACGTAATAGGAAGCATCTATACGGAGGTTGGGTTGGGGTCAACAACGGGACGGGGGACAACAAGGGGACTGTTGGGATTAGGAAAAGAAGAACGGGAAAAGGAAACGTCACACACGGGAAACAATCAGCAGTCTCTGGGGTATGCGGGACAACAACGGGACAGGGGACAACAACAACAACAACAACAACAACAACGGAGAAAGGAAACGTCACACGCGGGACACGATCCCCGGTATCCTGGGTGAAAGTCCTGTGTTGTTTGACCCATCCACTACCCCAACCAACCTCCCTTCGTGGAATTTCGGCATTTCATACGACTCGCTACCGTAGTCGTGCTGTGATCACGAAAGATGCTTCCCATTGAAATACATTAGTTTGAAAAACGTACTGACCACCACGAAAAAAACGACATAAACGTGTCCATGTACACAAATCAATAGATTAAATAATGTCACCATTTCACGAACTGCCGTGAGACTGGGTTGAATTGTTCACCTATTGCTTGGATTTGGTCTCATCAGTATTCAGATTCAGAAAGTGAGAGGCCATCCAGTCTTTGATGGCCGCAAGACTAAATGAGACATGGGTGTAATCATCATAACAATGGTTGGACACAGCGTTAAAGTGACAAACAACATTGCCAAGGGGTAGCAGATACAAACTGAATGGAGCCAAGTCAGACACGTAAGATGAAAACGATTTAAAGCAGTTCCACCTACTGAACCCAGTCTCAGAATTTGCTCTTATTAGAAAAGAATGATAATGGTAAGTTTTCCAGTCCATACTCATTGTCATGTCATTTGTTTGCAAGGTTGTTTCCGTAGTGCAGTTCTTTAAAAGGCCAGACTGAAAATTGAGCGTTCAAAGTGGTCCTTGTGAGTTTTTGAAACTTCTATCTGAGCTTTTCATGTGTATCTCGTATCAGGGGATATGCTTCTTTTTTGGTTAATACATTACATTTACAAGCAAACACAAAGCTCAATCCATTTCATGAAGTCGAGGGTGAGGCATAAGCCTTGGCCGGGACGACATACAGTAGATAGTTCATTAGGGAAGGTCTGATGTTCTGATCTCTTATGCCATAAATAAGAGAACTCAGACATCTATGGAAAATGAAAATACACTCATAAAAACATTCTGTGCACGCACAGGTACTTTCCTTGTGACAATTATCATTTACTGAAAACATTAAAAAGTAAGGTTTTGAATATTTAATGTGTCTAAATGAGTTATCAGGAGACTAGGTCAGATGGGATGGGTTTCTATCCGTGACTCATTAGTATGTTTAGCAGCTGAAAAACAACATTGCCAAAACAATATTGACATTCAAGATTTAGCAAAAAGCACCTGACAATTAAGGAAACGTCCGAAAACATAACAAACAGTGTCTCTTCATTTTAAAAACATTTTTGGCATTAAATGAACTATGGACCCCTTAATAAAAAAGGGGTATTTTGCATTTTAAGATATTATTCAAAGGGTATCTTTCCATAGATCAAAGTAGAGAGTTTTCTTTGAGCCACTATCTGTTGACCAGATGATCTGCAGCATAAGACATTTCAGCACTCAGCTGTAGACATTCAGTGAGAATAGTATAGCTAATAGGGCAGGGGTAAATGTTTAGGTAGGAATACATTACATTTATTTTTCACAAGTGTGCATTTATCATCATCATTTATCAAAATCAAATGTAAAAAGAAGCAATAATACAAAGAAGTCAATCTTGTCTTGATCTAAAAAGGTCAGTGGTGCAGATTTAGATTTCATTTTAGAAACAAGACAAGGCCGAATAATTCTGTGAGGGAAGTCATACTTTTGTCCACTACTTGTTTTGTGGTTCTGAAATTGAGACTGGAGTGGTCACACTTCCAATGCACTTTCTGAAAAGCATGATATCAAGCTACAACAAATAGATATGATAATCTTAATTAATACGGGGCACCTGGATAGCTCAGTTGGTAGAGCGGACGCCCACATGTAGAGGTGTACTCCTCGACACAGCGGGCCAGGGTTCAATTCCAACCTGTGGCCCTTTGCTGCATGTCATTCCCCCTTCTCTCTCCCCTTGCATGTCTTTAGCTGTCAAATAAAGACCTAAAAATGCCCAAAAAAGAATCTTAAAAAAAACAATCAATTGCAGGGTTTTCCTTAATGAAGGGATACAAAATTTACAAGCAAAATAATTTAATTCATTTGATAAACACCAAAAAAGTCTGCTCAGTCTGTTCAGACAAAAAAATATCACTGCCCCAGCAGCCAACAAATGTCAACAAAAAAACTTGTATTCACTTGTACGGCTTACAGTCAGCTCTGTGCGTTGCTATGGTTGTTGTACACAAACCCACTAGCCAACAGTTTGCAAGGCTAGAGATGCATGCCCTATGGAAAAAGAAGGAGACACTGCGCTCCTTTTAAACATTATGAAAGACTTGGATATCAACATGTTTTTGGATATGCGCAAACATCTGTTATAGAAATTGTAATACTTAGATGAGATCTTTGGTCAACGACGTCGAAGAGTTTTATTTCATGCAAGAAAGGTTCAGTACATCACAGAAGAGTCTAAAAGAATTAACAGAGGAACTTGAAAGTATAAGGTACTTATGTATTTCTGTTGCTGGGCAGAAAAAGGCTGTGACCGAACTGAAAAGGCCAAAGAAAGGTTAGTGGGAGACTGGTTGGAATCAGCTCTGCGGTTATCATATAGGAACAAACAAGTCATCGTGTGAGCAGGGTCAAAAAGGCATGCATACTTCAGAACATTCTGTCTGAAACATTTGTATAAAAAGTAGAAACTGCAGATTCAGAAGAAAGACTAAGCACCAGTATAACTAAAACATATTATATTATTAGTGGAATATTCCCTTTCATTAGCCATGTAAACAGCTCAGTCGGATTATTGTCTTTTTTGGAATAAGGGCAAAAACCAAAATATTATGTGCATGTAAACATAGTCACTGAAGATTGAAATTTCCTCCATTTACTTTGGACTTCTTTAACTTACTTGCCATACTTTTTGTCTACAAAAGGTACTCATGCCCTCTCCATTAAACATTGTTGATAAACACCCACAGGAGGCATTCATTATATCAAAATTTAATGAAGACATAATAATGAGTAAGGGTTTGAATATTTAATGTGACTTAATGACTTATCAGGGGATTGGATCAGCTGTGGGGATTTCTCTCTTTGTGATACCTTAGAGTATTTCACCAAACTAAAAACAATATGTCCAACAACACACCTCATTATTTTAAAAAGGTTAGCAGAAGTCTAACTTTTACTGACTTGAATTTACTGATCTTTTCTGTTTTATATATTTAATATTTTATAATATTAGAATAATTGATTTTACATTAATAAATCTAATGTAAAAAGCGTATAGACGAGCTACAGCTATATATTTTAACACAAGGATACAACAAATGACCATCAGATGTTGAAATTAAAATTGGTGCAGCATAGTATCGCAATATTTTCCTTAACAATACTGTATCCATACACGGACGCCAAGCATCAATCTTTTATTATATAAATTGCAATCCTTTGGTAATAGAATAATATCAATTTCTTTTTCAGTCCACTAGATGGAGAATTTAATTGAGATGAACAAACCAGAGAATTTTTTTATTTTATAAAACAGATGTTGACAAAGTTTCTCTTTGTGTACATAATTTGAAGTTGGAAAAAAGGTAATGAATTGCAATATATTACAGAATATCGCAATATGTTAAAAATCGCAATATCCTATCATGACATAAGTATTGTGATAATATGGTATTGTGGGGCCTCTGGGGATTCCCAATCAAACAACCATGCCCTAAAACACAATTCTTTTTACAACTTCATGTTTTCTTTTTTTAAATAACTCTTAATAACTGGTAAAGCTTTGCCCAAAATCAATCTGATAGGTGTCCAACACTCACTCTCTGTAGACCTGAAAGGTGTATTGCTGTAAAAGATTTGTAGTTTGCTCTATGCTATATATGACTGACTATAGTCAGCTTGGATTCACAGAGGTTACAGTGGATTCCAAAGGCAGGGACTTAAAAAAAAGTCAAAACATTCATGGAAATTTCTCAAAATACTCCTGTTGCAGATCATCCTTCTCTAATGGGATTCAGTCATTATATTTAGGAATGAGTTTGGAGAACTCATTACTTATTAGGGCCCGAGCAACAGAGGAACTGAGACTGAGCCTAAGCACAAGGCTCTTGTCCATGACTACATCCTGGTAAATGGTGTTAGCACTAGCATTAGCACTTTTAGTTGCACAGTGTCAAACCATGGCGTGCTAATTTGTGTCCTTTACCAGGGTTAGGTCAAATGATAACATCAAACTACACCGCAGTCACGTGTTTAAAACAGCCACCGTGGGGCAGTACATAAGAAGAATGGTCAGATATGTTGTTTTGGGAGTTATTGACAATCAACCTATTCTGTTGTTTAGGGGAGCATGTGTTTGGTTAGATTACTGCTGATGAAAATCCAACCCAATTTCTGGATTTTGCTGATTTATAATGAAAGCTTTCAAGTAACAAAGGGACAATGAAAGTCATTGTGAAGAATTTATAGGAAATCTTACAAAAACTTTGAACAAAAACTAATACACAACAATTCGTATATCTTACGATATTATGGCAACCAACAGTGAAATTTAGCCAACCTGTCATGTGACAGTTAAGTTAAGCGCCCGTTTCAGTTAACTTTAGCTGACAAAAGGCAACTGTGAGTCGAGTAATGGTCACCCTGAGATGACGGTCGTGACAGTTAAGTTAATCTACAAAAAGGTGACTGTAATGCGGCGACGTGACAGTTAGGCATCAAAACGGTAGTTACGTATTGTAACTCCAGATTATATGAGTATAGGCTTCGCCCTCTAAGGCTACGCTATTGGGTTTATCCCTTTGCGCATGCACAGTCGTGAAGATTTCTTTCCCGCCCTTGCGTCCAGCACAGGCTTTCAACTACGTCCGCAGAAACTACATATAAACAGAGCGGACCCGTTGCTCATCTCCCAACATCAGCTTTTTCCTTCAGCTAATGTTACAGGAGCAGGTGGCCTGAATCTTAGAGGGCTGTGCCTATACTCATAGAATCTGGAGTTACAATACGTAACGATCGTTCTATTTCATATAGGCTTCGCCCTCTAAGGCTACGCTATTGGGCTAGGGCGAAGCTGATATAGTCAATGCCACCTGCGACACAGAGCCCACAAGCAGAACATAGACTAACTTCTTTCACTAATGCACTAACAGGAGATTGTATCAGATAAACAGTTATTCTGATAAGAGAGCCTGCCATGGTAATGACTTGGCCTAGCTGGTTGCAAAGCCCAAGCCATGAGTGTAGGCGTGCATGATTAATGAGCAAAGTACATGATTGGCAAATATGGGCCGCCTGTGTTCCTCCCAGCCACCCAATGTATGGGGGGGGATGAGGACCGCAGACAAGTATACATGCAGCGGCACATTGAAGGGGTGCATGGTTAGTGAGAATGCTATCATGATTGATAATTATGGGGACATCCACGTTCCACCCAGCACCCAGTGCAGACGGGGTGAGGACAGCAGGGAAAAACACACATGCAACGGCGCATCATTCATTGTTGAGTGTGGACAGGACTGAGTGGGTCATCGAGGGCTCAGGCATATCATGCAGATAGAAACGGATGAATGGGCATGGGGACGGCGAGACTGACAGCGCACATAAGTTGCTCACTCTCTTGGCTGACGTCAGGGCAAGGAGAAGCGCCATTTTTACTGATAGCAACCTGAGAGAGGCTTGTGCCAGAGGCTTGAAAGGAGGCTTCCCCAATTGGGGTGTGAGAGAGCACAGGGCGGGTTTCTGATGCCTGACCCCCTTCAAAAAACGCTTCACCAGGGGGTGCGCAAAACCCGTCCTCTCTTCATAGCCTTTTCTGGCAGGATGAGATGGCTGCCGCGTAGGCTTTGACTGTAGACGGAGCCAAATCATTATCCACCAATGTTTGGAGATAAGTTAACACGAGAGGCAGGGGACACGATATCGTGCACCCTTCTCCGTCCACCAGCGCTGGAAAGCAGACCAATGCCCTGCGTAACACGCTGTAGTAGAGGGGGCTCTGGCGTTCTGGATAGTGCGCACCACGGCAGGGGACAAGCCTAATCTCTGCAAGCGTTCCCGCTCAGCAGCCAGCCCCAAGGGACGAGTTTGTGTACACTGTTGGGTACTCGTAGGGGTACAGATCCAATTATTGGCAAATTATCAAAGATGTTTTATCAATATTAAGTTATGAATATGGTTATTAATAACTTTATCAAATCAACAAACTTCAGGGGCCAATATTGAACTGAAATAGTCTCATTGGTGGTGTTCCCTTTAAAATACAGATATTAACTTGGTTAACCTATCTGATTCTTTAAAGGAACAGAAGGAAGGGTGAGGTTCGCGCACTGACCTGTGTTCAACCAGCAATTATCACAATAAGTACACAAATAATCACAAACAGCTGCAAATTAAAGTATAGTAGAATTTATTAACTTCAAAATCATCAATGGCCGATCAATAATTCTTCGATCAATTAAAACCAATATACCTTTTTTAAACTACACAAAAAAAAACAGCATGTGGGGAGACACTCTCTGTGTCTGGGTGTGTGAGTGTGTGTGAGTGTGTGTGAGTGTGTGTGAGTGTGTGTGTGTAAATAGTTAGCTCTCAAATTAACGTGTTGCAAACAAAGGGACACACAGGAGCGCAGTTGTTGAGCAGTGTGCGCTCTGCAGCTATGTGACTCGCTGTTGGCCAGCTGTTCACCTTAGCGCATGTGTGTAGCTAGATGTTCATATATATATATATATATACATGTGTGAGAGAGAGAGGTTAGAGAAAAGGGAAAGAAAGAGATATATACTTAGATCTTGGGAATCGATAATGACCAACCCTCTCAGTCAACTCATGTCTGGACTTACGTAAAATTAGTGCAGACTCTGAGAATTTCGTCTGACTGAGGGGACGTTCATTATAACCACAACACAGTGTACAGTTCTAAACTCCGTGGAAGGAGCTAGCAATGTAGCATGTACATAAGCTACATTAATCAACACAACATAACAATATCGTGATCAAATGATACATTCACAGAAATATATTTGACTCAGCAGTCACAATTATAGATTAATAAGTCAACGCGCAACAGTAGCGCTTATTAATCAGATCACATTAATGGTAACACAAAATAGCAGTGATAGCAAGTTACTCATTAATAAAACACACTATTTATCTTTGCCCAGAAAACCTCAAGCCTCCTTACTTGTGTTATCGTTCGTTAGTCCATAGATTTATCCAAGGTGAAATCGAACGGTCCGTGTCTGCTCGTCAGCGGATCACGGAGGAACTTTCGCTCCAAAAAGGGCAGAAGGAGGAGAAGTTAGAGTCGTCTTTGAAGATTTCTTTCTAGAGAACGTGTTGTTCTCTTCTGCAGTTTTGGAACACGACATGTGTTCCCGGATCCAGTAGTGTTCCTTCAGAACACAGAGAGAGATAAATCCACTTTCGCCAGAAAGGGGAAGTTTTAGCACAAGCGCTTGTCGTGCTGACCTGTCTTCAACCGGAGTTGAGGTAGAAAGCATTTGTTTCTGTGTGTCAACCTGTAGTGACCAAAGTCACAGGGCAAAGACAAGAAGTGGGGGGTGATGTGAAGTTTTATAGCTCAGGCCACCACGCTGTGTTTATGGTACCTCTGAACCAATGGGAGAATAAAATTGAAGCTGAAGGTGTGAAAACTCATTGTTGCAGTTCTTAGACCCTCCACCAGTCTGCCGTTTTATCCTCATGTTTGAAGGTACATTCTCCATTTTGGAAAATTCCTTTGTCTTAGGAGGCCTAAGGGGAAGCTTCAGGCCTTTGAAATTTCTCTGTCTCACAGACTAGTATGGCCAAAACTGTTAGGTTCCAACAATACTGTCACGTATGACGTCACCTTGCCCAGGGGAACCCTGTTTGACAGGGTCCGGGGGTTTCCCCAATATGCCAAGTCTGACTGAAGAGAAGGAGGGATGGTCAAGGTGCTGGCGATGAAACCACCTCTGGATTTTCCTCATGTGGAAGAGACCCAGGGGGACAACTATGTGACCCGCAGACATCATGCCCTCGTCTTCAGTGCATCTCGTCTTGGCACTGACAGCCTGGCTCTCATGACAATCGAGTTTATGTCCACGCCGATTGTGTGGGAACCAGTGAGCTTTTCTGCCAGTTTATGGCGAAGCCCAGTGTTTGCAGGTGCCGCAGAACTTCCATAGTGTGCAGCGCCGCCTTTTTCCGAGAGGGGGCCAGAATGAGCAAATCGTCCAGATAAAACAGGACTCTGATGCCTTTTCTCCACACCGGCTGAAGTGCCGTTTCCATGCACTTGGAAAAAGTGCGGGGGGCCAGTGAGTACCCGAACGGCAGCCGGTTGTACTGGAAATGGCTCCCTTGGAAAAAGAAGCGCAGTAATGTCCTGTGTCTGGGAATAATTTGGATGTGAATGTAGGCGTCTTTCAGATCCACAGTCGTAAACCACTCGTGGTGGCAGAAACATTCCAACACGTGCTTGACAGTCAGCATGTGGAATGGGCGCCCCATGATGCACCGGTTGAATTGGGACAGATCGAGAATGGGGCGCAGCCCGCCTGACTTTTTTGGAGTGAGAAAGTAGAGGGAGTAAAATCCCTCATTCTCCTCCCCCGGAGGAACGCGGGAAATTGCCCCTTTTAACAGTAGCTCCCCTAGCTCTGTCATCATGGCATCTGACTCTGCCTGGGATGACACGGTTGTCTCCAATATGCCCGCAAAGCGATGCGGGGGGGAGGCGAACTGGAGTGTGTAGCCCCGTTTTATCAGCTTTGACATCCATGAGTCCATGTGTGTCAGCCTGATCCATGCTGCGCTGTGCTCTGAAAGCGGGCGTGCGTATGTCTGTGTGTTGTTTATAGACATGGCCAGCAAGGAGCGCAGAGCCCATTCCGCCGCTGGGCGAGACGTGAGATTGTGACGCCCAGCCCATGGTAGGGCTCTGTCGAAAGGGCGGCGGCCGGTCAACGCCGTGAGGGGCGGGAGCGGCCCTGCGACTGAATGACAGACCTGAGAGAGTTGGTGTACAGAGAAAAGAGGAGGGCACCCAGGACTGAATCAACACAAAGAGGGAGATATTTAAAAACATATATTTCCATTGAAAAATGCTAAGTTAATTTACAAATGATGCTAAACGATTTACAAATTAGAGGAACATGTACGACACAGATTTACAGATACAAATCATTTGCTAATATTTAATGAATGCTGCCAATCTCATTAGGGGTTTTTTTTGTATGTTTTTGTTTAGTCTGACCATATTTTTGTTTAGTCCTTGTTACCATCATTGATTCATGTCATGTTCTTAATTCTACATTCCGTGAATGATTTAAACTAGGTCCGGTGTTGTGTTGAGTTGAATGCTATGTCTCTGTTATTATTTATGTCATTGTTTCTGTGATTTGTTGAATGTCATTTTGTTTGGAGATTGTGGTTTACTGTAATTATGCACTGCAATGTATAGATGCACGTTTGGGGTGGACTCCAGGAAGAATAGCTTTGGCTAATAAATCCAATCACGCTTACATTTCTACTGTCTTTTTTATATTATTAGTATATGTGTATGTGCAAATAATGAAGTCAACTTGTTGGATAGATGCTATTTTCATGGCCATTAGGGAACAATTCATGACAAGAACCAGGGGCGTGGAATATGATAGAAGGGGAGTTACACCAACTGAACTGGGTGTGAGGACGGAGCTCAAACCGTGCAGACAGTCTGCATTGAAACAGACACAGCCTCTAACTCTCCAACTGTCTGCAGAAGATGAATGTTTACGAGTTTTGCTTGTGAACTAACCAGGCATCCCTACCGTTCCAATGGATGGATGGAAGGATGGATCTTCACGGATATAAGAAGACAAACTGAAAGAGACGATTAATTGTGCTTTGTGATATCAATAGGTTCATATTTTTGTTTATGTTTCTCTAATATGTCAGAGTATGTAAATATGTCTCAGTCCAACAACACTGTTGGACTGCAGTATATGGGGTTCCTGGAATTAGTGTTGTTTTCCACTATGACTTCAATGCCATGCTGTGTGTTTCTCTTAATTAATGGGACCATGTTATTCACCTTAAGGAGTAAAATAGTTTTTCGTGAGACCTCTCGTTACATTCTTCTGTTTAACCTCCTTTTTGCAGACACTGTACAGATGACACTCGGTCAGCTACTTTTTATACTGAATGCTTTTAGAATAAGGCTGACATATCCTGTATGTGGTGTTTTTACCATGCTTGCTTACTTGACAAATGCAATCCCCCCTCTCACACTGGTGGTGATGTCTCTGGAGAGATATGTGGCTGTGTGCTACCCGCTGAGACACTCTACAATCGTTACCATCAGAAAGACAGTAGTGGCTATCATTGTGGTTTGGGGCTTTAGTTCACTAAATATCCTCACACAAGTTATTTTATTGTTAGATTTTAAATTTGAAGACCTGGAGAGCCTGACGATGAAAGATAACTGTGTCAGAGAAAACATGCGTCTTGGCTCAATGTCTGATTTTTATGATAAAGTGTACGTTTATTTTCTGTTTGTTTTAGCTGGTGTGGCAATCCTTTGCTCCTATATTGGTGTGTCGATAGCAGCTAGGTCGGCCTCCACAGACAAAGCTTCAGCTCGTAAGGGTCGTAACACGCTACTGCTGCATATGGTGCAGCTGGCCCTCAGTCTCTCCTCAACCATACACAACCCATTGCATCTAGCGCTCTCAAAGGTCCTAGACAAGAAAATATTTGTGCGCATCCAAATTGTCCTTTATGTGTGTGTTATCATCTTTCCATCATGTCTGAGTTCTCTCATCTATGGAATTAGAGACCAGACCATTAGACCCATACTGATATACAATCTTTGCTGTCAGTGGAGATGCGCACTTTCCCTCTCAGTCATCCCAGCCAAGGCAAAAAGCAGCATGCATATCATTTCATAGATAAATATATTTAACAAAATGTGTTTATTTTTTACTTTTAAACTGTGTAGCGTGGCACTTTAAGTAAAGTGGGATTTGCTGCATGCTATATATGAGTACCTACAGTAGATAAATACTTATTTTGGATAGAAGTGATTGTAGCTGAGTGGGACTTTTTTTTGGTCTCTGTTTTATAGTGTTCTTTTGGGACTTACAGACAATAGCCAGGAGGTAAAGTTTCGGAGACAGAGGATACACATGACTATAATGGTGAGCCTTGAATCGTTCAAGATATATGAGCTTTAAAAGACTAAAAATGTGTGAGAAAATAAAAAAAAATAAAAAGGGATGTTTTATATGGAAGAAAATGTTATCACGTTCAGAAACAACAAGAGCACTATTATCATTTGCAATCAGGTGTATTCCACTAATAACTTTAAAATACAATCACAGAATCATGAAAAACATAAGTGGATCAGGGACATTCCTCAGCGATGACATGAATGAATACAATACGAATGTATTTGTTAAAACATTTAAATTGAATAGCCATATTAACTCTTATTCTAAGATGTGTTTGTAAATTCTGAAAACTTGCAATGCCACTGTTGAAATGAGCAACACTGCAAGGTTAAAGTGCAAATGTGTGTGTGTTAAAGATCAAAATGTATATCTTGAATACATACTTTTTGCAAAGTTCTACATTTAAAAAAAGTGCAATCATAAAGGAAAACTCTGGTTCATTAACTCTTGGGTCTTATTTTAGTAACTTTGGTCATAATTTCTGACATTGTAGCCAGGGCTGGAACGATATGCTTTTGTCCTGATTCGATTCTTTCATGATATGATATGATATAACATGTGAACCGATGAGAAGTATTGCGATTTGTTAGTATTATTAGCATTATACAGATGGCACGGAGTCAGTTACTATACATGCTGGCTGTTTGTAGAATAAGGCTGACATATCCTTTATGTGGTGTTTTCACCATGCTCGCCAATCTTACAAATGTAATCTCCCCTCTAACACTGGTGGTGATGTTTCTGGAGAGATGTGGCTGTGTGCTACTCATTGAGACACTCTACAATTGTTACCATCAGTAACACAGACACACAGTGGCGATCATTGTGGTTTGGAGCTCTAGTTCACTAAATATCCTCACAAGTTATTTTACTGTTAGATTTTAAATTTGAAAACCTGGAGAGCCTGAAGATGAAAGATATTTGTGACATAAAAAGCATGCTCATTGGCCCAATGTCTAATGATTATGACAAAGTGTATGTTTATTTTCTGTTTGTATCAGCTGGTGTAACGACATTAAGTTTAAAGTTCTCTTCCTAATATTATTCCAATGTTAAAGATGGGGGACAAAATATAAAATTGTCAAAAATGCTATTTAAAGTTTAGCTGAAGCTAATATGAGGCTTCAGTAGTCTAGATCACAGATCTTAATCATGGTATCAGGGACCCCTAGGGGGTCCTCAGAGTTACTGCAGGTGGGCCACCAAATTATTGTATGACACATTATGAAGGGATCATGGTATTGATAAAAGGAATATTTACGGCAAAAACAAAAATAAGTTCAATGTACATATGAGGCATATGAGTATTGTTTCAAGACAGACTTGAATTAGAATTAATTTAGAAAAGAGACTGTTTCTTTTTTATTTAAAGCTTTAGTGCGTAACTTTTTTTATATTAATTAACGTCCGTTACATTCATGCCATAGCCAAATGAGTTGCTACAAAGCTAATTCAGCTGACGTGATCGTGCTGTGATCACAAAAGATGCTTCCCATTAAAATACATTAGTTTAGAAAACGTGCTGATCACCACGAAAAAAAGACAAACGTGTCCATGTACACAAATCAATAGATTAAAAATTACATGACCATTACACGAACTGCCGTGAGACCGTGTTGTATGTTCAGAAGATTGTGTTGTCCTCCTAAACTTTTAACATAATTAGTGTCTGATTTCTTGAGATAAAATCTAGTCAGTTCCTCCTTAAGTCCAAGTGGACATTTGTGCCAGATGTAATGGCATCCCCAGCGGTGGAAAGTCAGTGGTGAATCAAGAATCAGACATCTTCATCTTGAGAATTGAATATGTCCATATGATGAGGTTACTGTTAGTCTGTGAAGATATCCCTGAAGGGTCAATGGACTTAAGAACATTGCCTGTACAGTATCTACTGTATACTGTTGTACTTTTCTATTTCATTTTCTACACATATTTATTTTTACTCTTCCCAGCAGGGGGAGCCATTTACCTTCCTATACAGTATTTGCCTCCCTGCCTGCTCTCTGTTTGTTACAAGATAACTTCTGCATATTTTCCTTCTAACGAATTGATTGTTTTTACTGAACTAACCTTCCTATACTGGTCTTAGACGAAGTCATTGAAAAATACTATAATCTTCATTCCATTATTGTTCATGTTGGGCGGCAGTGCTCATTATTTCAGGACGTTTTTATTTACATTGGTTTTATTTCTCCACAGTCAGGAAGTTCCCTTCTTTCATTTCCTCTATAATGTTGTAGTAAATCTATTTGTCTTTCGTTTTTCAAAACCATGTTTGAGTCAGCAGCTCAGTTTAACATGGAGAGTTTGAGTTCATTGAAATCATGCTCACAGTTAAACTGAATAAAAAGGTTTAAAAACAGAAAGTTTGGCATTACATATACAGTGCCTTGCAAAAATATTCGGCCCCCTTGAACTTTTTGATCTTTTGCCACATTTCAGGCTTCAAACATAAAGATATAAAACTGTAATTTTTTGTGAAGAATCAACAACAAGTGGGACACAATCATGAAGTGGAACGAAATTTATTGGATATTTCAAACTGTTTTAACAGTTTTGCTGCGATTACAGCTGTAAGTCTCTTGGGGTATGTCTCTATCAGTTTTGCACATCGAGAGACTGAAATTTTTGCCCATTCCTCCTTGCAAAACAGTTGGAGCTCAGTGAGGTTGGATGGAGAGCGTTTGTGAACAGCAGTTTTCAGTTCTTTCCACAGATTCTCGATTGGATTCAGGTCTGGACTTTGACTTGGCCATTCTAACACCTGGATATGTTTATTTGTGAACCATTCCATTGTAGATTTTGCTTTATGTTTTGGATCATTGTCTTGTTGGAAGACAAATCTCCGTCCCAGTCTCAGGTCTTTTGCAGACTCCATCAGGTTTTCTTCCAGAATGGTCCTGTATTTGGCTCCATCCATCTTCCCATCAATTTTAACCATCTTCCCTGTCCCTGCTGAAGAAAAGCAGGCCCAAACCATGATGCTGCCACCACCATGTTTGACAGTGGGGATGGTGTGTTCAGGGTGATTAGCTGTGTTGCTTTTACGCCAAACATAACGTTTTGCATTGTTGCCAAAAAGTTCGATTTTGGTTTCATCTGATCAGAGCACCTTCTTCCACATGTTTGGTGTGTCTCCCAGGTGGCTTGTGGCAAACTTTAAACAACACTTTTTATGGATATCTTTAAGAAATGTCTTTCTTCTTGCCACTCTTCCATAAAGGCCAGATTTGTGCAGTATACGACTGATTGTTGTCCTATGGACAGAGTCTCCCACCTCAGCTGTAGATCTCTGCAGTTCATCCAGAGTGATCATGGGCCTCTTGGCTGCATCTCTGATCAGTCTTCTCCTTGTATGAGCTGAAAGTTTAGAGGGACGGCCGGGTCTTCGTAGATTTGCAGTGGTCTGATACTCCTTCCATTTCAATATTATCGCTTGCACAGTGCTCCTTGGGATGTTTAAAGCTTGGGAAATCTTTTTGTATCCAAATCCGGCTTTAAACTTCTCCACAACAGTATCTGGGACCTGCCTGGTGTGTTCCTTGTTCTTCATGATGCTCTCTGCTCTTTAAACGGACCTCTGAGACTATCACAGAGCAGGTGCATTTATACGGAGACTTGAGTCATTTAGGTCAACATTGGATCATTCAGAGAGTTTGCTGCACTGAAAGTAAAGGGGCTGAATAATTTTGCACGCCCAATTTTTCTGTTTTTTTATCTGTTAAAAAAGTTTGAAATATCCAATAAATTTCGTTCCACTTCATGATTGTGTCCCACTTGTTGTTGATTCTTCACAAAAAATTACAGTTTTATATCTTTATGTTTGAAGCCCGAAATGTGGCAAAAGGTTGAAAAGTTCAAGGGGGCCGAATACTTTCGCAAGGCACTGTATATAGAAACATATATTCATGCTAACGTGGTGTATCATATTTCTCTATTTTGCACTTTCTTCCACATTTTCCAAAGGTTACACTCTTTCAATTTCTACCTGTAAGGTAGCTTTGTTTTTATAGTTATTTCACAATTATCTCATTCTTATTTTTCTATTAATGTACAAGGTTAAGAGAAATAACCAAAAGAAAGGCTTAATTTTTGTTTCGCAAAGCACAAAATACTTTCTAAAAGACACACTAATGTTGAAGAGATGAAACTTTTTGATGCAATCGGTGGGGTGGGAAAGCTCATTTGTTGTCATGGTTCTAATCATTCAGGGGACATTAGGACCTTATTTGATTGTACAGTAGATTCAATGGATCTTGCATTGATCGCACATTTCTTCTGATGACAGATGGATTTGAGATTTATTTTCAAAATAGGGATGCACCGATCCGATACTGACATCGGCCCATACTTTATGCTAACCCTAACCCAAATAGCTGGAACGAGTATTGCGACAATGGGGCTTATCTATTCAATTCAATTCTATGTTTAACTATGTTCCTCCAACCCGCCTACTTGCACTTGTCCGCAGGTAAAAAAAAAAAAAAACTAATATATTCATATCCATGAATGATATATCCTCTATTTCTAAATAGTAATTGTTTAAATTTGAAAGTAGGAAGTCTTCCAACAAGATTGGCAAACAATGTTAAAAATTTAAATTGACAAAAAATGCTGAGAAAAAAAATATTTTTTTTTAGTTTCGAAAAAAACACAGGGAAACTAAAAAGATGTCTTCATCATATGTCAATAACAATCTGCTTTTTTGTTTTTTTAACAATTATATACTTTTTGCAGCACTTTCTTGATAGTTTGTTCATTTATTCCCAAAATAACTCCAACAATCTTGAACTATGTGAAAGTCCTATAACTATTGAAGAATTTCATTCCGATATTAAAAAAAGTCCCACCAACAAAACCACCTGGACCTAATGGGCTGTCATTTGAATATTACAGAACCTTTTGGGAGGGAGGGCATTAATTAAATCACCATGGCTGTCTCCAAGGAATGTATTGAGAATGGAGAGTTAACTGAATAAATGAAACAAGGCCTCATTGTGCTAATCCCTCAGCTAAACAAAGATAATTTACATCGAGATCATTGGCATCCAATATCATTTTAAAAATTTGGATCATAAATTGTTCGCTTCACTCTGTCTGAATGAAATGATATCACCAACTCAATCTGGATTTATGAAGGACCGATAAAGAATCATATTTGTTTAAAGCTTAACCTTTAGATATTAATGGACACCAGTTACATTCAAGCCATTGCAAAAAGCTAAAGAAGACTATCAGGTCCACACAACTCTCTCTGTAGTTCTCAGTATAGCTATGTTCAGAATTTGGTGTCATCTCCGCTCTGTTAGCTCTGTAAGATCTGCCAGAACAGCCTCAACACATAACTGCACTGTACCCTTCCATTTTACAACTTTTGGACAGTCAGCATTTTCAGTTAAAGCCATCACTCAATGGAATGCTATTCCAGACAACATAAAGACCTGTAGTTCCATCAGAAGCTTCAAATTTCAATTAAAACATTATTTAAAAAACAATCGACTTTACAACCACTAACATCCTGCTTTTTTACTTTTATTTCTTGTGTGTGTGTGTGTGTGTCTGTGTGTGTCACAATGTGCATTATATTGATGTAGGATTTGTGATCTGTCTTGTTGTTTTGTTAGATGATTTAAATTGTGCCCTGCCTAGGGACTGCAGATGTAAATTAGCCTAAGGCTAACTCTGGTACAATGCATCAAATGGCAACATTTATGTTAAAAATGGTACATGGTCCCTAACAAATAAAATGAATAAATAAAATAAAAATAAATAAATTCTGTGACTTTCCCACGCAGAAACTCGAGTGAAGATAATGACCTCTTCTGAAGAGTCCATCGTGTTTTTTTAATCCTCCTTGTCCTCCTTGGCTAATAGCAACTGCGTGGAGGAGGGGTGTGGGTGGTGCGCGATCACGGAAGGCTTGTATCATGTAGACGCACCGACAGTGTTGTCGTCATTACTTAGAATTCCTCATGGGGGAGACAGAAACTACGCACTATAGTTTTAATCCTAGATATTATTCTGTTTTAATTAATGAAGAAGCAATTATACTTCAGATTTGTACAAAGCCTTTAACACTCAACAACATTCATAAGTAAAGCTTTACTGTATTTTGGCTTTACTGTATTTTTTTAGAAAGTTTAGTTCATATTCTATAAAAATGTCAGTAGCAGTGTCTGTTCAGTTTATGGCATTTCACCTCCTTCTATGTTAAACAGGTAGCAGACAGGGGTGCCCAACATCCCCCTTTTTATATTTAATTGCTGCCAAACATATAAAATGTCAAAAATAGGAAAAAATTACATAATAATTAGTCAACTAACAGATCACACTTGTAGCTTTTTGAAAGAATGAAGATCAAGTGGTGGTCATATTGGAGGCTTTAACAAATTTCTCTAAGGCCTCAGGTCTGACAATCAGAGGAAGAGTGAAATTTAAACATTACATCATTCTGATAAGACATCAAAAAGGGGTTTAGATGTAAAAACAAATCACTACTATATATTGGTGTCTTGATAAATCAGTCAGCGTCTGATAGGAGTATCTGCCAACTTCTCGCCCAAGACAGAAAAAGCAAAAAAAAATCTTCAACTGGTTGCAAACAGACCTTACCATACAAGGCCATGCACTGCTGTCAAGGGCAGAAGGTATCTTCAAGAATAGTATACCCTGCCATCTCACTTTAGGTTGATCCAATAACATGTGCAGCCATTGATTCTCTCCTATTTTAAAATGATATGGAATAATAAAACTGAGCATGTTAAAAGAAAAACATGTATTAGAAGCTACGCTGAAGCATTAGATACAATCAGATTTTCAAAATCAAGATTAAGACGCGTTTGTCTGAAAGAAATTTGTCAATGACTATACAGTGCCTTGCGAAAGTATTCGGCCCCCTTGAAATTTTCGACCTTTTGCCACATTTCAGGCTTCAAACATAAAGATATAAAACTGTAATTTTTTGTGAAGAATCAACAACAAGTGGGACACAATCATAAAGTGGAACGAAATTTATTGGATATTTCAAACTTTTTTAACAGATAAAAAACTGAAAACTTGGGCGTGCAAAATTATTCAGCCCCCTTAAGTTAATACTTTGTACCACCTTTTGCTGCGATTACAGCTGTAAGTCGCTTGGGGTATGTCTCTATCAGTTTTGCACATCGAGAGACTGAAATTTTTGACCATTCCTCCTTGCAAAACAGCTGGAGCTCAGTGAGGTTGGATGGAGAGCGTTTGTGAACAGCAGTTTTCAGTTCTTTCCTCAGATTCTCGATTGGATTCAGGTCTGGACTTTGACTTGGCCATTCTAACACCTGGATATGTTTATTTGTGAACCATTCCATTGTAGATTTTGCTTTATGTTTGGCTGCATCTCGGATCAGTCTTCTCCTTGTATGAGCTGAAAGTTTAGAGGGACGGCCAGGTCTTCGTAGATTTGCAGTGGTCTGATACTCCTTCCATTTCAATATTATCGCTTGCACAGTGCTCCTTGGGATGTTTAAAGCTTGGGAAATCTTTTTGTATCCAAATCCGGCTTTAAACTTCTCCACAACAGTATCTGGGACCTGCCTGGTGTGTTCCTTGTTCTTCATGATGCTCTCTGCTCTTTAAACGGACCTCTGAGACTATCACAGAGCAGGTGCATTTATACGGAGACTTGATTACACACAGGTGGATTCTATTTTTCATCATTAGTCATTTAGGTCAACATTGGATCATTCAGAGATCCTCACTGAACTTCTGGAGAGAGTTTGCTGCACTGAAAGTAAAGGGGCTGAATAATTTTGCACGCCCAATTTTTCAGTTTTTATCTGTTAAAAAAGTTTGAAATATCCAATAAATTTCGTTCCACTTCATGATTGTGTCCCACTTCTTGTTGATTCTTCACAAAACATTACAGTTTTATATCTTTATGTTTGAAGCCTGAAATGTGGCAAAAGGTCGAAAAGTTCAAGGGGGCCGAATACTTTCGCAAGGCACTGTATATGCCTAATTTATTATTCTTTCCATAAGTGTGGTGGCCTAAGATCAACACTCGTTGGGTGTTGTGCACCCAATGCTTGCTGCATGTGCAAGGAAAAACACTCATGTGAAGCAACATTTGCATGTACCAAAGTATGCTGATTAGTTTATACAAGCCTGGTGCACTCTATTAGTCTGAAAACCAACCTATACCACAGAAAGGGTAACAGAGCTCAGCCAACAACAGCTAAGGATGTCCTAGAAAGATTTGGTATCATCTTTGGACAACACACCAATTATAAAAGGTGATGGGGGAAACATGAGCTTCTCACTTCCTTTTGTAGAAGTATAAACACCCACACATGGGTCGCGCACAGCCAGTTTTCCGCTGACGGTATAGCTTCTGTCCTCGACCCCGTAACTGAAACCGCCGGAGAAAGAGAAGGATGTCCACGTTTTATGTGCTCTTGGTTCTTCTCTTTAGAGCCTGTAAGTCATTGCAAACAATATTTTCCATGCTGCAAATGAATTATGGGTATCGTAAATCTTACTTTGGCAACTTGAAAATGTGATTCCACAATGTTTGAGTGTAAAAGGGATATTTGCATTCATTGGTCACTGATGTATCTCTGTATCTGTGTTTCAGCTGGCACTCTGCTCTCCGCAAACCCCGGACACAATGTGACTTTACTGTGTTTCTATGACACCAGTGCCAGAAATCTGTGCTGGTACAAGCAGGTTGCGTGGGAGCAACCTCAAATCTTATCCTCTTTCTACAAACATTCACCTGACTCCAACAAATTCCACAACCAGTTCCAAGACAACAAACGCTTTTCAGTTCATACTGGCGAAGGGTTCTACCATCTGAACATATTTAATGTCCAGGACTCAGATTCAGCTATGTACTACTGTGGACACACCACTGGTACAGTCACTGAATTTTACAATGGAACATTTTTGGCTTTAAAAGGTAATTTGTTTTAGATTCTGGACATAAAACTATTTTCATTGATGTTTTTCCCCCATTTGATTTTCCATTTCATAATCATTTCTACAATTGTCTTATTTTTCAGAGGCCAGTCGAAGGACTTTCCTCCAGCAGCTGGCGTCCGACTCTGTGAAGCCAGGCGAATCTGTAACTCTGAACTGCACGCTGCACACTGGAACCAGTGACACAGAACACAGTGTTTACTGGTTCAAAAGGGAGAATTCAAGAAACTCCCATTTGGGAATTATATACATCAACACACACAGCCGCAGTCAGTGTGAACAGAGCCTGGGGCAGGAGTTTCCTGCACGGAGCTGTGTGCACACTTTATCAAAGAGGAATGCAAGCGTGTCAGATGCTGGGATGTACTACTGTGCTGTGGCTTCATGTGGAGAGATACTGTTTGGGAAAGGAACAAGACTGGATGTTGGAGGTGAGCAACATACTCAGGGTACCCCCCAGGGTTCTCCTAATTTAAGTTTTTAAGTTACATTTAAGACTTTTTAAGAACTTTTTCATACTACCTAGGATGAAATATAACCCTCCTGTTTTCCTCGGGTCAAATTAGACCCATTTTTAAAGTTTCTGTAACAGAAAGGTGGTTCTCTTTTATTTAAATCACCCAAAAATAACACAGATGGTTCCATACAATGCTCTTTTCAAGTAAAATGAAGGATCAGATCTCTACTTGTCTTATTCAAATAAAAAAAAAAAAATGTAAACGGTGTCCCGACTTAACTTTGACATAAAGCAGTCTTTGATGTATTCAACATCCTCTGAATTTAACTATTAGTCAAAATAATTCATATTTTCAGCTTTTTTTGGGGGCTTTTCCACCTTTAATTTGACAGGACAGCTAGGTGAGAAAGGGGAGAGAGAGAGGGGGAAGACATGCAGGAAATCGTCACAGGTCAGATTTGAACCCTGGACCTGGGCGTTGAGGGATAAACCTCTCAGTATATGTGCGACTGCTCTACCCACTGAACCCACCCGGCCACATATTTTCTTCTTTTTTTAACTCAGGAATTAGGTATACTGTCACATAAATGAGGATCACTGACCATGAATTCCAAAAAGAGGTGTAAAACTAGAGTTAATAAGTTGGAATTAAGTTAGCTAACGAGCTGTAACACAATCGGGAGATAACTTGTACTTAATACTTTATAAAGAGGCAAAATAGACAATATAAGGACAACACAAGGGTTAATGCCAACTTCATAGTCATCTAATGTAAAATCAGTAAGTATTTACCAAGTAACATTAATTTAATGGAACATTTTTGTGAAGTGTGTTTGCACTCCAATAACATAAAATGAATCAAATAGTTGTCACATTTAGAGCTCTTATGCTATGAAACCAAAAATACAAAATAAAGTGAATTTAAATGTTACCCACACAAAATATTTATTCATAACGTTATTTAATCCTGCGAAAGGAAAAGAACCAATTTAAGACCTTTGTCAACAAAATTAATACTTGTAAGGCCTTTTTTAAAATTATTAAATCTCTAAGCCTTTTTTTAAAATACTTATAAGACCCAGTGTGAACCATAATACTGTACATTTAAAAAAAAATCTAATTTGATGTCTTAGTCTGAATAGTTTTTTTTATGTTTTCACAGAGAAACAGGATGACATTTCCCCTGTCTTCATGAATTGCATGGTTGCATCTCTGCTTGTGTCCGTTTTCTTGAACATAATCGGCATCCTCTGCAAAATGTCCAGGCGAATATGTCCTCATTCTGAAGGTACTAATTCATTTATAGTTAGTAGAGATGAAGTCTGTCATTCTGTCTGTTGTTTTGGTGAGGATAAGAGGAAAGATTTGTACACCCAGATTTATAAATCCCATTTTTCTTACTTAACCTAATTTTCTAATGTCTTGTTTTACTTTGGATAATCCACAGACCTCACAGCCCTTTTTAAAAAAAAAATCATAGATAATTA
>CM042336.1:7123415-7480915 GCA_023566125.1 Zingel zingel | reverse complement strand
GTACTAATACCACACTGTAAAAAAAAAAAACTCTGTTACAAGCAAAAGACCTGCATTAAAAATTAAACTTAAGTAAAAGTATGTATCATCAGGAAAATGTACTTTAAGTGTTAAAAGTACTCAAATCCTCACATTTTAGAAACTGGAAACGATCAAAACAGTTCTGTCAATCAACTAAGTGTTTAATCGGCTTATTATTTAATTAATAAATGATTGAAGAACTGGCTTATTGATAATCAGATATGTCCACATTAGACTGCTGACTGCCTGTTGACTTTTGCTGCCGACCTGCAGATTTGTCTTGTTTTGTTGCTTGCTGTCTGATGTGGTTGTGTTTGTTACTTGTTGTTGTGCATTGTGCCTGTTTGAATGTTGGTCTGTGTATGTTGCTTTTACGTGCTGACTGTATTAAGTCATTTTATTGTATTTTTATTTTTTTTAGGTTGCCATTTTAAAACTGGCCAGGGACAACATGAAAATTAGCCTGCTGAGCTGACTCTGGCTCATTTACAGTTACTTTGCTGTTGATTAATGAGCACTGTCCCTTTCAAATAAACAAATAAATTAATAAATACATTTCAGCTGGACTTGTAGGGTGTGGTATTGTTGGGTAGTTCAATTTATTTAAAAAAAAAAAACATTGTATTTTATAAACTACATGTGTTTTGTGCAAAAATCTTAATTTGTAAAGTAACTAAAGCTGTCAGATTAATGTAGTGGAGTAAAAAATACAATATTTCTCTCTGAAATGTGAGACCGTCAGGTCACTCAGTTTGGAGAGTTTGATGTTATTTTAAGTGAACACACCACAGAGACGGTGCAGACAGTTTGAACATTTCAAAGACACAATGTGAGGTGTGTCCTGTTTGTTCAGTGTGACATGTTTGGAGGTATTGTTGTGGTTGACTGACATACATATCTCACATCTACACTGTTTTCAAAGCCCAGGAGCACCGTCGGCACCAAGTTTGGTCAAAATACATTTATTTTGAAATTATGTAATTTGAGATTTCCTTTATTTATTTATGGTGTTCACTTTTACAAATGTGCTTTCCCCATCCCTCCTTCAACAAAGAGTAATAACAATGAAGGTTTGCTGTTTTGTCCAACTTTTGATTTGTTGCTGTCAAACACTCATAAAGACATTGATGTGTTTTTAAGTCCTGCAGCTGACTGACGAATGAGAAAAAAAAAGAAAAGAAAAAGACTTCTCGCTTCTGAGTTCCCGCTCTGGTCAAGCTCGCTCAGATCTAGTTCAAGTGGTTTTTTTGTCATCGTTGTCGCCCCTCCCCTCCCTCCCTCCTGACAGGATGTCTCTGTGGTCTCACTTAATGCTGTTTGTTTGTTCCAGTTGCTTCACAACAACGCCTCTGCTTTTTCACTTCTCATTGTCATGCATGTAGTTTTGAAAATTATATGTAAATTAACAGGTTTAAAGCCAATACATGAAGTCATAGTCCTATAAACAAAAAAAAAGTAGTGATAAAAAGGCCATTATGAAGCTGATTTTGAAGCAGTCACAGCAGAGGAAGGAGGAGCATTATGAAAATGTTATGTGGGGCCAGGCTTTACTTTCTCTTCTATGCAACCACATCTTTAACTCGAGCTAGAGGTTGCTGTCATATTTCTGTTTCTGTCTGAGATATATATATATATATATATATATATATATATATATATATATATATATATATATATATATATATATATAAATATATATATATATATATATATAGATAGATAGATAGATAGATAGATAGATAGATAGATAGATAGATAGATAGATAGATAGATAGATAGATAGATAGATAGGATAAATGATAAATGTAAAGATAAACACATTTAAGTTGTAAATAGCAAAATCCAAAAATACTGTAAGCCACTCAAAAGTTGTTGTTCTTTGTGTTTAACAGTTCAGACGTACAGAGGAAGTATATCTGTCCCTAACTGGCCTGCTTTACTTCGAAATGCCAAAAGTAGTCAGTGGAAAAAGAAAAGAAAAAAATCCAGTATTGCCACACAATGTATGCGCTGCCCAAGGATGGGCTCTGGTAGCCAGCTCACAGGGTTTCTGACCTATTTTCAACAGTTACAAACAAATTGAATACAGAAAAAGAACAACTAGCATTAAATGTACCCCTACTGTTAAAATCATGTCCATATTCTGGTGCAAAACCAATATCAAGATATTATTTGTACAGTATATGAATGAAAATTGATGGACTGAGACTTTATTAACGTCTCTTTGACCCCACTGACACTCAATAGAAAAGTCTGAAAAACCCTGAAGACAGCATTAAATTTAAAATATGATCTCTGAAAAACCTTACAGGTGTCAACAAGTGGATTCAAAGCAACTACACGGGTATAGGAGTTTGAAATCATGTATCATGACAGTCTGGTAATGAAAAAGAAAATGTCATTAAGTTGGTCAATCCATTATGAGATTTTATTTTTATGGTCAAATTGACCGATTCAGTTCAGCAAAGTTACTATGAACTACCATTTCACAAAACCAGCTCCAAACAACAGCTTTCTGTATTTGAAACCTTTCTTGCGGCAGCTTTGTGTGGGCCTGCTGGTTCCATGTCCTACAAGAAGGAAAAAAAAGACAAGCTACTTCCACCGGTGAAATGTACTGGACCTACAAAATGCAGGACAGAACATGTGAAAACCTTTGACTAGAGAAAAGAAAAGCTCGGGGTTAGCCGAACTGAATGATAAAAGAACACTTTCTACAGGAAGTCAAACTTCATCAGCCAATGACCCAAGCTAAAAGGATCATCCACCCTCACGTTTTTTTGGAAGTTCAGAACAACGTACATAACAATTTTAAGCACTAAGCTCCAAATTACATTAAAATGGCACTGAAGACATAACAGAGTAGAGTTTGACAAACAGCCATATGCCCAACTTGCCAAAACCACAGTAAAACATTGTTCTCAATAAAGCAGTTCCACCTCTGTTATAAAGTATAAGGCTTCTAACATACACCACTGCTTCTGCTTTTCATTGTTCGCCACACTCATAGTCTCAACAAGAATGGGAGGAGATATTTTTTCATTTCAGCTTGACTCGTTTGAGAAACAGTGAACAATAGGCCTCCGCTCTGTCACTTTGCACGACTCAGGAAATACAGGTTCAACTGAGAAGAGTGCTGGTCAGTAGTGCCTCGTCTCTTCTGAGTCAACAACTGAAGAGCTCTCACCGCAGTTTTCTTACAGCATGTACATACAGACCACAAACATCAAAAGACCTATTTGAAGCAGACGCAGTAGCCTGCTTCTGCTTGGTAAAGTCTGTTAAATCTGCAAAGTAGAGGCTGACGGAATTGAGATGGAAAAATACGAAATTAGCTATAAAGTGATGCAAAAACAACAATCTGGTTTTTTTCTCACTCCAACAGAATATCAAGCTCCTACACAATTGTATACACATGAGTTTCTGTGTGTATTATTGTTCAGGAGCTTATGTTTCTGTTGGAGTATGTTTGTGACAGATATTTCCTACCTGACAGAATGAGCTACCCTACTTTTGACAACATTTATGGAGGTTGGCAGAATGTCAAACTCTACTTTTTAACCATATTCATAGAGGAGGTAGGCCATTATTATAAATATTCCCTACCTGACACAATGAGATACATTACTTTTAACCACATGTACTTTATAGAGGAAGTAGTCCAATCTGATAAATATTTTCTCCCTGACAGAATAGACTACGCTTCTTTTAACCATGTATGAGGAAGTAGGTCATTCTGATATTTATTTCCTACCTGACATAATAGACTCCACTTCTTTTAACTACATTTATAGAGGAGGTAGGTCATTGTGATAGATGTTTATCACCTGATAGAATGATCTAGCCTACATTTAACTACATTTACAAAGGAAGTAAGTAATTCTAATATATATGTCCTATCTGTGAGCATGGGCTACCCTACTTTTGACCACTTTCATAGAGGAGGTAGGCCATTCTGATTGATATTTCCTACCTGACAGAATGGACTACTCTACTTTTAACCACATGTATTGTATAGAGGAAGTAGTCCATTCTGATAGATATGTCCTTCCTGTCAGAATGGTCAACCCTACTTTTACCAACATTTATAGAGGAAGTAGTCAATTTTAATAGATATTTCCTTCCTGTCAGAATGGTCTACCCTACTTTTAACAACATTTATAGAGGAAGTAGTCCATTTTAATAGATATTTCCTTCCTGTCAGAATGGTCTACCCTACTTTTAACAACATTTATAGAGGAAGTAGTCAATTCTAATTGATATTTCCTACCTGACAGAATGAGCTAACCTACTTTTAACCACATTTATAGAGGCGGTAGAACATTCTGGTACAATTTCCCACCTTACAGAATGAAGTACCATACGGTCTATATCTGTGTCCATTAACGTTGAGGAACGTTGAGGTATTTTTCCCCCATGAATCTTTTTGACACGTGTGGCAGAAGCTAATGGGAAGCATACTAAACACAGGATCAGGTAGATGTATATTTATACACAAGTATGATATAATAGAAGTAAATTTGAGATTTGACATGCTAGCTCCCACGTATTCCCTTGGCTCTTAAACTTTTTTCTCCTTCTACCTACAAGCAGGTGTTTTCTGACACTGCACTTGGCATTGAGGGCTATCTGTAACATACAATTACACATCGTCAATGAGTAAAAAAAACATTGGGCAATAAAAGGCAGTGATGCAACATTAAATGAGATGCAATTCACAATCAGAAACACCAAAAGAACAAAAACAATGGTTCTGTGCAACATTGTTGTCAGTCTTCACATGTAGTTTCCTCTAAACGGAAGATATCTGATAATGTGTGCATGGGATGGTGTTGTGAATGTGTTACATTTCATCCTGTGAAAATTCTGAACAAAGCCTCTCTCATCGGTTTTAATTGGTATTGTACAAACCTGTATCATCTATTTCCTTCCTGAACATTTATCTGCATATACCTAAATTCAATCAATCCTCCCTTCCTCTGAAATGGATTTCTTATCAATCTACGCTCACGTCATCAAAGTGAATGGAGTGATTGTTAGAAAATATATTATTGTGTTTCTCAATAAACATTTAGAACATTGTGAACTGAACCGTGCTTTTTGTCACTTTCTCCGAGCGCTCATAACTACTTTTAAAGTCAACTCACAGAGGTAAAGCCAGTAGGTGATAGGAAACGAGCCACAAAACAATCGTGATCCGACAGGCGGTGTCCCATTATGGAGAAATGTTGGAATAAATACCACATCTGACCTGAGGGGCATCACTGGCATAATGGGAATTACAATTTGGAAGTCACACAGAAAAGACCAACCTGGAAGTTAACTGGGAACTTTAAAGTAGAAGTGAAATGGGTTAAACCACTTGACCTGATATCTGTTTTCCTTTCTACATCTATCCCACACATTCTCTTTGAACTCACTTAACCACACACGTCCCCAAAAACACATTTTCTAACACAAGTAATACCATGAATAATCATAAGTACATCTAAATCCAACAAAGAGAATGTCATGACTGAAAAACACAGCATGTTTCTACATGTTCTAAGCACTGTGCATATTGTGGAGAACAAACACTGACATGCACCAACCTCGACTCCTCCATTCAAAAATGGACATGAGAAGATTTCCTTTTCATGGTATACATACATGTTGTCACACCAACAACAATGATGTCCTGTGCCAAAGACTCAAATCACCCTCAATTACTCTGATCAGACTCATCTTATGCAAAAGAATAAATCGCAAGTCTGACTGTAAACCAAGCCAGTCAGCTAAACCAATCACAACCAGCCTTCGTCTCCTATAAGAGTTGGGTGCGTCCGTCAACACACAGGATACAGACTGCAGAGCTTCAACGATGATGCCACTTTACATTTTTCTTGTGCTTCTCAGTGAAATCTGTAAGTAGTTTACACCCGTTTTTCACTGTTTCTATGTGCATGAATATCATTTGGAGTGAGAGGGATGAGGTTTTAAAAGCAGAAATAATATTTCATGCATTTCCTTCTGTGCAGGTGAGGTGTCAGCTGTTAACAAGACCTCAGGTATTACTCAGGACAGTGGAGTTATAACAGCTAAAGTTGGGGAGAATGTGACTTTAAAATGCTTTTTTCGGGATGATGCTGTAACTTTCCTCTCTTGGTACCAGCAAAGCTTGGAAGGCAAACCTCTTATCATATCATCTCGGATGAAGCAAAGCACCGAAGCTTCCATCTTCCCTGCGTATAAAGAAAGGTTTAAGGTCTTAGCACAAAGTGAAGAAGGCGCCAACCATCTCATAATTAAAGATCTTCGCGTGTCGGATTCGGCAACATATTACTGTGGGATTTTAGAATTCAACGCAATTGAATTCGGACATGGAGCTTTCCTTCATGTCAAAACACCACAGCCCAACATCCAAGCTGTGGTCCATCAGCCAGCGTTGGAGCCACTCTGGTTGGGAGACTCTGTGAATTTGAGCTGTACGGTGAACGCTGGAGCATGTGTAGGAGACCAGAGCCTCTACTGGTTCAGACGTGGTGTGGCTCAGTCTGCAGTCATGTATCACAGTGCGGGACAGTGTGAACAGCTCTCCAATGAAGAGTCTAACATGAGCTGCACTTCAAACCTTGCTTTAAAGTCTGTGAGCTTCACCGATGCCGGGATGTACTACTGTGCTCTGGCCTCCTGCGGGGACATTGTGTTTGGAAGTGGAACGAGAGTGGAGATTGAAGGTAGGTGATTAAAAACTGATTTTTTCCATCCTGCGCACGTTAAAAATACCCATTCAATTATATTAATTATATATAATAATTGGCATACGTTTTCTCTTTTATTGATCTTAGGGGTCCCCCTTCTCTTGGTTTATAGCCTGATTGTGGCATTGGCAGTGTCCATTATCGTGCTCTTTGTCTTGGCTTTCATCATGTACAAGTTGAAAAAGAAGTCATGCTCTGTCAGCAAAGGTAAGACCTTCAGAGTAAAAAGTATCTAACATGTTTTATTGACCCGATCATTCATGTATTTTGATTTGCAGGATCTGTCACTCATCTGGCATGTCCCGCAGCTTCTGACGCCATGGTAGGTGAAATAACTGTATAATAAAAGCCTAAATGTATACATACAGAATCACTACATTAGTTTATAATAACAGCTATTTTATTTGTTCCTTTAGTACTGTATTTCTCACATAATTAGTTGTTTTGTCATTACCAGAACCAAGATGCAGACGTTCTCCATTATGCTGCTCTGGGCCTGAAAACAACCAGAGATCGACACCACCGAGAGGACAACGCGGAGAGCGTTTGTGTATACTCAAGAATAAAGAGCAGGAAAGAGTAAAGTAGGACTTTACATTCAACCACTTCGACAAATCTCTTTCATGTCAATACTTTTCAAGACACTTTACGTGACTAAATGTACAATGCAATGTTGAAATAAAATAAAATGTTTTTGTGCAATGTTTGATTTCAAATATCTTCTAATATATACTGAATACAGATATAGACAAAACACGCTCATGAAAATACCCTACTACGATCTATTAATAAATTCTTTTGCCAGAAACGTAAGCACAGGTTGCACCTTAAATCTATAGCCAGTTCTCACCATTTACCTTTCACTCCTGTGGTGAAGGTGGTGTGAACTACAGAGTGCAAGTTTCCATTAGTGGAAACACAAGTCCTAGCAGAGCGTTTACACAGGAAGACCGGCCTGTAGCTTGCAGGCCACAGCGTGTTACACCTCAGACAGTGAACCCTATCTCATTGAACTTGCAAAACAAGTCTCATGTCTTAGATGCAGAAAGCTCGCTGTGCATAAGAACAAGTAAAAAGCAGGCAGTATTTTCTCATTGAAATGAACTGAAGAACAATAGACTTGGTGAGGTGAAAGAAAGTTTACATACCTACAACTCTTGCAGTCCAGATTTATGTCTTAGCTCATGCAGACTGGTCTGAGTGAAGCTTTCCGTTCAGTGGATCCAAATAGTGTTTTAGTCATCAGTAACGGAAGTTTCACAATTTCAGTTCCCTAAAACTCTTATTGTATGTCGAAACATAACCCAAAGATATAATTTTCTAAGAAACTCATCTTAAAGACATGTCAACAACTTGCCCTCATATCCAATATGTTCATATTGGATCTGAGGGCAAGTTGTTGTTGTTCTCATTGATAAAGTCCACAAAGTCACACAGAACACAACATACAGTAATATTTATCCAATGGTACAATTATCATCAAACACTATGCCAAAGGGCTAGTTAATATGGCTGCAAATAATAGAAAATCTTTCATGAAATGCCTTGAAATATATGATATTACTGTCAGCACTATGAACATTACTGTATGTGCAACGGTCAATGATTAAAAAGCATTATCAATGGTGAAGGATGAGATTGCAAAAATATCCCTATTTACTCTGTATATGGCACATCTTTCAGTATCTATTGTTTCACGTGCCAAACTGGAATTTTCAATCATTTTATTTACTCCTAGTAAGTCCCTACATATCTTCTGCATCTACCAATGCTAAAAAATGTTTTACCAATATTGTAAACATGCTTGGGTGCCTGTGTAGCTACCTTGCGCCTATATATATGGGTTTACTTCTCAACGCAACGGATCAAGACAACCCTTCTATTTTTGATACAAAATGTGTCTTTTGTAACATCACAGATTTTAAATGATGAATAAAAACACTGATCAGTGTGTGTTATCTAACATGACTGTATTTATTAACCTGGAGCCAGGGATTTAACGCACACAAATGCAATATGTGTCTTCTAAAGTCAAACAAGCAATGTCTTGTCATGCCAATAAAGAGACACAGAGAAAGAGAAAGAGAGAGAGAGAGAGAGAGAGAGAGAGAGAGAGAGAGAGAGAGAGAGAGAGAGAGAAAGAGAGAGAGAGAGACAGAGTTTGCATGCCTGTAAAATGGATATAAAGTACCGGCTGCTAAGGTATGAAGGCCACTGTGTGTAATGTTTCCTCCTTCACACACACACACTGGCTCCTTTCTGTGGTTACATAAGCACACCAATCTCTCAGCAATGTCCATTTGACACAATCGGTATGGCAAACACCAAACATGTCTAACTCCTTTATGGTATGCTAGCCTGCTTAGAAATATCAGTCTGTCTTCTAAATGTAGGTCACAACAAGACGGCACAAACTAATCTGTGAGTGCCAGCCCTAAGTATATTGATTATTCTTGTAATTCAATTCAGTTTATTTTGAGAAGGGAGCAGTGCTAATTAATAAAACACAAGATTATACAGGAGTTAAAAATGCCAGAATTAGCCAAAAAGCTATTTTTCATCTGTAGTCCTCTTCTTCACAGGTTTAGCTATACAGTACAAAACATTAATGGACGGTCATGAGGAGGTAATTAATATGAGTGTCTACGGTCTGAGTCCCTCCTCTTCACAACTTACTCACTTTAAGCCACAACCTTTTTTCTACAGTGTTGTATTAAGAGACATTTCAGAGTCTTCTAATGTTGTGCATTCAACACTGATAAAGTGTTTAAGGCCCCTCGCAATAACATTTAGAATGTAAAATGTCTTAAATAAGTCCTGATTACATGCCAAATCTTTCCAAATTCTGTTTAGATTTCCATGAAAATTCTTTCTTAAAAGACCAAACTCCACACTGTAGGGGACACGGAGCCTGTGATCTTTCAGACTCATCTCTGATTGGCCAATCAAAAACAGTCTTGTCTTCAAAAAGTCTAGAACATAAAGAGATTCTGTCAAGTGACAGCGGCAACATAAACGAAATGACGCCTCCGATGTTTGCTTTGTATGTGTCATGTCTGCTCTTGGGGAGAATGGGTAAGTTGTATCTTCTGCAAGTGCACTGTGTCACTTTTTGTTTTTTGTAAAATATAACTTTTTGCTCCCAGTCATGGTATAAACTTAATTGTCAAAATGCTTGGTCTTCATATTCTCCTCAGCGGATACGACAGCTCTTAAAGTATCATCTTTACGTTTCGCATCACATAGCGTCGGTGATGACCTGAAATTGGAATGCTTCTACGGAGATGATAGTGTAGCGGTGATGTTTTACTGGTACAAACAAACTATGGGACAGACACCACAGCTGGTGTCTACATTCTATAAGCATGACAAAAATGCATCTTTGAATGATGAATTTAAAAACAATACACGCTTTGAAGTGGAAACTACCACTGGTAGAAATCACTTGAAGATCTCAGACGTGCAGATTTCAGACTCAGCTACTTATTACTGCGTAAGTGGCTATTCATATGTGTATGAATTCACCGAGGGCACTATAATCCACGTAAAAGGTTCAGGTTTGAAGGTCCCAGCTACGGTCCATCAGTCAGCATCTGAGAGCATCCAGCCAGGAGGCTCTGTGACTCTGAACTGTACAGTACACACTGGGACCTGTGATGGAGAACACAGTGTTTACTGGTTCAAGAACTCGGAAGAATCTCAGCCAGGACTCATTTACACCCATGGAGGCAGGAATGATCAGTGTGAGAGGAAACCCAACACACAAACACACACCTGTTTCTACAAGCTGCCGATGAAGAGTCTGAATCTTTCTCATGCTGGGACCTACTACTGTGCTGTCGCCTCATGTGGACACATTCTGTTTGGAAACGGGACCAAGCTGGAGTTTAAATGTAGGTTATGTGCTAGCAAAGATCATCTTATTTCTTAAATAGTGATGGATACTTTCTAATCAAATTTGGTAGGGGAAAAAAACTGAAAGCTCTGTTTTCTAATGTTCATCTGCAGATGATGGAGAATCTATTGTCTTGGTGTATATCTTGAGTGGAGCTTTGGCATTCACCACCATCCTGGTTGTTTCCTTGGTTTACACACTGTACAAGACAAACTGCTGCCAATGCACAGGTAGGCTAAACTGTTATTCCTTCAGTCTGTCTGTTCAATGTACGTGATATTTAAGAGCAGAAAAGAACTAAATCAGTTGATATGATTTAAGATAAGAAAAACTTTATTGTCCGTCACAAGTGACAGAAATTTGTCTTTGACAGGGCAGGATCAAATGACATAAAAGACAGTATAAGAACATAAAGATACATTGTGTGATTATAGTGGCTTTCCTGAGTAATGACCGGGTGTGAAGTTCTGTTAGGGGGGTTTGGGGAGCCAATTATCATTCTGGCCTGATTTACTAGCAACTTTGAGTCCATGAAAAGCGCTATACAAATTCAATTTATTATTATTACTATTCGTGCAAGTTTTGTTTTGTGTTGGATAGCGAAGGCATTGTACCAGGCTGAGATATTAAAAGTGAGTATGGATTCAATGAGTGACCGGTATCCTCATTCTATCCCTGGCACTCATTAAGTCATTGAATCTGTTAAGTAATCAAAATTAAGACAAGAGTAACTCTCGGACAATGACTTTCACGTGATTTAATGAAGACATCTTACTTGTTCATTTAGGAATCATGGATTTATACTAAAAAAAAAAAAAAAAAAAGGAAAATGAAGCAAGTCTAGACCTATATTCAAACGATCCAACTTTGTAAAAAAGAATTGGTCTTTTCAGCACAAGCATAGTGGATTTTGAAGACGGCTTTTGTCATTTTTTCTTATAACCAGACTCTCAAGCTAGATCCTCCGCTGCCTCGGCTCCCAATGCAGAGGTGAGTATTTTCAAACTATAACTGTAACATATTTTTAAACGCGAGAAAACCGAGCTTGCGGTGAACACAAAAGAACAACACCTGTACAATATCCAGTTCAATATAATGCAATAAGTACCGCAAAACTCTTTTTGTTATGTCGTCCACAACTTGAAATCTAAAAAAAAAAAACACCTCTCTGACACAACCCAAACTAAAAAACAATGTAAGACGTACATTTTTGCAGGGCTTATATAGTGATTTGAATTTGACTGTGTACTTTTTATATATTAGTCATGAGGCGTATACTAATATGGAAATTAACCCTTTTTATATTTTATTGCCAGGGTTGCCAAGATGCAGACAACCTCCATTATCTTGCTTTCAGGGAGAACAAGGCCAACAGATCAACGAGGCAGCAGACAGACGACACCTGGAGTGAATGTGTGTACTCCAGTGTAAGGCAGTAGAGCTGGATATGTTTCATGTGTTCTTTGTGTCTGTGTTACTACAAGTGACAATTCAGTCAGATATTCCCTCCATATTCTGAATGTAAAGATTTAACTCACAAAGCACCAATTAAACAGGTTCCTTCAGCTACAGTTGTGTCTCTAGGTGCCATATTTCCACTCTTACTATACTGTTGACAACAATGAACAAACACACGCCCACTGGCCACTGTGAGCTCAGGTACGAGAAAGAGAGAGAGTGAGACAGAGACAGAGAGAGAGAGAGAGAGAGAGAGAGAGAGAGAGAGAGAGAGAGAGAGAGAGAGAGAGCGAGAGAGCGAGAGCGAGAGCGAGAGAGAGAGAGAGAGACCCAGGGAGGACAGACTCTGCTCGCTCTGTTCAGAGAGAGAGAGAGGTAGCGACAGAGCAGCATTTTCTGCTCTAATGTGACAAATACAAACCAACTAGACAAATCTTCAAATTTAAAAGTCATTGTAAAGAATTTGAGACACTTTCAGACAGGGAAAAACTAGAATGCGTGTTTAGTCAAGAATTTAAACTGCTGTATCATAGCAGCTTATATGTCGCCTCCTGCCACGAATTAAGAGATGACCAAGGAAACAGCAAGGAGGAGTAAAACCACCACAAATAACACTTGAACACCCACCTAGATCAATAGATTCCTGTAAATATTAGATTTAAATTGTGAGAAAGTTGTAACTATGTGATAAGTTGTGTAAGGACTTTGAGTTACCATTGTACTCCTTGGCCTTTATCAGTGTTCATGTTATAGTTTATGTTGTGCCAGTTATTTGGTCATTTCCTTTTATTTATTTGTTATCTGAATTTGGCAACATAAGCAATGTCTTGTCATGCCAATAAAGAGAGAGAGAGAGAGAGAGAGAGAGAGAGAGAGAGAGTTTGTATGTTTGTAAAATGGATATAAAGTACCGGCTGCTAAAGCATGGAGACCACTGTGTATAATGTTTCCTCCTTCACACACACTAGTGTTTGTGATGATTGCACATCACAAACGCAGAGATGTAAGCATCATTTTTTAGCCTACGTGTGGTCGGCAGTCAAAGTTGTGCTCTTAATATACGTTGGTCGTGCACTCTTCTAGGACCCTCTGCTCGCTTTGTCTTTTTGGTTTCAAACAGGAAGTCTCTGCAGTGTCTTCATGCACAACAGCCACACAGTATTACTGTAATGCCCAATACTATTTTAAAAGGAGCAGAGATATATTTTAGAAATCAAATTAATGTATTCATTTATAAACATCAACCAGTGCTCTGTACCAAACTTCCTATTATGATCACTCAAAGTCAGCATGGTATTTACGACGGACGGACAGTTGTAACAACACATGCCTTCCATTTATGGTATCATCAACACAACTGAGAAACCAGTCTTTTTAATACCCCTGACTGACTAGGGGAAGCTTTGTCATAGTTATCTAATTCCCTGGGCATAATTCAAACCTTGACACTGGTACACTGAGAACACTGGAATATGAGATGATGTCATGGGGCAAATTGTACATAGACATGCTTGTTTTAAAAGAGATGTAAGTATTTTCTTTTAGCCCCGGTGTGGTAGGCAGTCAAAGATTAGCTTTCAATACACTTTGGTCACGTACCCTTTGCTCTCTTTGTGGTTTGTGGACAGGGAGTCTCTGCAGTGTCTTCATGCACAGCAGCCACGCAGTATAACTCTAAAGCCCAGACTATTCTAGTAGATTATATTAATAAATCAATGTCAAAATGCGTAAACAGGCTTTGATGAAATTATAAATACTGTACACAACAACTCTGTAACATTAAACAGTACAATATTCTTGTCTCTTACATTTAGAGTGCAGTGCTAATGTTGTACTGTATAAAACCCTCAAGCTTAGCCTTGCTTATGGAGTGGCACTTTCCTTCAAGCCTATACTGCTCATCATGTCCTCCTAAAGAAATCACATATTTCTTGGGAGAAGTAGCTGAAACAATTTACATACTAATGTAATGTCATAAGCAACATTAGCTACTTTTATGCAACAACAAAAACCACTGTGGAGAAAATATTATTTTGTCTAGAGATGTCAGTAACTATGTTTCCATCCACACGTTTTTTATGCAAATTAAGTGATATTGAATGAAAAATGCCTTATTATGTGTGTGTATATATATATATATATATATATATATATATATATATATATATATATATATATACAGTGAGGAAAATAAGTATTTGAACACCCTGCCATTTTGCAAGTTCTCCCACTTGGAAATCATGGAGGGGTCTGAAATTGTCATCGTAGGTGCATGTCCACTGTGAGAGACATAATCTAAAAACAAAAATCCAGAAATCACAATGTATGATTTTTTAACTATTTATTTGTATGATACAGCTGCAAATAAGTATTTGAACACCTGAGAAAATAAATGTTAATATTTGGTACAGTAGCCTTTGTTTGCAATTACAGAGGTCAAACGTTTCCTGTAGTTTTTCACCAGGTTTGCACACACTGCAGGAGGGAGTTTGGCCCACTCCTCCACACAGATCTTCTCTAGATCAGTCAGGTTTCTGGGCTGTCGCTGAGAAACACGGAGTTTGAGCTGCCTCCAAAGATTCTCTATTGGGTTTAGGTCTGGAGACTGGCTAGGCCACGCCAGAACCTTGATATGCTTCTTACAGAGCCACTCCTTGGTTATCCTGGCTGTGTGCTTCGGGTCATTGTCATGTTGGAAGACCCAGCCTCGACCCATCTTCAATGCTCTAACTGAGGGAAGGAGGTTGTTCCCCAAAATCTCGCAAGACATGGCCCCGGTCATCCTCTCCTTAATACAGTGCAGTCGCCCTGTCCCATGTGCAGAAAAACACCCCCAAAGCATGATGCTACCACCCCCATGCTTCACAGTAGGGATGGTGTTCTTGGGATGGTACTCATCATTCTTCTTCCACCAAACACGGTTAGTGGAATTATGACCAAAAAGTTCTATTTTGGTCTCATCTGACCACATGACGTTCTCCCATGACTCCTCTAGATCATCCAAATGGTCATTGGCAAACTTAAGACGGGCCTTGACATGTGCTGGTTTAAGCAGGGGAACCTTCCGTGCCATGCATGATTTCAAACCATGACGTCTTAGTGTATTACCAACAGTAACCTTGGAAACGGTGGTCCCAGCTCTTTTCAGGTCATTGACCAGCTCCTCCCATGTAGTGCTGGGCTGATTTCTCACCTTTCTTAGGATCACTGAGACCCCACGAGGTGAGATCTTGCATGGAGCACCAGTCCGAGGGAGATTGACAGTCATGTTTAGCTTCTTCCATTTTCTAATGATTGCTCCAACAGTGGACCTTTTTTCACCAAGCTGCTTGGCAATTTCCCCGTAGCCCTTTCCAGCCTTGTGGAGGTGTACAATTTTGTCTCTAGTGTCTTTGGACAGCTCTTTGGTCTTGGCCATGTTAGTAGTTGGATTCTTACTGATTGTATGGGGTGGACATGTGTCTTTATGCAGCTAACGACCTCAAACAAGTGCATCTAAATTAGGATAATAAATGGAGTGGAGGTGGACATTTTAAAGGCAGACTAACAGGTCTTTGAGGGTCAGAATTCTAGCTGATAGACAGGTGTTCAAATACTTATTTGCAGCTGTATCATACAAATAAATAGTTAAAAAATCATACATTGTGATTTCTGGATTTTTGTTTTTAGATTATGTCTCTCACAGTGGACATGCACCTACGATGACAATTTCAGACCCCTCCATGATTTCCAAGTGGGAGAACTTGCAAAATAGCAGGGTGTTCAAATACTTATTTTCCTCACTGTATATGTATATATAATGATTATTGACTCAAAGTTTATACGTTCGGTCTCATAGGCTTTTCTCTTGATCGATATACGGCTTATGCGATAAACGCCGATGGAAACGTTATTTGCCAAATAGTGCAGGCAGTGCCGACGCAAATGTCCCTTATGATGAAACGATCGTCTTATACGTCCTGTAGTACGATTGATAGCCAGCCCTTTCGATTGACAAAATCCATTCAGCTTTCAGCAGGGGATCTAATCGGGACTTGAGTCCCGTCTATTGCGCCATACACCTGTGGCACAAAGTGCACTCTATAGTTATGCAGCAAGATCTTATGCGCCTCTTACACTCCAGGTAGGTATATATATACACCTTTGCATCATCCTCTTTCGTATGGCATTGCACACACCGTAAACACATTTTGGTCTTGCTGACCTCAAACGTCTCGCCTACCACTCTGTACTCTGCACATGTAGCCAGCCTGGTTAGAACCGGAGGGCCATGGCTTATCTGGGTCACGGGACGGGCCAATAAAATTACACAACAGGTCAAATTCGAAAATGCTTCAACCAAAGGGTTTCCATGAAGTGTCTCTAAACCACGATCTCCCAGAACAGTTTGGAGCGCTGTGTCAAAAACAAAGCTAAACCACGATGTATTAGCATTTAACTCCCAGCTCCACCGTGGCTAAGTACAGCCTAAAAGCCCAAGCCTAATGTGAAACACCTCAAATGATGAAGCCACAACTGATGAATGGGTTTACTGTATGGCAAAGTTGCATTTAACACTAATCATTTCTATCAAATCAGAGTGAGGACGTCACCAGATTACAGGTATAGTATAGGATGTAAAAAAGATCTAGTAAAACCCATTTATCACCAGCAACATTAGAACTGTTTGCATTTAGTGAACTCTAAATCAACTTGCAGCATTCACTTTTATCACTTGTGTGGTGAACAGGGTATGAACTAGTGAGTATTGAATATTTGATAACCGTGGCTTGACGTTAATCATTTTGTGCACCAGCCACAACAGCTAGTGGTTTTCCAAAGTTACTACCAATTAGCTTTTTCACTAGCATTGACTTTGCTCACACAAATCACACCAAAACAATATAGATTGAAACATTTCACAACAAGTAAGTAATGTACTTTTGATTTTGGGGGGGAACTGTCCCTTTAAAATGTGTTAATCTGGGTTGATGTTATAGGCCAAATGACATTCATACAACATAAGTGAGACAAGTACTTCTTCAAATGTTCCAAATCTTAATTAATTTATTAATTTTCAGTTGTCTACACTAATATAACGAAATGTCTTCTAATACATCTAGTTGTGTTATATGTTTAGTCGCACTGGGTTCTCAAAGCCCTCTCTAAATACGAGTTTGAACCGGTAGAGCTTTTTCTACTGCCGATATCAGTTAATGAAAGACAGTGATCTGTGGAAGAGAACTAGCTGAGCATTAGTAACTTTACTTTTAAAGTTATTTCTGTTTGTGATTTTAAGCATGAAGCTTAACAATTATATTTTGGTTCTAGTACCTCTCTCTACGTGTCTTGACTTGAAAACCAACATTGACAATGGAGGGGGCACTGAACATGTGTTCACTGTTTCCAAAATAGGACATTCAGTGTCACTTTTTGTTAGCCAATCAAACGCAGCACTCTCTTTAAGAGTAGAGAACGGATGAAGGTCCTCCACATTCATCAAGGCATTTTCAACACAATGACATCTCTGAAGTTTGCTTTACATCTGACTTGTTTTTGCTTGTGGATAATTGGTAAGTTGGATATTTTGTGGACTGGATGTGTTTGCATCCTTACAAATATATATTCTTCACTGATATAATTTCAAATCATAATGCTGAACTTCTGTCATTGCATTAATTGTGCCCCTTCTTGGCCTCTTGTCTATTTAGCTCTGGCATCTACTCAACAACTTAAATTGTCCCCATCTGTGCATCAAGAGACGGGTTTTATATCAGCTAATGTTGGTGATAGCGTGACATTACAGTGTTTCTACAAGGATGATGTCACAGCAATGTTCTTCTGGTATAAGCAAACTCTGGGACAGAAACCAAGGCTCATCTCAACCTTCTATAAGCATGATAAAAATGGCAAATTTATTGATGAATTAAAAAATGATCCACGATTCACACTGGAATCTAAAAATGGAAAGTATCACTTGACAATCTCGAAGTTACGCATTTCCGACTCGGCTACTTACTACTGCATAAGTATCTATGCCTACCAGTTTCAATTTACCGAGGGCACCACTGTCGATGTAAAAGGTTCAGGTTTGAAGATCCAAGCTACTGTCCATCAGTCAGCATCTGAGAGCATCCAGCCAGGAGGCTCTGTGACTCTCAACTGTACAGTACACACTGGGACCTGTGATGGAGAACACAGTGTTTACTGGTTCAAGAACTCGGAAGAATCTCAACCAGGACTAATTTACACCCATGGAGGCAGGAATGATCAGTGTGAGAGGAAACCCAACACACAAACACACACCTGTGTCTACAACCTGCCTATCAAGAACCTGAGTCTTTCTCATAATATGACTTACTACTGTGCTGTTGCCACATGTGGACACATTCTGTTTGGAAATGGGATCAAGCTGGAATTAGTGGGTAAGTGATGTAAAATTTTAGCAGAGACGTAATTGTGTCAAATTTAACATAAACACAGAGGTAACAGCTAAAAGCTGTAACCCAACTAATATGGGATTTTTGAGGCCAATACTGATATCCATATTTGGGGATCTAAAGAATTCGACAGATGCTTACTTTTTAAAGCATAACACATGAGATAAACAAGCCATCTAGATATACATCCACTTTTGTTTGGAAAAATACTGAACGGGACACAAATCAACTTTTCATTGCTCTCTGGTGGACAAACATAGTTTGGAATTTCTTGTTACCAATCATCCTCCATATACACCGATGCTGATATATCTGACTGCAATAAGCCAATATTGGCAGATTTAATCTAGCTTTACCAAAAGATTTGAAATGTCTCTTGATGTCTGGCTTTCTGCAGATAAGGTGGAATCTCCCGAATCTCTTGTGTATTTCTTGAGCGCAGCTTTGGCTTTCACCACCATCCTGGTTGTTTTATTGGCTTTCTCAGTGTACAAGGTGAACAAGAGAAACAGCTGCCAATGTACAGGTACAGTAACTTTTACTGTTTTTATCAAACCGCATGTTTTCAACGAAGATGCCTTTAAAATAAAGAGCTTTTTCTATGTTTCACAGAGTTTCAAACAGCTTCCAACACAGCAAATGCAGAGGTGAATATTAAAAATAATCGCTAATTGCTATATTCTGACGCAATTAGTTGTGTTGTGTTGACTTATTTCTTTTTGGTATTCATTCATATATCTTTTTGTTACCAGGGTTACCAAGATGTAGACAACATCCATTATGCTGCGTTAAGGGATCCCAGGACCAACCGATCAAGAAAAGAGAGAGACAACACCGTCAGTGAATGTGTGTACTCCAGTGTAAGGCAGTAGAACTGGACATGTTTCACTTGTACTCGTTTTTTTGGTAGGCTGTGTTTTTTGCAACACCTGTTAACATATCGTCGATGTGTTGTTTTTGTTGTTTTTAAGAAAATTATAAAAAGGCATATTCTGAAACATTTTATTGAGCCATTTACCTCGGACAAAGTCAGACAAAATTGCTTTGTCATTGTTTAAATAGTTGTAAAAACCAACATACAGACGTAAAGAGTGATCAATCGCATTGAAAAAAATGTAAATGACGAAATATGGAGAAATAAGGCTTTTGCCCTACAGCTATGATATTACGATATTGAGAAGTGATGTAGATTTTCTTGAAACAAACATTTTTAGAAACGTCTACATTTTTTAAATATGAATTCCTATACATATAACTACTTGAACAACATTGTGCAATGGCAGTATAGCTGTCTGATGTGGGTTTTTATGTGCTGGCAAAGCTGCCATATTTCCACTCTCACTATACCAGTTGTATCATTCTCTCACTGCTGAACTACTAAAAACACGAGATGTAGGCCTACCACTTCATTTGCAAAGCATAACCTTAACCATTGACGATGTGTACATGTCACAGAACCTGACAACATATTATTCTCCATTCCATTTTTGGTGAAATGCTGTATGCTTTAGTCTTTGCATGTTTTTGTACATGTTGCTACAAACCCACTGATGTAAGAATTTTTGTCTAACTTCCCTTATTGTCTGCAATCAAAAGATGAGATAAAAAGAGTACGGATGCTTTGTGAAGGGTCGGACATATGCTTAGTTTTTGTTTCCATGTGGTTTCAAGTAGGATGTCTTCACATTGTAGTACAAAGTTGAATTTTCTTTTTAAATATGTTGTGTTTGTATGTTTTATATTCCATTGTTTCCAAGAAAACAAATAAATATTAATAAACTGTAAATATCGCCAAGTGTAGCACTGTCATGTTAGAAAGGGCAGGAACGACTACAGCAATACTGCTGTGGTAATATGATGCTTATTGTGGGTTTGAAGTCATTAAAGGCATCACCACTTTTCCTCCCTCTACCTTCAAGCAAAAAGCCACTAACCACCATTGAAACAGATCACAATCAGGCAACCACTGCTGCGGAGGCACTACCTCCACTGAGGTTCCACTGAACACACCTGGAAATGTTTGCAAGTGGGAAGCCAATGAGGGATCATGTCCTTGGTGGTGCAATAGCGCCGTGTTGACGGTTAAAAAAAAAGTGGCTGGTGTCTCTATGTCACCTTCTTAATGCTAACAGAGTTAGCAGTGACAAGAACTGCAATGCACATGGATTTTTGGAACTTTCCAAAGAGTGAAATGTAAAAAAATCATAAAATAAGAAGCTGACTTTAAAGCTGCTTATTTTCACATTCTATCTTGTATATTACAGTTTTTTTCATTGGAAACAACAAATTAGCTTGCACATTGAATCTATTTCTTGATTGTCAATAGCAGGTTGTAGTGACTGTGCGCAGCATCAAAACCCGTCCTCTTGTTTGTTGGGTTTGTCAGCTTTGAGCACTAACGTGGATTATGACCAAGGTGACTGTTGGAGGTATGGGTGACTAGCTTGCTAGCTTATATGACATAACACGTAAATACGGCAGTTTAGGGGTTGTTAGAAAGACTAGCTGTTCCCCTTGCTTTATGCTAATCCAGGCTATAATGTTGCTGGACTTAACATACAAAGATGAAAGTGACATTAATCTTCTCTAAGGAAGCAAACAAAAGGATTTCAAATACAAAAGTCTGAGACATTCTGCAATTATAACTTTGACCACAGTTACAGCAGCTCTTTGTTGCAGTATTCAAATTCAGTCAAAATAGGTCAGTTGATCAGGTTTAGGCGGCTATGTTGGGGGAATAATAATGCCAAAGAACAGGGTGGAGTAATTGGGCTTGCTCCCTGTGCCTAAGAGGAGCAAAGCCTTATATAAATCAGCCTAGTAAATTTAAGTTTAACTGTAATTGATGCACTGATTTCACTGTGAACACATATATTAAGCACTTACTGAGACCTGTTGACCTTTACCACTATGCTTTTGCTGTGCATCTCTTTCATTTCAGCAGCATTGGTGGTTTCAGCAGGATGTAGAGTTGTTAGTACTCTGAGAGGGCATTTTTGATTCTGCTCTGCCAGCATCTTTATGCTTCTTTATAGTACAAGTCTAACCTTTAACAATTTCACATAGCTTGACCAGGACATGTGCACTTTAACTATGTATCTGACTTTAAAGTTACTGTTTTAGAAGGTTTGTGTATGAGTTCTGCCCAAATCCTTAAAACTGAATTCTCTTTCTGCTGGTAGCAGTGGTGTAGTGGTGTCTTGGTAGGTGGGTATACTGTGACTTCAGAGTTTGCCGTTAAGACAGGGCTTATCCCTAGACTTGGTTCTGTTTTAAATTTCATGTATGTTGGAAACATTCCTCTCAAAAAACAACAGCATCAAGCCTTTGAGCAAGCGCCCGGAAACGACAATTTGGTTCCATTCAGGTGACAAAGTGCTACCCCTCTACAATATGAGTAAAGGAGGAAGAAACTTGACATTGGGGAGTCCATGGAAGTAGTTGGATAAGTTAACAAAACATTGTACTCCAACATGAGAAACCACTAACAGATTCCTTTTTCCAATTGACAGTCAGCATATTCTAAAGCATGACCACAGTTGTTTCCTAACCTAAACACGAAGCATGACAACCAAGGTCCCCTAACCTTAACGAAGTATGTCGTTTTTACCCCAACTACGATATTTGCCTAATGTTAAAAAAATTACTTAATTTAACCCAAACCATGATCACTCCCTAATTTGTGCCTAAAAGTAACCAAACGTTACCATAGCATCATAAAACTGACTGACTTAACAGCGTACTGTAACAGTTTTGTAATAGCTCACACTAATGTTGTCGTCCTGCCAATAGCTGCATCAGATCAAAAAAAATGCTGCGTCGATCTAAAAAGCACGCACGAACTGTGCATTTTATCATTTCATTTGGAGGGCTTCTGAAATGTTTCTTTCAGACACTGCTCCTTTTGTTTATGCAGACAAGAAATAAAGCAGTCACTCACTACAATGAGACCATTTAACCTTCAACCCCATGATTTACCTTTGTGTCTCTGTCAGGCAGAAGCTACTGTGGTTTACAGCAGGATGTAGGCATGGTTGCACTACCACATAGATGCTATTTATGCCTAAGACCTCTAAAACAAAGCAAAGGCACTAATGGCAGTAATACAAATACCAATACTAGAAAGACTAATAATGCAAATTCTTAGAACACTTCATGTTTAAATGCTATGAGTACTAAACCAATGGATATAATATAGTTGCACAGGACATTTTGAGACATCAGACCAGACATCAGACTAAAAAGTGCTGACATTTAAAAATGACGATTGTTTGCAATAACTTCCCGGTAGAAAACTCCTGAGTCCTGTACATACAATTTAAAGGCGCTGAGAAAACAGGGATGAGGAACAACTGGATCTACTCTTATATTATTCATCTAAAATGAATGTTTGATGCTTTTGAACACTTTCACTTATGTTAGATGAAGAGCTAATTTATCTGTTGGGCCACAGACTAAAGAAAATGACAACACCCAAACTAGCAGTCAGTCTGACCGGAGGTGACAGGTTGCTGTTCGCAATGTTAGATCTGGTTTTTAAAGACGCTAGCAAAGCAACACAGTACAGAAAATAAGTACAGCACACACCCCAGGTAGGTCGGACCACCGTGTTTAACTTCATATCTTTAAGCGTTATGGTTATGGCTGAAAAACAGAAATAAACAAGTTTGGCATTTTTCATGTATCTCCAGAATTCAAACCCACTGCCATTTGTCTACCTGGAAGTGATTTTTGTGTTATAGCGTGACTTCACAGTGATTTAGTCTAACAATAATAATATCTAAGTTAGTGGGCAGGTGATTTAAAGTATTTCAAAATTGGGTAAGCTCAGAAAAATTCTCTAAAACCATATAAGGATAGATTTCCATAGTCAACTTACTTCTAGACGATGCATCGACTCGATCTACAGATATTCTTAATTTTTATGAATACTCAACTTTATTATCACTAATGCTTTTATTTTTACAAATAAACTATCAGACCTGCATTTTACCTTATCTTCTAGACCTAATGACAATTAGCCCACGGTCAAGTGCTGAGCATGATTAGACTCCACTGTAAGCATTATGGTGTATCAACTGTATAACCTGTAATTTATTTCCCCCCAATGTTAAATAAGATACTAAGGTAAAGAGTCATTATTTTCTTTATATACCTCACACTATGTGAATCTCATCAACCAAACTTGACACTATAGGTGACAGTGAGCATGTGATCATGTTTCCATAAGTAGGACGTACAGTGTCACTTCAGGCTGGCCAATCAAACACAGTCTTGTCTCTTAAGAGTGGAGTAAAGATTGAGATTTCTCTCATTCAACACAAGAATTCGAAGACGATGACATCTCCAAAGTTTCTCTTGTATCTGACATGTTTGTTCTTGGGCAAAATGGGTGAGTTGTTTTTGTGGCTGCAGTTACTATGTAACTATGTTAGTTCATAACAGCTATTCTTGGAAATGCTACTAATATTTTCATGCTGCAATAATTTAATTTAATTAACTGTGCATTTGTTTTGTCTCCCATTTCACTTTAGCTCATATGTCTGTTCAGGAATTGTCATCTGTTCGTCAACAGAGAAGTTTTGTATCAGCTAATGTTGGAGACAAGGTAACTTTGCAATGTTTCTGTGAAGGTGATGCTGCATGGCTTTACTGGTATAAGCAAACTCTGGGACAAAAACCAAGGCTCATCTCAACTTTCTATGTGTATGGTATAAGAATCACTTTTTATAATGAATTTAAGAACAATTCACGCTTCACATTGGATACTGAAGACAAAAACTTGACCATTTTTGATTTAAACATCTCAGACTCGGCTAGTTACTACTGTGCAACTAGCAATGCAGTTGTCTTGGACTTTGCAGAGGGCACTATTATCAATGTAAAAGGTTCAGGTTTGAATGACCCAGCTTGGGTCCATCAGTCAGCATCTGAGAGCATCCAGCCAGGAGGCTCTGTGACTCTGGACTGTACAGTACACACTGGGACCTGTGATGGAGAACACAGTGTTTACTGGTTCAAGAACTCAGAAGAATCTCAGCCAGGACTCATTTACACCCATGGAGGCAGGAATGATCAGTGTGAGAGGAAACCCAACACACAACCACACACCTGTGTCTACAAGCTACCGATGAAGAGTCTGAATCTTTCTCATGCTGGGACCTACTACTGTGCTGTTGCCTCATGTGGACACATTCTGTTTGGAAACGGGACCAAGCTGAAGTTAGAAGGTAAGTTACTTTTCTAGCCAAGGTTGTTGCATCTGATAGGTACTCATTCGTACTTCCTATGTAAGATGAGATCAGAACATAACTTTCAAGCTCATTTGATGACTAGTTATTTTTTAGTTGCTTTCTAAACTTTGTATGAATACAAAGATAAAAGCTAAAAGTTCTGTTTCTGCTGTCCATCTCTCTACAGATAAGGTGGACTCTCTTGTCTATGTGTATTTCTTGAGTGGTGCTTTAACATTCACCACCATCCTGGTTGTTTTACTGGCTTTCTCACTTTTCAAGATGAACCAGAGAAACCGTTGCCAATTTACAGGTAAGTGGCACTGTTTGTATCTGATAGAAATTACTAAATGTAACTTAAATAAAAAAACATTGTATTCTCTATTTCACAACCAGAGTCTCAAGCAAGATTATCAGCTCTCTCCACAGCAAATACAGAGGTGACATTTATCATAATAAACAACCTTTTTATTCCACAGCAACACATTTTTTCATTATTTTTTTGTTTTAATTTTGATTACCTACTCCACTTCTACATATTGTGTTTCCAGGGTTTCAGAGATGCGGACAACCTTCATTATGCTGCTTTAAGTGTCAACCTGCCTAACAGATCAAGAAGACAAAGAAACAACACCAATAATGAATGTGTGTACTCTGGTGTAAAGCAGTAGTCCTTTTTCAATATTCATATTTATTCACAGACCTGTAGGCCTCTTTTTATACATAAAAAAGTGTTTCCTAACCTATACCAAGTGAATTAGTTGCCCAACCCTACCGTACATAACTATTTCTCTTATTTTTTTGCGTAACCATGATCTCTTTCTAATATTAATCACAACATATTTCCGATGCACATATCTTGCAGAAAGCAAGACATATAAAAACATTGCCATTGAATGTAACTATGTTATCTGGAGTCCCGGAATTTGAAGAATAAGCATGTTCAACTCAACTGAACCAAATCATGTACTGTATGTGCTTTCGTATATCCATTCTATTTCATTAGTGATCAAATAAAGTTAATATATTCATGGGACAATGATTTTTTAAAATATATATAATATGCATGCAGGGCCTGAAATTAACACCCGGTCACATGAAAAATGGGTGAATTTTGCCATAGTTGGGTGAAACTGTCAATCTGCCTGCCATGTTGGCGGGTAGCAATGAGAATTGAGTGATTCATTAGTTGTTTTTTTGCCAGTGTTCTTTCACATTTCAACCAAGTCTGCCATTTTCTTTGGATTTGAGCTGAAAAATGTGGCAGCACATTACTCAAGTGAAGAGGCTGCCTGAAACAAGCAGGCAACAAAAAGATGAGGATGATTTAAAGAAAAGTCAAAGAAGAAGACATTTTAATACCAAGTGGATATTTGGAGATAATGTCAAGGTTTGTGAGATTTGCGAGACCTATATGAGGCAAAAAAAAATGGCTGATAAAATGTCTGTGTTGATTTTAAAATCCAACTGCCACAGAGCCTGGTGGCCACAAAGAAAAACTTAACTTCAGGCACTGTATGCATGTGTGTTTACTCCCTGGTAGCAATTTTTATGTCTTAATCATTCTTGACTGGCCACAACAATGAGTGGACGAGTCGTGAAACTTCACTGTTCTGGTAATTAAAGTAAAATGTTACAGGAACACCGGCACATGCTCAAACCAGAATTTTCTTTCCACTGCTTGCTTGTTTTCATACACAATGACAATTGATCAGGTCTTGTTAGATTGACCATGTTGCTGAGTAGGGTGCAGGGATCAGACGTTGATACCAAAACATCACAAGAGTGCATCCTTCCTAATTCTACCACTCAACCATAACAGCTCATTTTCCATGAGACATGTCACAAACTTCCGGTGTAGGGTATGTAATGCACTGATCAATTTAAGAACATAGGAAAGTCTCCCAGCGGGGAACCATTTTTTAATTAAATTCAAATTGTTATGTTGACATCTAATATGCCATTGGTTTTACTGCAAACCACACCTTCACCAAATTACAGTCTGCTTTTCACAACCTCCAAACTCCTTTTATACATTTAAAGCTCATCTTGAACTCCATAAAGACAAAATGTGTGAATGTATGAGTGTGGAGCTTTGATGCTTCTTTTCTGATCCATTCTCTTAATGAAAATCTAATAGATAAAGAATAGCATTATAAGTACTTAGGAAATTGGTTAGATGTCAGATTGACATTTATATACAGAAATAGAGCTTGTTTCTTCTTTCAAAACAGAACAAACATTATACAATCCACTATACCATCTACACTGAATTACGGAGATACCCTGTGTGCTCATGTTGCTGCCATAACACTGAAACCACTGGATGGCATTTACCATAGCGCCATTCAGTTCATCACTCAAGACAGCTATTGCATCTCTAACCCAAGTTGAGTTAAAGTGAACAACCATGACACCACACATCACTGGATAGTTTGGCTTGCCCTTAATCACTGCAAATGTCTAAACGTAACAGCACACACTTCATTGGCACTTTCCGTGCACAAGTCCGACCCAAAGCTAGAAAACAAATGACTACACTGACTGTGTATCAAGTTTCATCTGATCGTACAGCAGCCCTGAGGCTAGTCTCGCATTTCCAGACCTTCCTCCACAGCGCTGCAAAGGAAGGTCTGGTTACTCCATACAGCATCCAGGGATGGGAGAAAAACGTGCACGGCAATTTAAAATGGCAACACAAATAAAGCGGAAGGTGTGGGACATCCTGCGGAATTTCGGGATGCACCTAAACAATCCCGGAAGTGGAACATCGCTGATATAGACTAAGCTTTCCCTTAATCAATGCAAATGTCTAAATGTAACATAACCTACTTTATTGTAACTTTACGTGCATAAGTCCGACCCAAAGCTAATATACACATGACTACACTGACTGAGTATCAAGATGCATCTGATTGTACAGCAACACTGAGGCTGATACTGACAGAGGACTGCTGCTGCAGCTATACGCAGACAATGCAGGTTTTAATGAGAGCAAAGCCTTTATGAGATACAAACATAAGGCGTGCTTAAAATGTTATGTCACTATGAACTACTACACTATGAACACATGTAGAAAAGAAATTAAGCATTCATTAATCTCAGAAATCTTTTTACCCTCCCCATACTTTTTGTTTTGTATCTCTTTCAGGGCTTTCAGTACATTTTGTGGTTTTCAGCAGGATGTCAGGGTGTTTGCACTTTCACAATAAAGTCTCTTAAGCCAAAGGCCACTTAAAGCCGCTTGACACAAATTTGTGATATTGGGTTATAAAAATAAAATTGGCTTGACTTATGTTAAGCACTGTTCTCATCAGGTCATGTATATGATTATATGGACCCTATAAAATGAAATACCTGCTAATTAAAAGTCAAACTTGTCCAACTTTAGTTATTCAAGTAGATAGACCTGATTTTTTTTCCCTGCTGCGAGCGCTGTACAGTGCAGGTTAAGGTTGCTCAAAACATCAAACAATTTAGAAAAAACACTACTTGGTCTTTGTTAGCTCTTTTTTGATAGGATGTGAAGAACAATTATCTTTTACTATTTTTAAATATAATGCCAAAATGGGGAGCTGTTATTTTTTTCATTAGGGTTAGGCCCCATATATCTCTCACATCATGTCAACCTTTCTTTTAAAAAAAAAAACGTGCCACTATAAGTTGCAAGGTTATGCAAGGTTTCTAAAGTAGGACATGGAGTACAGAGTCACTTCAGGTTAGCCAATCAAATGCAGTCTCGTCTCTAAAGAGTGGAGAAAGAATCAACGTTCTTTTCATTTCACACAGCAAATTGAACACGATGACATCTCCAGTGTTTGGTCTCTTTCTCACAGGTCTATTCTTGGCTAAAATGGGTAAGTTGCATTTTTGTAACTTCTATCTTTCAGTGTAGGATCACTGCTTATACAAATGTTTCTAATATGTTCTAATCCCCTGATTAAGCTGACTTCTGTTACATTAAATTAAATATACATTTTATTTTTTTTCTGTTTTTTCATTTCAGCTCAGGCGACTGATCTGAAATTGTCCTCATCTGTCCACCAAGAGAGACATTTCGTATCAGTCAAAGCTGGGGAAAAATTTACTTTGCAATGTTTCTTCGAAGGTGCTGTCGCTGCAAGGCTTTATTGGTATAAGCAATCTTTGGGACAGAAACATAGGCTCATCTCTACTTTCTATATGTATGACAAAAAAGTTCATTTTTACGATGAATTCCAGAACAATTCACGTTTAACACTGAGTACTGAAAATGGTGAAAATCACCTAACAATCACAGACGTGCGCTTTTCAGACTCAGCTACTTACTACTGCATGAGTTGCTATCTATACACGTTAGAAATTTCGGCAAGCATTTTAGTTGATGTAGAAGGATCAGGCTTAAACATCCCAGCTATGGTCCATCAGTCAGCATCTGAGAGCATCCAGCCAGGAGGCTCTGTGACTCTGAACTGTACAGTACACACTGGGACCTGTGATGGAGAACACAGTGTTTACTGGTTCAAGAACTCGGAAGAATCTCAGCCAGGACTCATTTACACCCATGGAGGCAGGAATGATCAGTGTGAGTTTAAACCCAACACACAAACACACACTTGTGTCTACAAGCTGCCGATGAAGAGTCTGAATCTTTCTCATGCTGGGACCTACTACTGTGCTGTTGCCTCATGTGGACACATTCTGTTTGGAAACGGGACCAAGCTGGAGTTTGAAAGTAAGTAACTTTTCTAGCCGAGGTTGTTGCTTCTCATAGGTACTCATTAGTAGAGCTGGGACGATGTGCCTTTTTCCCGATTCAATTCTTTCTGTTTTGCTGGAAATGGATATGATGTATTCGACATTGGCGGTACCATATGAATATAAAATAATAAGATCAATCATTGGTAGAAAAACTTGATTCTAGGAAAAATTATGAATTTTAAAAATCGTCACAAAGAAAAAAAAAATCACGATACATGAGTGAATTGATTTTTTTTTTAGCATGCATACTCATGAGGACTTTCTAAATACATTTAGGATTAGAACAGAAAACCTGCTGAAATATCTGTTTCTGATGTCCGTTTTTCTAAAGATGAGGTGGACTCTCCTGTCTTGGTGTATTTCTTGAGTGGAACTTCGACATTCACCACCATCCTGAGTGTTTTTCTGGCTCTCACAGTGTGCATGATGAACAAGGGAAACAGCCGCCAATCCAAAGGTAACTGCTAATTGGTATGACTTGTCATCACAGAATTTGGCTTTTAAATAAGAGACTTTTTCTGTTTCACAACAAGAGTCTCAAGCCGGATGTCTAGCTCCACCCACAGCGAAAGCAAAGGTGATTAAAAAACTATAAATGAACTGCTAAACTACCGTTAAGACACATTTTTATTGCACAATGCATCGTTTTTTGCATGTTTTAATTTCTGTCAAAGACAAAATAATGATCGTTTGATACATATTTTGTTACCAGGGTTACCAACACGCTGAACACCTTTATTATGCTGCTTTAAGTGCCGACCTGTCCAACAGATCAAGAGGACAGAAGGATCCCACCTGGAGTGAATGTGTGTACTACAGCGTAAAGCAGTAGAACTGGACTTATTACATTTATACTTTGGAGTAAGACAGGGTTTTCTTAGTACTTCTCTGGAGGTGTAAAAAAGATGTATGTCCAGGTTTGAAATAAATTTGCTTTTATAGCTTTATGGTCTGCAGACTAAATTACATTGCTCTATTCTTTACTTATGTGCATATTTAGGATACTCTTTGTTGTCTGTGTGCCAAATAAACCATGTTTCTCAAATCATGTTTGAAGTACTTATGAATACATGTTTTTTTATGACTTAAACAGTATATTAAGAAGCTCAAATGGATGCCATTAAAGTCATTTACATGCTTTATTTATTTTTTGCCCTTTTTTTTTTTTAATCTTTTTATGACATTTTTGGCACTTTTGTCAACGTTCGTTTGTCGTTTCTTTTCCTTCAAATGCTATAAAATTGACCAAAAAAACCCAAATTCAATGAAAGTAGTGAACTGATCATTTATTTTACTTGTGAAGAGCGTTGTAAAGAACCATCCAAGTTATTTATTTTTGACAATTTGGTTTAAAGAAAACCCAAATTTTTTATATAATAGCTTTATGTCCAGATAAGCAATCTGTGTTGGGCCATTGATCCACTTGTACAGGGGAAGACTGAAGGGCCTTAACTGCAGACCATTTAACCCTAATTTATTAAGGTTCAGGCAAGGTTGCAACATTATAATTATACATGTCTGTAAAAACAAAACGTGTGTTTAACAAAAAATGCATACACACTTGCCAAAATTCTAATCCAACCACAGGTTAAACATTAAAATGCTACAGAGTGACATGTCTTGCTTTAACTAACCATCTTTGGGTGTAATGCATATTTACATGGTAATGGCCAAGTTTCATAGCATGCTTTAGCTAACTTACAAAGTAAATGTTAATACGGTTTATACCATCTAAAAATGAGGGACCTGTTAACACCATTATCCTTTCTCTTAGTTTTATGGGGGACACTCGGCACAAAAAGGAGAGAGAGTTTTTGTATTGTAGCTCTCTCAGTGCAGCGGCCTTTGTGGTTATCAGCAGGATGTAAGAGTGGTTGTATTCTCACATAGATGCTCCTTAATGCAACGACCACTCCCAGTACAAATTACAAAACACTAGAGTCTTTATCCGGTGACATTTAACACTACTGCAACTACTAACACTAATAGCGCTAAATCAGAATACTGTTTAGTTGGAATATTACTGACAACAAAAGATACAAAGTGACTGAATCTATTTATAGGGCATTTTGAAACATTTTGAAATGCTGTAACTATAAGATACAAATATATATTTAAATTGAAGTGTAGACTACTTCAACGCCTTAAAACAGATATAGAAAACTGGATGAACACAATGGAATGATGTGGCCTCTGAATGATACATTTTTCACATTTCTGCCTAACTGCTACACAACAATCAACGGTAGTGTATAAGATCACAGCAGGTAGCAACACATGCAGGAAGGCAGCATTAGTGTTTGTCTAGCAAAGCATTAAACCATTGTTTTGTCAGAGCCATATCTTTGGCTAACATTATATAATAACTTCTAGCCTCCAAAGTCTTGTTAACGCTCCAGCTGTGGAAGTTTGAGCTGCCAAGTGACTCGGTTTTTCCACTGATGTTTTCCTGGCTTTTTAGTAACATTTCAAGTGGTTGCACTTAGGGATGAACAACATATTGGTTGGCCAATATATTTGGTTGATTAGTAAAATGATTGAAATATAATTGTTATTCTGGAGGTGGAATTTCAGCCGATGATTACATGTGATAATGAATGAATGATGGAACAGAGCAGTTTTCCAGTTTACTGAAAAAGACCTGCTGATTTTTTAAAAATGTGAACCATTTCTCGGAAACCAAACTTGCCGCCATAGGTGGCTGTGAGGATGTGACCATGTTTCCTATACAGTGTCACTTCAGGTTTAGCCAATCAAACGCATTCTTGTCTCTATAGAGTGGAGAAACCAAGGATATTCTGTCATTCAACACAGCAACTTCAACACGATGACATCTCCAGTGTTTGCGCTCTTTCTCACATGTTTGTTCTTGGGAAAAATGGGTAAGTTGCATTTTTGAAACTCCAACTTTTATCTGTTAGACTGTGGGATGTTTAGTAATTACACTGACATATCACATTACATTAACTCAACATTTGCTTTATTCCCCCTCATTTCACTTTAGCTCAGACGATAGGTCTGAAATCCTCAACTGTTCGTCAAGAGACACGATTTGTATCAGTTAAAACTGGGGACGAGTTGACTTTACAATGTTTCTATGAAGGTGATGTTGCTGTAATGCTTTACTGGTATAAACAAACTCTGGGACAGAAACCAAAGCTCATCTCTATATATCATAAATATAATGTAAATGGGATTTTTCATGATGAATTCAAGAACAATTCACGCTTCACACTGGATATGGAAAATGGTAAAAATCACCTAAAGATCACAGATGTGCGTGTTTCAGACGCGGCTACTTACTACTGCACAAGTAGCTATACATATATTTTTGAATTTGCGGAGGGAACCTTAGTCGATGTAGAAGGTTCAGGTATGAAGGTCCCAGCTACGGTCCATCAGTCAGCATCTGAGAGCATCCAGCCAGGAGGCTCTGTGACTCTGAACTGTACAGTACACACTGGGACCTGTGATGGAGAACACAGTGTTTACTGGTTCAAGAACTCGGAAGAATCTCAGCCAGGACTCATTTACACCCATGGAGGCAGGAATGATCAGTGTGAGAGGAAACCCAACACACAACCACACACCTGTGTCTACAAGCTGCCGATGAAGAGTCTGAATCTTTCTCATGGTGGGACCTACTACTGTGCTGTTGCCTCATGTGGACACATTCTGTTTGGAGACGGGACCAAGCTGATGTTAGAAGGTAAGGAACTTTCAGCTAAAGTTGTCGCATCTGGTTACTACTCATTCTTTCTGATCTAACTCTGCATAAAAACCAGCTGAAAGATCAGTCTCTGATGTCCGTCTCTCTACAGAAGAGGTGGACTCTCCTGTCTTGGTGTATTTCTTGAGTGGAACATCGACATTCACCACCATCCTGAGTGTTTTACTGGCCTTCACAGTGTGCATGATGAACAAGGGAAACAACCGCCGACCTAAAGGTAACTAGTAGTTTGAATTTCACAGTTTGTAATCACAGTTTAGCTTTTGAATAAAAAAAAAAATGTTTTTCCTGTTTCACAACCAGAGTCTCAAGCCAGATGTCCAGCTCCCCCCAGAGCGAAAGCAAAGGTGAATACAAAACTATAAATGAACTGCTAAACTACCATTTAGACACATTTTTATTGCACAATGCATTGTTACTGGATATTGTTTTAATTTCTGTCAACCAGGGTTACCAACACGCTGAAAACCTTTATTATGCTGCTTTAAATGCTGACCTGTCCAACAGATCAAGAGGACAGAGGGATCCCACCTGGAGTGAATGTGTGTACTACAGCGTAAAGCAGTAGAACTGGACTTATTACATTTATACTTTAGAGTAAGACAGGGTTTTCTTAGTGCCTCTCTGGAGGTGTAATAAAGATGTATGTCCAGGTTTGAAATACATTTGCTTTTATAGCTTCTTTGTGGTCTGCAGACAAAATTAAACCGCTCTATTCTCAACTCATGTGCATATTTAGAATATTCTTTGTTGTCTGTTTGCCAAATAAACCGTGCATGTCAAAATATATTTGAAGTACTTATGAATACCTGTTTCTATGACTTAACCAGCATATAGAAGCTCAGATGAATGGATGCAATAAAAGTTCCTTGCATGTTTCATTGATTTTGTATTTTTGCTTATCATTTATTTAACCAAAGGATATGTGTGTTTATGTTAAATATGGCATTAACGATCAAATAAACAATTAAAAGTTGGAGCACTATGAGTTTGAAACAGTATGTGTGTGCATGGTTGATCCAACACCTGTTGGCACCATGTGTGTCAGAGAATGTGGTTGACCTAAAGACATGAGGCTCCACTAGTTTACAATGTTACGGTTTTGGGTTTAAATGAGTTCTGTCTTGGAGACAACAGACGCTTATGCATCAAGTATTGTTTGGCCAGTGTCTTCATTGATGACTTTCTAATCACAGAAATGAACAAACACAATAAAAACATGCACAGTAAACCCATTTAAAGTCACCGTACACACATGGTAGACACACCGTCACCAGTCCCAACATATATGCACCACTTGTCTATACTTTGTATATCACATTGCACTTTTCTGCTTTTTTGCACTTCTGGTTAGACGCAAACTGCATTTTGTTGTCTTTGAACTTGTACTCTGCACAATGACAATAAAGTTGAATCTAATCTAATCTAATATGGTGTCGTACCACACAGATAAAAGGAAATCAATAAAAAGGTACGCAATACCACACAGCACCAACCTGCAATAGGATTTGATATTGTAACTGTTGTTAGGATGAGTGCAGAAACACAATAAAGACATACAAATATATATTTAAATTGGACTGTAGACTACTTCAGTGCCTTGAAACAGGTACAGAAACTAGTATGAATAATCTAAGGATAGCTGTAGGCCTGCAGGTTTTGTCTGTAGACTCAGACTGTTCAGGATAAAAATATACTGATCATGTATGATCCCATACCTTGACCATAAATCTGCTGTGGCCTCTGAATGATGTATTTTTCACGTGTGCCTTAACTGCTGCACAACACTCAACATTGGTGTGTCACATCACATCAGATAGCAACACATGCAGGAGGGCAGCGAGTAGGGTTTGTCTAGCAAAGCATTAAACCATTGTTTTGCCGGAGTCATATCTTTGGCTCACATTAGGTAATGGGTCCTATCTTGCACCCAGCGCAGCGCAAAGCCCGACGCAAGTGTCTTTGCTAGTTTAAGACCGACGCAGTTGTTAATTTCCCGTCCAGCAGCCAAGTCGTTTGAATAGCAAATGCACCTGCGACCATCTGTGCGCCCATGGGCGTGCTGGTCTTACAGGGAGGTGTGTTCATGTGCATTCTTGGCGTATTGCTATCTTGAGGCAGCGGAAAGTGATCGCGCCATTGACCAACAGAAACCTGGTCTAAACGCAGCATGTCCTTGTCATTTTAACAGTAAATTAGTAAAATTGTGTTTGTTTGTTACACACACAGGGACACGCAGCAGCACACAAACATGCAAAAGATTAAGAATAATAATATTACAATGTGAAATAGTATTATGGAGTTTTGGTGCCATAGTGCTCGTGCCATATGATCTGCTTGCGCACTTTCACTTCACGCACGAGCAGATCAGTTTCTTCTCCTGAAAATATCTCCTTCCTGCTTAGCAAATCCGCCATCATAACAGCAATGTGCCAAGGTCCAAATGCGCCTGGCTTGTAAAGGGAATGGGAGATGACACTCTGATTGGTTCATTGCATGTCACGCCCAAAACACACCTACGATTAATTAAGACACCAAGTACAACCCTTTTGAACCATGCAACCGGCACATGGACCCTTTTTTCTGTGGTTAAACTACCAAAAGTGGATTTGTAAATGCCCTACACGCACTTAGGTAATTAAAATAGGTCCCTAAGTCCTAGCTTTTTGTAGTCTTGTAAGGCTCCAGCTGTGAATGTTTAAGCGGTCAAGCACCTGGACTTTTCCACTGATGTTTTCCTGGCTTTTTAGTGATGTTTCAAGTGGTTGTACTTAGGGATGCACAATATGTCAGTGGGCAATATATATTTTTCCATAACATTTCATTTAGCTGACACTTTATCCAAAGCCACCTCCAAACAGGGCATTCAACCATGGAGGTACAAACTCATAACAGCAGAAATCACATAGAAGTACATAAATAAGCCAAACTACAAAGTGCCACATCTAAGTTATGCATGTCGGTGGAATTCATTTTTTTTACTTAACCAGTACCATAACCAGGCTGTGATTTGTGAATGAAGCAGAGAATACCACCATGGATATAGCGCCACTCGGCCAGCCTTGACAAAACACATATTTATGCAGTTAAATATTTAATGACGACAGGTCTGGAATCCTCAACTGTTCGTCAAGAGACACGATTTGTATCAGTTAAAACTGGGGACGAGTTGACTTTACAATGTTTCTATGAAGGTGACGTTGCTGCAAGGCTTTACTAGTTCAACCCTTGTGTTGTCTTTGTTTCAACCTTGAAAAAAACACTTTTTTTTCTGACATTTGTGACGCCTTTTTTCACAATTCGTTTTTGCTTTTTCCAACGTTTTAAATTTTTAAAAATGTTTCTTCTACACATTTTCAGCGCTTATTTCTACATCCAATATTTTCTGATATAAAACAAAAATTTAAAAACGGGCCAGTGTGACCCGAAGTCAACACAAGGGTTAAGCAAATTCTAGGACAGAAAGCAAAGCTCATCTCTACGTTCTTTAAATATAATGTAAATGTGACTGTTCACAATGAATTCAAGAACGATCCACGCTTCACACTGGATATGGAAAATGGAAAAAAATCACTTGACGATCGAAGATTTACGCCTTTCAGACTCGGCTACTTACTACTGCATTAATTTTCTATACACATTAGACTTTTCAGAGAGCATTTTGTAAGTGTAAAGGGTTCAGGTTTGAAGATCCCAGCTACGGTCCATCAGTCAGCATCTGAGAGCATCCAGCCAGGAGGCTCTGTGACTCTCAACTGTACAGTACACACTGGGACCTGTGATGGAGAACACAGAGTTTACTGGTTCAAGAACTCGGAAGAATCTCAGCCAGGACTCATTTACACCGATCAGTGCGAGTTTAAACCCAACACACAAACACACACCTGTGTCTACAACCTGCCGATGAAGAGTCAGTGTCTAAAGCATTATGTGCCACAAATTGCCATCAATTTTGCAATAAATGGCAATAAATGTTTAACTGAGCTACAGCCAAAGTCTAAACAACATTTATGTCAGCTAGTATTGTAGTTGGTCAGATTCTTTCCCATTTTCGATAATATTTTTGCCAGCTAAGCTCATTTCCTACAGTTCAGTTCCTACATGACTGGTTCCAAAAGAACCACTTGACCATCAATGTAACGAAAACTGAATGTATGCATTTCCACTCATCCAGAAAAAAGGCATTTTTTTACTGATTCTATTACCTTTGCAAACCAAGATCTTGTCATCACAAAGACTTACAAATATCTTGGTGTGCTACTTGACTCACACCTTACATATCGGGAACACGTTTCTAACTTAAAAAAGTTGAATCAGAAACTTTATGTGTATAACCACATCATATCTTTCCTTTTCTGTTTCTGAAACCTACCTACATGTCTTCCTATCTGGTCTCTTACCACTTAGGAAATTACTGATCCAATAGCACGGCTATACAATCAAGCTCTTAAGACCCACAGTAATCTTCCAAAGTGGTCTCACCATTGCATTGCACTTGCACGCTCAGACTTACCAGATCTATATAAACAGCCACGCTATTGCATTTTATTTTCAGATTCAAAATGGCATCTTACCAGCACTTGCTGCACTTCTCCCAACACACAATATGAGACCAGTATGCCTCACTAGGTCAGTCTCACAGGCATTAATTCCAGTTCCCTCATAGAAAAACAACTATGGCCAGAAATCCTTTTTTTATAGATACACCAACATTTGGAATGACATTCCCCATCATATTAGAGCACTACTATCCATCGCATATTTCAAAAAGGCACACAAACAATTTCTTCTCAACAGTTACACTTGCACACATTGATTGTTCGTGTATTGTCCAAGTCTTGTTTGCACTGTCTATATGGTTTGTTTTTCGTTGTCTGTATCTGGCTAGCCCATACTAATGTCCTGTACCTATGTTTTTGTCCTCATGTGCTGTAACTGTATTGTTGTTTTAGCTGTCGGTATCCGTCTAGTCCATGCAGATGTCCCGTACAAATGTTTCTGTCCTTATGTACTGTAAGTTGTGTTTAATGTTTCTGCAGAACAGCAACCTGCTGGAAACCAGTTTTTAAACTGAGTCAGGCCCGTTTATATTGTAACTTGATGTTACTTTTAACTTTCCTGTACAATAAATGAAAGAAAGAAGGAAAGAAATAATTTGTTAAACATGGCACAGGAAGGTTTTCAATTGACTTTCAGCATTTGTATTGGATACGCACGTTTGCTTCATTATGCCTTGTATAGTATATATTACTGTGTTTGTTACAGTTTGGCCTTTCAACATCCCAATCACTTTGAAACCTGTTGGCCCTTACCCCTATGTTCTTGTTTTTTGTATCTTTTTTAGTTGTCTTTGTGGTTTTTTGCAGGATGTAACAGTGTTTGCACTCTCACATACTATAGATGCTCTTAAAGACAAAGACCACTCAAACATCCCTCCCAGAACAGTGCATACCTTATCAGGTAATGTACTTAAATGGCAATAATGTTGCTTACTTGAAATTCTACTTCAAATACAACAGGAAAATAAAAGTATGTATGTATGTATGTATGTATGTATGTTTGCATAAATATGTATGTATGTATGTATGTATGTGTGTAGGGGTAAAAAAAACAAATAAAATGTACTGATTGAGCCTCCATGCCTGCTTCTCCAGACTGTGTAACAACTCTCCCCTCTGCCTCCAAGTCTGGACTGTAACTTACCCATCCTGCACAAAACCAGCCATAAGAACTTTCTTTAAACAAACATATATGCACACACACACACACACACACACACACACACACACACACACAGACACACACACCTACACTCAGCAGTGCCACTTAATACAGAACACTACAAAAACTGCTGCTAATTACTCATGCTGTGCATGGCATGTATTTATTGTATTCATTAAAATTAAGACATAATCTAGCAAATAATTATTACCATATTATATGTGTATTAGACAGATTGTTATAGATTATCATGCATATTTAATAATTGTCAGTTAATTGCCAAAGGTTTAGCACAAATAAGACCTACTGTATGTTGTAATTAGTTTTAACACTATCGTGAAACCACACATTGATTTATGAATCAATATCTTATCTCTTTAAGACTGGAACCAAACACACCAGCAGTGAGCATGTGATCACAAGTTTCCTAAATAGGACGTACAGAGTCACTTCTGGTTGGCCAATCAAATGCATCCTTGTCTCTGAAGAGTGGAGACAAAATGCAGATTCTTTTCATTCAGCACAACAATTTTAGCACGATGACATCTCCAAAAATTGTCTTCTATCTGACATGTTTGTTCTTCGGAAAAGTTGGTGAGTTGTCTTTTTTGTGACTGCAAGTTTGAATTTGTTAAGCCACTACTCATGACATTAGGTCTGATATTCCCTTATGTTTTTCACGTTTTAATAAGGTGCATTTGCTTTTTCTCTCCTATCACTACAGCTCCGACAACTGATCCAAATATCTCCTCATCTCTTCATCAAGAGAGTAGTTTTGTATCAGCTAAAACTGGGGATAACTTCACTTTGAGATGTTTCTATGAAGGCGATGTTGCTTCAAGGTTTTACTGGTATAAGCAAACTCTGGGACAGAAACCAAAGCTCATCTCTACTTTCTACAAGTATGAAGCAAATGGAATATTTCATGATGAATTCAAAAACAATCCACGCTACACACTGAATACTGAAACAGGTAAATATCACTTGAAGATCACAGATTTGCACGTTTCAGACTCAGCTACCTACTACTGTGCAAGTTATACATTAGCTATTGAATTTTCGGAGGGAACCTTAGTCAATGTAGAAGGTCCAGGTTTGAAGGTCCAAGCTACGGTCCATCAGTCAGCATCTGAGAGCATCCAGCCAGGAGGCTCTGTGACTCTGGACTGTACAGTACACACTGGGACCTGTGATGGAGAACACAGTATTTACTGGTTCAAGAACTCGGAAGAATCTCAGCCAGGACTCATTTACACCCATGGAGGCAGGAATGATCAGTGTGAGTTTAAACCCAACACACAAACACACACCTGTGTCTACAAGCTGCCGATGAAGAGTCTGAATCTTTCTCATGCTGGGACCTACTACTGTGCTGTTGCCTCATGTGGACACATTCTGTTTGGAAACGGGACCAAGCTGATGTTAGAAGGTAAGTTACTTTTCTAGCACATGCTGTCTCATCTGATGGGTAGTACAGAGTAGAAAGTAATTTCCCAATTAGAGGGGTTTATCTTGGGATTGTAAACCCCTTTCAGGTAAATTTCAGATTCTGCACAAAATAAAATTGACTTGACTAGTTATTATAACTCACTGCCCATTCTTGCAATAAAAATCTGTTTCTGGTGCCCGTCTCTCTGCAGATGAGGTGGGCTCTCCTGTTTTGGTGCATTACTTGAGCGGTGCTTTAACATTCACCACCATCCTGAGTGCTTTACTGGCTTTCTCATTGTACAAGGTGAACAAGAGGAACAGCTGCCAATCTGCAGGTAACTGCACTTTTTATATCTGGCAGCTTGAGTTCACAGACTTTTGCTTTTAAATAAAATAATGTTTTCCGTGTTGTACAACCAGAGAACCAAGCAAGATTTCCATCTCCTTCCACAGCGAATGCAGAGGTGTGTACAGTTTTGTTTAACCATGAAAAAGCCATTCAACCTTCTTTAATAGTCTTCCAAAGAGTATTACACACTTGGAGTGGCAAAACTAGACTCACAATACATATTTCCATATCACATCTCTACCTTGTTAAATACTCTTGGACAATTATGTGCAATACTGTTTTCTACTACTACTGTATACTGTATAGCAACAAACTTCATTTTACTTGCTTAATTTTTCATTTCTGCACTTTAGCTATGTAACTTTATACTCTTATTGACTGATTCTTAGTCTTATTTATTCCTTAAATTTGACTGGGAGCAGCTATAACTCAATTTCCCTGAGAGGATCAATAAAGTATTCTGATAGCGCCACAATTAACCGTCTTGTCAATATAATTTCTATTAGGTACCATATTGTGATAGATCTACCTTTAATAAATATTTTTTACCAGGGTTACCAAGATGCAGACAACCTCCATTATGCTGCTTTAAGTGTCAACCTGCCCAACAGATCAAGAAGAGAGAGGAACAACACCAATGATGAATGTGTGTTAAACAATAGAGCTGGACATGTTTCATTTGCATTGTGTGAGTGAACACTTAGGATGCGTAATGTAGATATAGATATAGATCTTGAGATAACAAGTTTTATTAAGATGCAGATTCTTTGTTGTTTTGCATTTTTCCGGTACAGTTTGGACAGGTTCATTGCTTGCCTTAAAAAGCTCCTGTTGGGCTTCTCATTTGTCTCTTTTTCTTAATGCTTTAATGTGTATTGTGCATTTTCATGTACATTTTGTGCCTATAATGATCAAATAAATCTTATTTCTACATTAAATACGTTAACCTTGACACTTTGTGTGTATGTGTGTTCAATCCTTGGTTAGTGTGGCATCATGCCATTTTGCCATACAGTATCATTTTAGTATTTTTAGATGTTTTTCAATACATGCTTCTTTTATTGGCATTCTATCTTGCACTTTCACTGTTCAATGAAGTGCAGCTTGAAATGTGTGCTCTCATGTTGTAATGTTTGTATGTCATGGGTGGAGGGGGAGCTTACATGGGTTTCTGATTCCTAATTAATATCCTGTACATCTTTTAATCTAGAAAGCACGTTGTGGTGAATGCTTGAAAAGTGCTATGTAAAATATGATTATATTATTATTAGGGCAGTCAATCGATTAAAAAATTTAAAGTAATTAATTACATACTCTGTGATTAATTAATCAAAATGAATCGCATACATAATTAATGGTGCCTGAACCGATACTTTTTAAGAAAGTAAAAAAAGAAAAGAAAAAAAGGGTACTAAACAATAGTTGGTGACATTAAAGAATGGCTTGTTTATTGCTAAGGCCATATGGTCAAAATTAAATGATTTAAAAATAATGTATAACAATAACTTATTTCACTAGTCAATTGCTGTTGAACGACAAAAACAATCACCAGATTGGAAAAGGACATTTACAATAACTTCAAATGCACCACGAGGCTGTAGTTTACCAGTTTCATTGTCTGTGTTGTTTTTTTGACGGCCGTTTAGCGTTAGCTGTCAGCATTGTAACCGTGTTTAATCCTTTTTATATACTGTCTATGGTTTAATCCAGCTACTAGCTAGCGGTAGGCTAACGTTAGCTGCTGTCGAGTATAGTGTTAACTAGCGTCACGTGCAGCGGTGTTTGTGTTGCCTGTATTGTCCGTTTCAGAGCATCAGAGAGAAGCGCAGACATATCAGTGGCACCAGATTTCGGTAGCCAGGGTTGGCAGGAAGAAGATAAAGTAAATGTTCCAATTAATGATCCAGGCAGCACATTCTCGTCTCTCTCCTTCATTTTACAGTTGAATGGTGGCTTGAACGGCTCCGGGTCAAACGTCAATATGGAATGGATTAATCTGCGTTATTTTTTTTAACGTGTTATTTTTTTCTCAGATTAATTAATCAAAATGAACGCGTTATTTTGACAGCCCTAATTATTATTATGTGAACTGGAGAAAGCGTGTGACTGACCTAATCCATCCCTGGCATAACAAACTGATATGCTGTCTAATCTGATGGGTAGTAACAAGTAGAAAGTAATTTCCCCATTAAACTAAATCATAACTTGTTTGAAAGCCTTGTTCTTACTCTTCAATTTCCAACATGGAAAACATTACAGCTAATTATATTTGTTGTTGTTTACCGAGCTCCAGGTCCGTATTCTGAATTTTTATCTGAATTCTCTGAGTTTTTATCATATGTAGTCCTTAAATCAGACAAAGTTCTTATTGTAGGTGATTTTAATATCCATGTGGAAGTTGACAGCAATAGCCTTAGTATTGCTTTCAACTCACTACTAGAATCAATTGGTTTTAGTCAGAGTGTGCATAAGGCCACTCACTGTTTTAACCATACCCTCGACCTTGTGCTGGCATATAGAATCAAAATTGAAGATTTAATAGTATTTCCGCAGAATCCTTTATTATCAGACCATTTTTTAATAACTTTAGAATTCTTACTACCCGACTATATGAAATTAGATAAAAGCTTCTACACTAGATGCCTATCTGACAGTGCTATAACTAAATTTAAGGAAGTTTTTCCAACAGCATTTAACTCAATGTCGTGCAACAGAGGACCTTTATGTTACCGTTAGTCCCTCCCAAATTGATAATTTTGTAGGCGGCGCTACGGCCTGCCTACGGACGACTTTAGACTCTGTTGCTCTCCTCAAAAAGAAGATGATGAAACAAAGGAAACTAGCACCTTGGTATAACTCCCGAACTCGGAAATTAAAACAAACCTCGCGAAAACTTGAAAGTAAATGGCGTTCCACCAAACTGAAAGAATTTCATTTAGATTGGCAAGACCTGAAAACCTATAGGAAGGCCCTCAGAATCAGACTATAACTCATCGTTATTAGAAGAAAATAAGAACAACCCAAGGTTTCTTTTTAGCACTGTAGCCAGGCTGACAGATAGTCACAGCTCTATTGAGTTCATCTATTCCTATAGCTCTGAGTAGTGACAACTTCATGAGCTTCTTCAATGATAAAATTCTAACAATTAGAGATAAAATTCATCACCTTTTGCCCTCAACTTCTAACGGTTCACCTTTAAACGCAGGACTGCTAGAAAGAACGACAATACCTGACATATACTTAGACTGCTTTTATCCTATAGACTTTCAACAACTAATGTTAAAGCTCTCTTCAGCTAAGCCATCTACCTGTCTCTTAGACCCCATCCCAACGAGGCTACTTAAAGAAGCGTTACCCGTGATTAACACTTCATTATTAGATATGATCAATATGTCTTTATTAACAGGTTATGTACCGCAGTCATTTAAAGTAGCTGGGATAAAACCTCTTCTGAAAAAAACCACCCTCGATCGTGAGGTCTTAGCCCACTATAGACCTATATCTAACCTTCCCTTTCTCTCCAAGATCCTTGAGAAGGTAGTCGCTAATCAGTTATTAGTGATTGTCTACACAACAATAGTCTATTTGAGGACTTTCAGTCAGGATTTAGAATGCATCATAGCACAGAGACGACACTGGTGAAAATTACTAACAACCTTCTAACTGCTTCAGACAAAGGACTTGTCTCCGTACTTGTCTTATAAGATCTTAGTGCTGCATTCGACACTATTGACCATAGCATCCTGTTACAGAGATTGGAACATTTAGTTGCCATTAAAGGAATCACACTAAGCTGGTTTAAGTCCTATATCTCTGATTGCGCTCAATTTGTTAATGTTAATGATAAATCCTCCAGGTATGCTAAAGTTCGCTATGACGTTCCACAAGGGTCAGTGCTTGGACCACTTCTATTCTCCTTATATATGCTTCCTCTAGGCAATATTATTAGGAAATACTCAATTAACTTTCACTGTTATTCGGATGACACCCAATTATACTTATCAATCAAGCCAGACGAAACCAGTCAGTTAGCTAAACTTCAAGCATACATTAAAGATATAAAATCCTGGATGACCTACATGATTTTCTGATGTTAAACTCAAACAAAACTGAAGTTATTGTGCTGGGCCACAAAAACCTCATTATTCAAAGATATAGTTACTCTGGATGGTATTGCCCTGGCCTCCAGCACTACTGTAAATCTAGGAGTTATTTTTGATCAGAACATGTCCTTCAACGCCCACTTAAAACAAACCTCAAGAACAACCTTTTTTCATCTTCGTAACATTGCCAAAATTAGGCACATCCTGTCTCAAAACGATGCTGAAAAACTAGTCCATGCATTCGTTACTTCCAGGCTGGACTACTGTAATTCCTTATTATCGGGTTGCCAAAATAAGTCCCTTAAGACTCTCCAGCTGATCCAGAATGCTGCAGCGCGTGTTCTGACAAGAACTAAGAAAAGAAATCATATTTCTCCAGTATTAGCGTCTCTGCATTGGCTTCCTGTAAAATCCAGGATTGAATGTAAAATCCTTCTTTTGACCTACAAAGCTCTAAATGGTCTAGCACCATCATATCTTGAAAAGCTCATAGTACCTTATTGTCCCACTAGAGCACTGTGCTCCCAGAATGCAGAGTTACTTGTGGTTCCTAGAGTCTCTAAAAGTGGAATGGGATCCAGAGCCTTCATCTACCAGGCTCCTCTCCTGTGGAACCAGCTCCCAGTCTGGGTCCGGGAGGCAGACACCGTCACCACATTTAAGAGTAAACTTAAAACTCTCCTCTTTGATAAAGCTTATAGTTAGGGAGTGAGGCGTTGCAGCGTCCGCCTAGCCTGGTCCACCTGCTTCTCATCATAGTCGTCAGATTCATTTACCATATAATCAATAATATAATCAGAGTAGAGGGAGGCAGGCCAGTACAGCCCAATCCGGTTGGGGAGAGTTCTAGCCCGACCAGGCTCCTCTCCTTAATCTGTCTCTCTTAGTTATGCTGTTATAGTTTTAGACTGCCGGGGGACTTCCTTCCTATGGTACACTGAGCTTCTCTCTCCTCTCTCTTTCCATTTGTGTGCATCCATGTCCCAGAAATGCTTGTTACTAACCTAGCTCTGGGGAGCTTATTCCCCAGAGTCCTTCTGTTTGTTTTTGTTTTTTTCGCCCAGCATGTTTCCTTGGATTAAGTGGCACCAAAATCATGGTTGCAGCTGTCGCCATGGTCCTAATGCACGCCTTGCTATGCCCTGTTAGACCCTGCTACGCTCTGCGGTGCCCTGCCACTCCCTGCTGCTACGTCTTTGGGGAGGTTTTTGTCTATCTGAATCGAGGCTGTGAGGAGGGTGTTGTATGTTGCAGAGATTCTAAAACCCTTTAAGGCAAATTTCAGATTTTGGATATATGCATAAAATTGACTTGACTAGTCATTGTAACTTACTAACCGAACGTGGGATAAAAACAGGAAATATACAGAAAGTCTGTCTCTCTACCGATGAGGTGGACTCTCCTTTTATAGTATATTTCTTGAGTGCAGCTTTTGCTTTCACCACCATCCTGACTGTTTTACTGGCTTTTTCAGTGTACAAGGTTAACAAAAGAAACAGCTGCCAAACTGCAGGTAATTGTTACTAATTCTATCTGGCAGATTGTGTTCACTGAATTTTCCTTGTAAATAAAATGTTTTCTTTGTTCTACAACCAGTGAACCACACAAAATGTCCATCTCCCTCCACAGTGAGTGCAGAGGTGTGTACAGTTTTTACATTTTCATTAACCGTAAAAAAAAGAAATAGCATCACAATTAACTGTGTTGTCGACATAATTTCTGTAAGGAACCATAATTTGTGATCTTATATATATATATATACTGTAGGTGCATATATGCACACATATATACCTGCATATATGTATTTATATAGGTACATGTATGCACGTATATGTGTACATATATACGTGTACATATATGCACATATATGTGCATAAATGTACCTATATAGGTACATGTATGCACGTATATATGTACACATATACGTGTACATATATGCACATATATGTGCATATATGTACATATAATATAGGAAAACGGCCAATTTTATATATGTCACATATATTAAAAACCTATATCAAAACCTATATTAAAACATATAAGTTTATATAGATTATTTCCATGTGGGTCTGAAGAGTGGAGACAAAATGCAGATTCTTTTCATTGAGCACGACAATTTCAACACGATGACATCTCCAAAATTTCTCTTCTATCTGACGTGTTTGTTCTTCAGAAAAGTTGGTGAGTTGGCCTTTTTGTGACTGCAAGTTTGAATTTGTTAAGTTAAGTTGTTTTTCATGTGTTAATAAGGTGCATTTGCTTTGTCTCTCCTATCACTACAGCTCAGACGACTGATCCAAAACTCTTCTCATTGCTTCATCAAGAGAGTAGTTTTGTATCAGCTAAAACTGGGGATAACCTCACTTTGAGATGTTTCTATGAAGGCGATGTTGCTTCAAGGTTTTGCTGGTATAAGCAAACTCTGGGACAGAAACCACGGCTCATCTCTACTTTCTACAAGTATGAAGCAAATGGAATATTTCAAGATTAATTCAAAAACAATCCACGCTTCACACTGGATACTGAAACAGGTAAATATCACTTGAAGATCACAGATTTGCGCGTTTCAGACTCAGCTACCTACTACTGTGCAAGTTATACATTAGCTATTGAATTTGCGGGAGGAACCTTAGTCAATGTAGAAGGTTCAGGTTTGAAGGTCCAAGCTATGGTCCATCAGTCAGCATCTGAGAGCATCCAGCCAGGAGGCTCTGTGACTCTGAACTGTACAGTACACACTGGGACCTGTGATGGAGAAAAAATGTTTACTGGTTCAAGAACTCAGAAGAATCTCAGCCAAGACTCATTTACACCCATGGAGGCTGGAATGATCAGTGTGAGAGGAAACCCAACACACAACCACACACCTGTGTCTACAAGCTGCCGATGAAGAGTCTGAATCTTTCTCATGCTGGGACCTACTACTGTGCTGTTGCCTCATGTCGACACATTCTGTTTGGAAACGGGACCAAGCTGGACTTCGAAGGTAAGACACTTTCTAGCAGACATCGATTGATAAGTATTAAAGAGTAGAAATTATCTTCCAGATTTAAGGTTTGTCTTTGGGGAGTTTTTGTTACAGCGGAGGTTGTCTCATCTAAACACAGAGTGATATAAAAGCTGCTCTGGAGTGTCTCCTGATGTTCGTCTCTCTACAGATGAGGTTGCCTGGGTGTATTTCTTGAGTGGAACTTCAACATTCACCACCATCCTGAGTGTTTTACTGGCTTTCTTAACGTGTATGATGAACAACAGAAACCGCTGCCTGTGTGCAGGTTAGTAGTACTATTTGTATCTACAGCATGCACTTACTGATCATGGCATGGTAGTGAGTTTTTCTTTCTGTTTTTCAGAGTCTCAAGCAAGATTTTCAGATTCTAAAACAAAGATGAACGCATCAAAGACGCAGAGAGACGACACCTGGAGTGAATGTGTGTACTTCAGTGTGAAGCAGTAGAGCTGGCCATGTTTTATCTCTGTGTCTGTGTAATACATGACACGTTTGTGTCACTTTAATAGTGTAATGTAGCGGTTTTGTAAATATGATTCATACATTTTTACACTGTATTGCTAAAGCCTCATCTTGCAGTAATCTCATTGAACAAGCTTTTCTTAAGACATAACATGAATCTCACTATATGTCTAAATCATTGTGTGTACAAATTAATATCGCTCGTTAAAATTTGATGCTGTGTTGAGCTAATGTGACACTTTGTATCAGGGCTCTGCAATTAATCCAATTTTGATCGCGATTTCAGCTCCCAACGATCACAAAAACAATGTAACCAAGAAAAACATATAGGCAAATTACATTTAGCAAGTAAACTCATATTTTTTTGTCTTGTCCCGCTATTTGAACATTTAAGAATATTTTTATATTGTTTATTTTAAGGGGAAATTCAAAAAGTTCAATAGGAAAGGTATTAATGTGTGTGTGTGTGTGTGTGTGTGTGTGTGTGTGTGTGTGTGTGTGTGTGTGTGTGTGTGTGTGTGTGTGTGTGTGTGTGTGTCAGAAAGACACATTCAGTAGTAGCCGAGTCTCCGAGCTTTCGGCAGCACCTGAAATATACAGACAGGATATACGTGTGTGTGTGTGTGTGTGTGTGTGTGTGTGTGTGTGTGTGTGTGTGTGTGTTTTAAGGGCAACTCAAAACTTTCAACGGGAAAAGTATTAGGGGAAATTTCACCGTTCTTGGTGTTTTTACTGTTTATTTGTCTAAGTGTTACACTGTTTTAAGTTCAATGAATGCAACATCCTTTTAAAAGTCAATGAGTAATCGTGTTGAATATAACCGTGATTTCAATATTGACCAAAATAATTTATATATATAATAGTTAATTGCTATACAAAACCAAACTGACTCAAGCTTTATGTGTATTCTATACCAAAAATCATTTGGATGAAAACCAATAAAATCATATTATGATAAATACAATTCTACTTTAAACTGATACATAGCTGTTTTACTCATCACTGGCCTGAGCAGCGCAGTGACGCTCTTTGTTTGACAGAATTGGACAGAACTGCCAAAACAACATAGAAAGCCTAGGCCTTTCTGTATCTTGGTGTCCCCGCCTTTATGACCCAACAGCAGACACTAATCATGATCAAAATGTTTGATTTGCGTAGCTTGGTTGCCATGAGTAAAAAGTAAAATGGTCCAACAATGGCAAATGTCTAGCATTGTGATCATGAGCGGCAAAACATGACGTGACACAGCTGCGTGACATGATAAGTGTGTGTGTGACATTATTATCAGACTCCCACAGTATAACTCCTTTAACATCAGCAGACTCGGAATGATCAGTTAAAAAAAAAATTAAATCAATGCAGCACAACCAGAGTTAACATTTTTATTCTAACGCCGCCTTCACACTGGCAGTTGAAATCAGCTCCGTAATACGAAATACACCCCCAGCGGACGTCGTACTACACCGCTGAAAAGCTTCGGAAGCAACTCACAAAAATGGCAGAGAGACTAGAACGACTGATAAGTGTCTGAATATACGATTCTCTATGACCTCTCTTATACAGATATAAATAGAAAGGCTGCTGCGTGGAGAAAAGTTGCCCAGGACGTTGACATGTCACGTTGGTTAAATGTGATATAGCGGTATAATGTCAATAGTTCGATGTCTGTTGCTAGCTAACTAATTAGCATTAGCAGGTTTGTTTATCAGTACCATAGCAACGCTGGAATTGTCAGATAGGAACCATCCGTAGCCTTTCGGAAGAGTTACATTTTTTGAACGCATGCGGATGACCAACTGACACGATTTTTTTTCGCACCGCACTCATTCGGACCCATTCGCATGCAGTCTGAAAATCTCCATAGGAAATGAATGACTTCTGGTCGTTTTGAAGCCGTATCGGAGCGGATTTCAACTGCCAGTGTGAAGGCGGCGTAAGCATTCACTTTCTTGCCTATGTTACCCAAAATGCAACTCAGTTCATTGTCACCAAGGCAACAGCTGCCTATTGTTTACATTCCTGTTACCCAAAATGCAACTCATTCCTTGTCAGCAAGGCAACAGCTGTTTACAGACCTATGTTACCCATTATGGAACTCAGTTCATTGTTACTAAGGCAACAGCTCTTTACAGACATATGTTACCCATTATGCAACTCAGTTCCTTGTCACCAAGGAAACAGCTGCCTATAGGTTGCATCATAGAAAAAGAATGCAGTGATGTCACATCCTGTGCATGTGCCTTTCATGTCAACATTCTAAGTGACACATTCTACCTTTACCAGGATGAAAGTTCTCTGTCAGAAGGTTGATTGACAGGCAATCTCTCACTGAGTACTGAGAATTTCATCACGGTTTCACTGTGTTGCGTTGATTATCATCTCTTCAACACCTACAATACAGCTTGCTTCTGTATTTCTGTGCTAAACAGAGAAGTATTTTTCAGCGACAAGCTTTAAGAGAGTAGAACACAAGTTGCAACCAAAACATGGTCCTTCCTCTGGAGTCCTTGGAGAACGGCACCATGGCCCTCCGCCAGGAACCGACAGTTACGGGTAGCAACCAGGATGAAATGAGTGTGAGTCTACAGGCCATCACCCAACAGCTTAAGACCGTGCGCCACCAAATTCACAAGGGCCAGAAACAGTTCAACGGCTGGGAAAATTTGGAGGAAATGTTCACCGCAGGGAAGGCAGAGGAAAACGCTGCAAAGAAGAAATGTGACTACCTTCTAAAAGAAGTGAGGAAGCTCAGTGACAAGGTCCAGAATTACAGCATTATTGAGGCTTTGTATAAAGAAACAAAAGCTTCAAATGTGGCGATGGACCTGCAGCGTCAAACTCTGCAACAAACAGTTAGTGATCTCAAAAACCGGCTCAACAACTTTGATGAAGTGAAAGAAGAATATGAGGCCGTGAGACAAGAGCACGAGGAGCTGCAGAGTGAGATTCACTACCTGCAGGAAGAACTCCAAAATGAGAGTAGTGTGGACATAATGTGTGCTGGATTAAAACGGCAGACAGAGGCAATGAGCCAGCAAAACGCCGCCCTGCAAAGCCAACTCCTGGAGTTCAAGGAGAGGCATCAGCAATCCTACAACTATGCAAAAGCCGAGAAAGAGGCGATTAGCCAGCAGAATGAGGATTTGCGACATCAGATTCAGGAGATGCACGAAGAGATCGAGAATGATAACGATTTGGAGGAAGAGATAGAGGCAGTGAAGGCATTAAATGAACACATGAGGGGTGAAAATGATGCCATGCTGCAGGAACTCCAGGCTCTCAAAAATAAATCTGACAATTTAAACATCTGGCGTGACATGTACAAGGAAACATTGGACCGCATGGACGTTTTGAAGAAAGACAACGATAATTTGAATCAGCAAATCCAAGTCGTGAATGACCAGCTCAGGATTAAAAGACATTTAAAGGACAACTATGTAGAACTGGAAGCTGAAGAGAAAGTTCTGCAGGCACAAAACCGAGCCCTGGGTAAAACCCATTCTGATGTTTTTAATAAGCTTCTGAATGAACGAGACTGGAAGCACAAATACGACATTCTTAAACAACAGACAGACGCATTGACGCTCCAGAACAACAAAGCCACGGAGGAAATCCAAAACTTCAATGAAAACCTCAGAGTTTTGAATGCCTTTGAGGCAAATTATAAAGCACTGAAGGCAGAGAAAAAAGTCCTCACAAACCAGAACAACACTCTGCAGAAAGAACTTCAGAAGCTGGAGAAAAAGTTCTCCAAAGAAGAAACTCTGGAGGAAAGAAACAATGAGTTGAAGTCAGAGAACGAAGCTGTAAGCCAAGAAAACAGCGCTCTGCAGCTTAAAGTTCAGGAGCTCGCCAACACACTCCGAGGTGAGAGCGTTTGGGCCAACACATACGATTCCCTGAAAGTGGAAAAAAACACCTTGAACCGGCTGAATAAAGCGCTTCATAAAGAACTACAGAAGGTTACTAAAAAGGCAGACAAAGAAAAAGATCTGGAAGGGAAGTGTACGGCGATGAGGTTGAAGACCGAGATCAACCGCAGACAACAGGACTCCCTGAAAGAACAAATCAGCACCCAGATGTGATACTGTGGTGTCCTATTTTAGTAGCATGGAGTCCCCCACACCAAACACTCTCTTAATTTGGCAAGTATTCCATGCAGTGATTGCATGGATTTACTCCAAGTCCTCTGGTTCCCTCCCACACCAAAAAACGTTCATCAATCCCTGCAGTGACTGCATGGGTTTACATCTGGTTGCCTCCCTCAACAATCTTCTTAATTTGGCTATTTATTAATAAAAAAAATCAACTTACAGTTGTTGTAAGTGTCATGTGTAAATATAAATTAAGTTTCTTAAGTTTTGATCAGTCTCTCCTTAGGTACTGTCAGAGGTTGACTTTAACAGCTCAGAAACACACTTAACATTGTTTTATCATCTTCATACTTTGTGACTGTTTTCTGTTTGGGGTTTTCGAGTCCCCAGCTGTTAAACCAGGCATGTCCAAAGGCCCACGGCCAGATTTCATACGGCCCGCAGCCTTGGTTTGTGAAGTACAAGAGAAAGAGTCATATGTTGCAAGCTTAAATGTTAACACACTTTGCATTACTCATAAGTCATGTTTAAAATGAACATGATGAGGTTAAGATATTTACTTAAGTTTAAGGTATTCCATATAGTATGTTTAGATATCTGACTACAGAAGGGAACATTGGCCCACGGGCATCTTCACATTATCAAATCTGGCACTCTCTTAAAAAAGTTTGGACACCCCTGAGTTAAACTTTGAATAAAGTTAAAGGACAATTCCGGCGCAAAACAAACCTAGGGGTTAATAACGGATGTGTACCCACTCTGTTGTTCTCTGGGACATGTTTTCATGCCAATTGATTGTGTTTGTAGCTTGAATGAAGCTAGCGTGGACTGCTGGTTAGCTTACAACGCTAGTATTCGGGGCACAGGGAAAGTAAAAACAAATCGCTAGTTATACCACTGAAAAGGCTCAAAATATCACCAAACTTCAACGGTAACATACTGAAGGTCCCTACATGTTAACCGAAGCATTGAGAACTTTGTAAGTGATCACTCTGCTCTGCAAATTATCTACTACTCTGGAAATAAGAGCTGCCAGAGGACTGAGAGTGGAGAGACTAGCTGTGTGTACGAGCTTCTCCTGAGGAACCTCAGCTCTGATGATACTGGAACCTTCTACTGTGTCCTGACTTCATGTGGACAGATGCTGTTTGGAAATGGGACCAGGATTATTGTTCACAGTAAGACAGGAACTGTCACTATACATGTAGAGTTTTAGTCCAAAGTACTTCCAATTCCTAGCAAATAATATAAATCATTAACACAGAAAAAAAATGTACGTCAATATCAAAGAATGCTGCAAAAACCCCAGAGTCCAATTTATCACTATTTCCTGACTTTTAATTGACCAAATGATGAATCCAGAATATAATCAGCAGATTAATCATTGATGAAAAGTGCTTTTACGGTATGGTTAAAATTCAGGAAAAATTGGGGTTATGGCAAATAAACTATGGGTAATGAATGGTCAGGGTAAGGCAACAAAAACACTGTTAAATGGAAATATTCAAGATTACTTAAAAAAAAAAAAAAGTTAAAGTCTCTTGTGACGGAATGCAATTTTTTGGAATACTATGCTGCTGTATTGACATGAGGTGACAGATATCCTAAATAAACCAAACCTTTTTTTATGGCTATACTGTATACCATATGTATAGGGAAATGTTTTCTGCGTGCACTTTGGGTGAACTGACCCTTTGTATATTGAATACTGCAGGATATTATCAAAAGTAAGTGACCTAAAGAGATTATGTATCTCAAATGTCAATTTATTTATTTATTATTTATTTTTTTTTTTTAAGTTATTTGTGTTAAAACTAAGCACCGTTTATTTTCTTCTGCAGAAAATGCTGTCACCAATCTGTCACCATCTGAACTGAGTCCAACTGTGATTGCTCTGACGCTGTCAAGCATCATTCTAGGGATTGTGACACTCATCTTTATATGGAAACTTTGCAAGAGTCAAAGGAAATATTCCACAGGTGTTTCAAATCGTACTGATCAGCTATATCTCTGCAGCAGAATCACAAACACATTTGGTTATATTCTGCAGTAACTGAAATTGACTTCTCTTTGTTTCTTCAGAGGCAACGGATGGATCATCTGAAGGCAATCAGGTAATTCGTCAGCTTTTTGTAACCTTTGTGTTTGATCAAGCCTTCCTCACTCCCAACTCCTCAAATACTGACGCCTGGTCAGTGGCTCTCAGAGTCAGATACCGACGCACAATGAGGTGGAGGCCCGTTCATTCCTATGAGAGTTGCTCAGTGGCACATAAAGCCTTCATTGAGTCCAAAATTACCCGGATGATTGGTGCTACTTCCACACTGTGCGGACCATAGAGCAGGCACACTAGAGACCTCCGCCAGCCGAGTTAGCTACTTCCGGTTTAGCACTCTGCTAACTTGAATGGGAATTAAATCATTTAATGATGTGGCTCTCATAGACATTACAAATGCTATCAGACCAAATGGATACAAATTAATAAATCAATAATAGTGATATGAGTCATTTCAATTGTGACGGTGTTTGGTGTTTTAAGCCCCCAACGTCGCCTTCCAGGCAATGGTTATGTTTAGGATTAAGGTTAGGGTTAGCTGCCTGGAAGGCGACGTTGGAGGCTTAAAACACCATTGAGCGGTTGTGACGCAAAAAAAACAAGTATCCTCTGGTTTACAGACGTGTCTGTCGCCATGTCAAGTCAATGGGAAACGGACCAGAGTTGTAATTCCACCGTTTGTCCGCTAATGTTTAATTTGTTTCAAAGCTTCCTGGGGGTCTTAGGCATAGCAGCATCTCGACCGCAGTGACGTAAGATGATGTAGGATAAGAGAGCCATAGGGCGCCCAGATAGCTCAGTTGGTAGAGCGGGCGCCCATATATAGAGGTTTACTCCTCGACGCAGCGGGCCAGGGTTAGACTCCGACCTGCGGCCCTTTGCTGCATGTCTTTCCCCCTTTCTCTCCGCTTTCACATCTTCAGCTGTCCTGTCAAAATAAAGGCCAAAAATGCCCCAACAATAATCTTAAAAAAAAGGATAAGAGCGCCAATGATAGGGAGTAGTATTAAACATTGAAGATGTGCATAAGTTGGGGTGGGGGATAGATCAAACAAGATAAGGACTTTCAACCAGGAGACCGGGGTTCTTGTCCCTACTTGTCCTACATGTCACTTCAAAGTACATGTTTTAACCTAAACAAAGCAGGACTATCACCCAGGAGCCCAGGCTTTGTGTCCCATTCTTATCTTGTGTGTCACTTAAACGAACATGTTTTAACCCACGACCTTTACTTACCCTAAGTGGCTTTACCCTGTACGTCAACAAGTGACGCCTAGGAGTCCAGACTCAGAGAGTTCAAAAGCTATGCCAAAGGTTCCTGTCCAGGTGCTTTGAAAAATGACAGCAAGGGGTTCTGACGAAGCACGTTGAAAAATGATGCCAGAGGGGTTCACAGAAAGTTAAAAAGTAATGCCAAGAGGAGTTGAGATCGAGAATGTGTTGGATTGATTTGCACCACGTCTTTCTATGGCCAGTCTCAAGTTTTTTTCATTTTCTTTTTTTTCACAGACTACTGATACAGTAACCTATGCAGCTGTGTGTTCGTCCCCTAGACGCCTCCCCACCAGACAAGCTAGAGGGAAATACTGTGGAGACTCTGTAGTTTATTCTAACATTAGATACTGTCAACAGAACCGACAGGTGGAAAGACAGACAAACCAGGGAGAATGAAGACTGAAGGAGTAGGAACGCCTAAATGTATATCTTTAAACAAGTTTGAAATATGACCAAAGACCGCTTTATCTGTATGAAATATAAAGAAGTCTGCCACTGGAGCTTCTTCATGACTATAGTTAAAGCTGCACTCACGGTACAGATCCATTTGTCCGACCCGACTGAAGCGTGGTGTCACGACGTCGTACATTCATGGTTGATGCTCCACACCCTTGGCCGGCAGCTGATTGGACGAATGCGTGATGTGGGTCTGGCTTCTTGAGAATGTCATGGCGGCTTGTTGAGAATATGATCTAGTATTTTATGAAAATAGTTCATCGAAACGTGTTTCTGAAAACATTTTAAGCGAGAAATAGGCCATTAGCTGTCAAAATAATAAGCAGTCTGATCTATAAATATACAATAGTACATTTAAATACTGAGGACTTGAATGTGCCAAATCCAATAACATACTTCTCTGACATGGAATTAAAAAAAGGTGTTATAATTCAGTAAACATTTATTGTTGGGCATGCATGCCCTGAAGAAATAACTGAATATGGAATGAATGCTGTACTGTATTGTAAAAGAAAATCATTTTGGCTTCTTAAAGCTTTAAAACAAAACTTTTTAATCAACCATCAGCACGTCCATGACACTTTCCATAAAGACTATTTCTTTAGTGTAAAAATGTTCCAATAATGTTGTTGTAAAGTTGTTAACAACTAGATCTGTGGAATAACAAAACTAATGTTTGAAAGCTTTTACCTTCACAATGTAGGATCAAAGTTGGCACCATGAATCATAGATCTGTGTTATTTAAAGTCCAAGCAGATAAAACCCAAACTACATGGCATACTGTTTGGGTGGCTGGAGCAATATGGGATTGTATTTTAAGCTAGCTGGCCCTTCAATGTAGTATGGCATAGTATACAGTGGTGTCAAGTAACGAAGTACAAATACTTTGTTACCTTACTTAAGTAGAAATTTTGGGTATCTATACTTTACTGGAGTAATTATTTTACAGCAGACTTTTTGCTTCTACTCCTTACATTTTCACGCAGTTATCTGTACTTTCTACTCCTTACAATTAAAGCTTTTGGCTATATTTTGGCTGCTAATTAAAGCCATATTGTAACTCTTTTTCAGGCTGTTCTAAAAACGAAATTTCCTGTTTAGCCTGACTCACTTCAACTCACCGTGATAGTATACACATACCAGACTGTCAATGGGTAATATTGGAATATTCTGATGTATGATTTCAAAACTAAAGGCTTAAATGTCCAATTAAAGCTATATTTTGGCAATATTTTGGCAGCTAATTAAGGCCATACTGTAACTCTTTTTCAGACTGCTAATTAAAGCCATATTGTAACTCTTTTTCAGGCTGCTCTAAAAACGAAACCTCCTGTTTAGCCAGACTCATTTCACCTCAGGGTGATGGTATACACATCCCAGAATGTCACTGGGTAATATCAGACTATTCTGATATAGAAATTTAAAATTAAAGGCTTAAATGTCAACTTAAAGCTATATTTCAACTCTGTTTCAGGCTGCTAATTAAGGCCACACTGTAACTCTTTTTCAGGCTGCTAATTAAAGCCATATTGTAACTCTTTTTTCATGCTGCTCTAAAAATGAAACATCCTGTTTAGCCAGACTCATGTCACCTCAGGGTGATAGTATACACATCCCAGACTGTCACTGGTTAATATCAGACTATTCTGACCTAGGATTTTAAAATGAAAGGCTTAAATATCCACTTAAAGCTATATTTCAACTCTGTTTCAGGCTGCTAATTAAGGCCATACTTTAACTTTTTTTCAGGCTGCTAATTAAAGCCAAATTGTAACTCTTTTTCAGGCTGCTCTAAAAATGAAACTTCCTGTTTAGCCAGACTCATTTCACCTCAGGGCGATAGTATACACATCCCAGACTGTCATTGGATAATATCAGACTATTCTGATATAGGATTTTTAAATTAAAGGCTTAAATGTCCACTTAAAGATATATTTCAATTATTTTTCAAGCTGCTAATTAAGTCCATACTATAACTCTTTTTCAAGCTGCTAATTATGCCTTACTGTAACTATTTTGAAGGCGGCTAATTAAAGTCATATTGTAACTCTTTTTCATGCTGCTATAAAAAGGAAACCTCCTGTTTAGCCAGACTCATTTCACCTCAGGGTGATAGTATACACATCCCAGACTGTCACTGGGTAATATCAGACTATTCTGATATAGGATATTAAAATTAAAGGCTTAAATGTCTACTTAAAGCTATATATCAACTCTGTTTCAGGCTGCTAATTAAGGCCATACTGTAACTCTTTTTCAGGCTGCTCTAAAAAGGAAACCTCCTGTTTAGCCAGACTCATTTCACCTAAGGGCGATAGTATACACATCCCAGACTGTCATTGGGTAATATCAGACTATTCTGATATAGGATTTTATAATTAAAGGCTTAAATGTCCACTTAAAGCTATATTTCAACTCTGTTTCAGGCTGCTAATTAAGGCCATGCTGTAACCTTTTTTCAGGCTGCTCTAAAAACGAAACCTCCTGTTTACCCAGACTCATTTCACCTCACGGTGATAGTATACACATCCCAGACTGTCATTGGGTAATATCAGACTATTCTGATATAGGATTTTAAAATTAAAGGCTTAATTGTCAACTTAAAGCTATATTTCAACTCTTTTTCGGGCTGCTATTTAATTCCATACTGTAACTCTTTTTCAGGCTGCTAATTAAAGCCATATTGTAACTTTTTCATGCTGCTATAAAAAGGAAACCTCCTGTTTAGCCAGACACATTTCACCTCACTGTGATAGTATAAAAATCCCAGCCTGTCACTGGGTAATAGACTATTCTGATATAGGATTTTAAAATTAAAGTCTTCAATATCCACTTAAAGCTATATTTGAACTCTGTTACAGGCTGCTAATTGAGGCCATACTGTAACTCTTTTTCAGGCTGCTAATTAAAGCCATAGTGTACCTCTTTTTGAGGCTGCTCTAAAAACGAAATATCCTGTTTAACCAGACTCATTTCACCACACGGTGATAGTATACACATCCCAGACTGTCACTGGGTAATATCAGACTATTCTGATATAGGATTTTAAAATTAAAGGCTTAAATGTCAATTTAAAGCTCTATTTCAATTATTTTTCAGGCTGCTAATTAAGGCCATACTGTAACTCTTTTTCATGCTGCTATAAAAACGAAACCTCCTGTTTAGCCAGACTCATTTCACCTCAAGGTGATAGTATTCACATCCCAGAATGTCACTGGGTAATATCAGACTATTCTGATATAGAAATTTAAAATTAAAGGCTTAAATGTCAACTTAAAGCTATATTTCAACTCTGTTTCAGGCTGCTAATTAAGGCCACACTGTAACTCTTTTTCAGGCTGCCAATTAAAGCCATATTGTAACTCTTTTTCATGCTGCTCTAAAAATGAAACCTCCTGTTTAGCCAGACTCATGTCACCTCAGGGTGATAGTATACACATCCCAGACTGTCACTGGTTAATATCAGACTATTCTGACCTAGGATTTTAAAATGAAAGGCTTAAATGTCCACTTAAAGCTATATTTCAACTCTGTTTCAGGCTGCTAATTAAGGCCATACTTTAACTTTTTTTCAGGCTGCTAATTAAAGCCATATTGTAACTCTTTTTCAGGCTGCTCTAAAAATGAAACTTCCTGTTTAGCCAGACTCATTTCACCTCAGGGCGATAGTATACACATCCCAGACTGTCATTGGATAATATCAGACTATTCTGATATAGGATTTTTAAATTAAAGGCTTAAATGTCCACTTAAAGATATATTTCAATTATTTTTCAAGCTGCTAATTAAGTCCATACTTTAACTCTTTTTCAAGCTGCTAATTATGCCTTACTGTAACTATTTTGAAGGTGGCTGATTAAAGTCATATTGTAACTCTTTTTCATGCTGCTATAAAAACGAAACCTCCTGTTTAGCCAGACTCATTTCACCTCAGGGTGATAGTATACACATCCCAGACTGTCACTGGGTAATATCAGACTATTCTGATATAGGATATTAAAATTAAAGGCTTAAATATCCACTTAAAGCTATATTTGAACTCTGTTCCAGGCTGCTAATTAAGGCCATACTGTAACTCTTTTTCAGGCTGCTCTAAAAACAAAAACTCCTGTTTAACCAGACTCATTTCACCTCAGGGTGATGGTATACACATCCCAGACTGTCACTGGGTAATATCAGACTATTGTGATATAGGATTTCAAAATTAAAGGCTTAAATGTCCACTTAAAGCTATATTTCAACTCTGTTTCAGGCTGCTAATTAAGGCCATACTGTAATTCTTTTTCAGGCTGCTCTAAAAAGGAAACCTCCTGTATAGCCAGACTCATTTCACCTAAGGGCGATAGTATACACATCCCAGACTGTCATTGGGTAATATCAGACTATTCTAATATAGGATTTTATAATTAATGGCTTAAATGTCCACTTAAAGCTATATTTCAGCTCTGTTTCAGGCTGCTAATTAAGGCCATACTGTAACCTTTTTTCAGGCTGCTCTAAAAACGAAACCTCCTGTTTACCCAGACTCATTTCAACTCACGGTCATAGTATACACATCCCAGACTGCCATTGGGTAATATCAGACTATTCTGATATAAGATTTTAAAATTAAAGGCTTAATTGTCAACTTAAAGCTATATTTCAACTCTTTTTCGGGCTGCTATTTAATTCCATACTGTAACTCTTTTTCAGGCTGCTAGTTAAAGCCATATTGTAACTTTTTCATGCTGTTATAAAAAGGAAACCTCCTGTTTAGCCAGACACATTTCACCTCACTGTGATAGTATAAAAATCCCAGCCTGTCACTGGGTAATAGACTATTCTGATATAGGATTTTAAAATTAAAGTCTTCAATATCCACTTAAAGCTATATTTGAACTCTGTTCCAGGCTGCTAATTGAGGCCATACTGTAACTCTTTTTCAGGCTGCTAATTAAAGCCATATTGTAACTCTTTTTGAGGCTGCTCTAAAAACGAAATCTCCTGTTTAACCAGACTCATTTCACCACACGGTGATAGTATACACATCCCAGACTGTCACTGGGTAATATCAGACTATTCTGATACAGGATTTTAAAATTAAAGGCTTGAATGTCAACTTAAAGCTATTTTTCAATTATTTTTCAGGCTGCTAATTAAGGCCATACTGTAACTCTTTTTCAGGCAGCTCTAAAAACGAAATCTCCTGTTTACCCGGACTCATTTCACCTCACGTTGATAGTATACACATCCCAGACTGTCACTTGGTAATATTAGACTATTCTGATATAGGATTTTAAAGTGAAAGGCTTAAAAGTCCACTTAAAGCTATATTTAAACTCTGTTTCAGGCTGCTAATTGAAACCATATTGTAACTCTTTTTCAGGCTGCTCTAAAAATGAAACCTCCTGTTTAACCAGACTCATATCACCTCAGGGTGATGGTATAAAAATCCTAGACTGTCACTGGGTAATATCAGACTATTCTGATACAGGATTTTAAAATTAAAGGCTTAAATATCCACTTAAAGCTATATTTGAACTCTGTTCCAGGCTGGTAATTAAGGCCATACTGTAACTCTTTTTCAGGCTGCTAATTAAAGCCATATTGTAACTCTTTTTCAGGCTGCTCTAAAAATGAAACCTCCTGTTTAACCAGACTCATATCACCTCAGGGTGATGGTATACACATCCCAGACTGTCACTGGGTAATATCAGACTTATTCTGATATAGGATTTTAAAATTAAAGTCTTAAATATCCACTCAAAGCTATATTTGAACTCTGTTCCAGGCTGCTAATTAAGGCCACACTGTAACTCTTTTTCAGGCTGCTAATTAAAGCCATATTGTAACTCTTTTTTCATGCTGCTCTAAAAATGAAACATCCTGTTTAGCCAGACTCATGTCACCTCAGGGTGATAGTATACACATCCCAGACTGTCACTGGTTAATATCAGACTATTCTGATATAGGATTTTAAAATTAAAGGCTTAATTGTCAACTTAAAGCTATATTTCAACTCTTTTTCAGGCTGCTAATTAATTCCATACTGTAACTCTTTTTCAGGCTGCTCTAAAAACAAAACCACTTGTTTACCCAGACTCATTTCATCTCACGGTGATAGTATACACATCCCAGACTGTCACTGGGTAATATTAGACTATTCTGATACAGGATTTAAAAATTAAAGGCTTAAATGTCCACTTAAAGCTATATTTCAACTCTGTTTCAGGCTGCTAATTAAGGCCACACTGTAAATCTTTTTCAGGCTGCTAATTAAAGCCATATTATAACTCTTTTTCATGCTGCTCTAAAAAGGAAACCTCCTGTTTAGCCAGACTCATTTCATCTCACTGTGATAAAAAACACATATCAGACTGTCACTGGGTAATATCAGACTATTCTGATATAGGATTTTAAAATTAAAGGCTTAAATGTCTACTTAAAGCTATATTTCAACTCTGTTTCAAGCTGCTAATTAAGGCCATACTGTAACTCTTTTTCAGGCTGCTCTAAAAACGAAACCTCCTGTTTAACCAGACTCATTTCATCTCAGGGTGATGGTATACACATCCCAGACTGTCACTGGGTAATATCAGACTTATTCTGATATAGGATTTTAAAATTAAAGGCTTAAATATCCACTCAAAGCTATATTTGAACTCTGTTTCAGGCTGCTAATTAAGGCCATACTGTAACTCTTTTTCAGGCTGCTCTAAAAACAAAACCTCCTGTTTACCCAGACTCATATCACCTCAGGGTGATAGTATACACATCCTAGACTGTCACTGGGTAATATCAGACTATTCTGATATAGGATTTTAAAATTAAAGGCTTAATTGTCAACTTAAAGCTATATTTCAACTCTTTTTCAGGCTGCTAATTAATTCCATACTGTAACTCTTTTTCAGGCTGCTAATTAAAGCCATATTGTAACTCTTTTTCATGCTGCTCTAAAAATGAAACCTCCTGTTTAACCAGACTCATATCACCTCAGGGTGATGGTATACACATCACAGACTGTCACTGGGTAATATCAGACTATTCTGATATAGGATTTTAAAATTAAAGATTTAAATGTCCACTTAAAGCTATATTTGAACTCTGTTTCAGGCTGCTAATTAAGGCCATACTGTAACTCTTTTTCAGGCTGCTCTAAAAACGAAACCACCTGTTTACCCAGACTCATTTCATCTCACGGTGATAGTATACACATCCCAGACTGTCACTGGGTAATATTAGACTATTCTGATACAGGATTTAAAAATTAAAGGCTTAAATGTCCACATAAAGCTATATTTCAACTCTGTTTCAGGCTGCTAATTAAGGCCACACTGTAAATCTTTTTCAGGCTGCTAATTAAAGCCATATTATAACTCTTTTTCATGCTGCTCTAAAAAGGAAACCTGTTTAGCCAGACTCATTTCATCTCACTGTGATAAAAAAACACATATCAGACTGTCACTGGGTAATATCAGACTATTCTGATATAGGATTTTAAAATTAAAGGCTTAATTGTCAACTTAAAGCTATATTTCAACTCTTTTTCAGGCTGCTAATTAATTCCATACTGTAACTCTTTTTCAGGCTGCTAATTAAAGCCATATTGTAACTCTTTTTCATGCTGCTCTAAAAATGAAACCTCCTGTTTAACCAGACTCATATCACCTCAGGGTGATGGTATACATATCCCAGACTGTCACTGGGTAATATCAGACTATTCTGATATAGGATTTTAAAATTAAAGGCTTAAATGTCCACTTAAAGCTATATTTCAACTCTGTTTCAGGCTGCTAATTAAGGCCATACTGTAACTCTTTTTCAGGCTGCTCTAAAAACAAAACCTCCTGTTTACCCAGACTCATATCACCTCAGGGTGATAGTATACACATCCTAGACTGTCACTGGGTAATATCAGACTATTCTGATATAGGATTTTAAAATTAAAGGCTTAATTGTCAACTTAAAGCTATATTTCAACTCTTTTTCAGGCTGCTAATTAATTCCATACTGTAACTCTTTTTCAGGCTGCTAATTAAAGCCATATTGTAACTCTTTTTCATGCTGCTCTAAAAATGAAACCTCCTGTTTAACCAGACTCATATCACCTCAGGGTGATGGTATACACATCCCAGACTGTCACTGGGTAATATCAGACTATTCTGATATAGGATTTTAAAATTAAAGATTTAAATGTCCACTTAAAGCTATATTTGAACTCCGTTTCAGGCTGCTAATTAAGGCCATACTGTAACTCTTTTTTAGGCTGCTCTAAAAACGAAACCACCTGTTTACCCAGACTCATTTCATCTCACGGTGATAGTATACACATCCCAGACTGTCACTGGGTAATATTAGACTATTCTGATACAGGATTTAAAAATTAAAGGCTTAAATGTCCACATAAAGCTATATTTCAACTCTGTTTCAGGCTGCTAATTAAGGCCACACTGTAAATCTTTTTCAGGCTGCTAATTAAAGCCATATTATAACTCTTTTTCATGCTGCTCTAAAAAGGAAACCTCCTGTTTAGCCAGACTCATTTCATCTCACTGTGATAAAAAACACATATCAGACTGTCACTGGGTAATATCAGACTATTCTGATATAGGATTTTAAAATTAAAGGCTTAATTGTCAACTTAAAGCTATATTTCAACTCTTTTTCAGGCTGCTAATTAATTCCATACTGTAACTCTTTTTCAGGCTGCTAATTAAAGCCATATTGTAACTCTTTTTCATGCTGCTCTAAAAATGAAACCTCCTGTTTAATCAGACTCATATCACCTCAGGGTGATGGTATACATATCCCAGACGGTCACTGGGTAATATCAGACTATTCTGATATAGGATTTTAAAATTAAAGGCTTAAATGTCCACTTAAAGCTATATTTCAAATCTGTTTCAGGCTGCTAATTAAGGCCATACTGTAACTCTTTTTCAGGCTGCTAATTAAAGCCATATTGTAACTCTTTTTCATGCTGCTCTAAAAAGGAAACCTCCTGTTTAGCCAGACTCATTTCACCTCATGGTGATAATATAAAAATCCCAGACTGTCACTGGGTAATATCAGACTATTCTGATATAGGATTTTAAAATTAAAGGCTTAAATATCCACTTAAAGCTATATTTGAACTCTGTTCCAGGCTGCTAATTAAGGCCATACTGTAACTCTTTTTCAGGCTACTAATTAAAGCCATATTGTAACTCTTTTTCAGGCTGCTCTAAAAATGAAACCTCCTGTTTACCCAGACTCATATCACCTCAGGGTGATAGTATACACTTCCTAGACTGTCACTGGGTATTATCTGACTATTCTGATATAGGATTTTAAAATTAAAGGCTTAATTGTCAACTTAAAGCTATATTTCAACTCTTTCAGGCTGCTACTTAATTCCATACTGTAATTCTTTTTCAGGCTGCTAATTCAGGCCACACTGTAACTCTTTTTCACGCTGCTAATTAAAGCCATATTGTAACTCTTTTTCATGCTGCTCTAAAAAGGAAACCTCCTGTTTAGCCAGACTCATTTCACCTCACGGTGATAGTATACAAATCCCAGACTGTCTCTTGGTAATATCAGACTATTCTGATATAGGATTTTAAAATTAAAGGCTTAATTGTCAACTTAAGGCTATATTTCAACTCTTTTTCAGGCTGCTAATTAATTCCATAATGTAACTCTTTTTGAGGCTGCTAATTAAAGCCATATTGTAACTCTTTTTCATGCTGCTCTAAAAACGAAACCACCTGTTTACCCAGACTCATTTAATCTCACGGTGATAGTATACACATCCCAGACTGTCACTGGGTAATATTAGACTATTCTGATACAGGATTTTAAAATTAAAGGCTTAAATGTCCACTTAAAGCTATATTTGAACTCTATTTCAGGCTGCTAATTAAGGCCATACTGTAACTCTTTTTTTTAGGCTGCTCTAAAAACAAAACCTTCTGTATAGCCAGACTCATATCACCTCAGGGTGATAGTATACACATCCTAGACTGTCACTGGGTAATATCAGACTATTCTGATATAGTATTTTAAATTTAAAGGCTTAAATGTCAACTTAAAGCTATATTTCAACTCTGTTTCAGGCTGCTAATTAAGGCCATACTGTAATTCTTTATCATGCTGCTATAAAAATGAAAGCTCCTGTTTAGCCAGACTGATTTCACCTCAAGGTGATAGTATTCACATTCCAGACTGTCACTGAGTAATATCAGACTATTCTGATATAGGATTTTAAAATTAAAGGCTTAAATGTCCACTTAAAGCTATATTTCAACTCTGTTTCAGGCTGCTAATTAAGGCCTTACTGTAACTCTTTTTCAGGCTGCTCTAAAAACGAAACCTCCTGTTTAGCCAGACTCATTTCACCTCAGGTTGATAGTATACACATCCCAGACTGTCACTGGGTAATATCTGACTATTCTGATATAGGATTTTAAAATTAAAGGCTTAATTGTCAACTTAAAGCTATATTTCAACTCTTTCAGGCTGCTACTTAATTCCATACTGTAATTCTTTTTCAGGCTGCTAATTCAGGCCACACTGTAACTCTTTTTCACGCTGCTAATTAAAGCCATATTGTAACTCTTTTTCATGCTGCTCTAAAAATGAAACCTCCTGTTTAGCCAGACTCATGTCACCTCAGGGTGATAGTATACACATCCCAGACTGTCACTGGGTAATATCAGACTATTCTGATATAGGATTTTAAAATTAAAGGCTTAAATATCCACTTAAAGCTATATTTGAACTCTGTTTCAGGCTGCTAATTAAGGCCATACTGTAACTCTTTTTTTAGGCTGCTCTAAAAACAAAACCTTCTGTATAGCCAGACTCATATCACCTCAGGGTGATAGTATACACATCCTAGACTGTCACTGGGTAATATCAGACTATTCTGATATAGTATTTTAAATTTAAAGGCTTAAATGTCAACTTAAAGCTATATTTCAACTCTGTTTCACGCTGCTAATCAAAGCCATATTGTAACTCTTTTTCATGCTGCTCTAAAAAGGAAACCTCCTGTTTAGCCAGACTCATTTCACCTCACGGTGATAGTATACAAATCCCAGACTGTCTCTGGGTAATATCAGACTATTCTGATATAGGATTTTAAAATTAAAGGCTTAATTGTCAACTTAAGACTATATTTCAACTCTTTTTCAGGCTGCTAATTAATTCCATACTGTAACTCTTTTTCAGGCTGCTAATTAAAGCCATATTGTTACTCTTTTTCATGCTGCTATAAAAACGAAACCTCCTGTTTAGACAGACTCATTTCACCTCAGGTTGATGGTATCCACATCCCAGACTGTCACTGGGTGATAACAGACTATTCTGATATAGGATTTTAAATTTAAAGGCTTAAATGTCAACTTAAAGCTATATTTCAACTCTGTTTCAGGCTGCTAATTAAGGCCATACTGTAACTCTTTTTCAGGCTGATCTAAAAAGGAAACCTCCTGTTTAGCCAGACTCATTTCACCTCAGGATGATAGTATACACATCCCAGACTGTCACTGGGTAATATCAGACTATTCTGATATAGGATTTTAAAATTAAAGGCTTAAATGTCAACTTAAAGCTATATTTCAACTCTGTTTCAGGCTGCTAATTAAGGCCTTACTGTAACTCTTTTTCAGGCTGCTCTAAAAACGAAACCTCCTGTTTAGCCAGACTCATTTCACCTCAGGTTGATAGTATACACATCCCAGACTGTCACTGGGTAATATCTGACTATTCTGATATAGGATTTTAAAATTAAAGGCTTAATTGTCAACTTAAAGCTATATTTCAACTCTTTCAGGCTGCTACTTAATTCCATACTGTAATTATTTTTCAGGCTGCTAATTCAGGCCACACTGTAACTCTTTTTCACGCTGCTAATTAAAGCCATATTGTAACTCTTTTTCATGCTGCTCTAAAAATGAAACCTCCTGTTTAGCCAGACTCATGTCACCTCAGGGTGATAGTATACACATCCCAGACTGTCACTGGGTAATATCAGACTATTCTGATATAGGATTTTAAAATTAAAGGCTTAAATATCCACTTAAAGCTATATTTGAACTCTGTTTCAGGCTGCTAATTAAGGCCATACTGTAACTCTTTTTTTAGGCTGCTCTAAAAACAAAACCTTCTGTATAGCCAGACTCATATCACCTCAGGGTGATAGTATACACATCCTAGACTGTCACTGGGTAATATCAGACTATTCTGATATAGTATTTTAAATTTAAAGGCTTAAATGTCAACTTAAAGCTATATTTCAACTCTGTTTCACGCTGCTAATCAAAGCCATATTGTAACTCTTTTTCATGCTGCTCTAAAAAGGAAACCTCCTGTTTAGCCAGACTCATTTCACCTCACGGTGATAGTATACAAATCCCAGACTGTCTCTGGGTAATATCAGACTATTCTGATATAGGATTTTAAAATTAAAGGCTTAATTGTCAACTTAAGACTATATTTCAACTCTTTTTCAGGCTGCTAATTAATTCCATACTGTAACTCTTTTTCAGGCTGCTAATTAAAGCCATATTGTTACTCTTTTTCATGCTGCTATAAAAACGAAACCTCCTGTTTAGACAGACTCATTTCACCTCAGGTTGATGGTATCCACATCCCAGACTGTCACTGGGTGATAACAGACTATTCTGATATAGGATTTTAAATTTAAAGGCTTAAATGTCAACTTAAAGCTATATTTCAACTCTGTTTCAGGCTGCTAATTAAGGCCATACTGTAACTCTTTTTCAGGCTGATCTAAAAAGGAAACCTCCTGTTTAGCCAGACTCATTTCACCTCAGGATGATAGTATACACATCCCAGACTGTCACTGGGTAATATCAGACTATTCTGATATAGGATTTTAAAATTAAAGGCTTAAATGTCAACTTAAAGCTATATTTCAACTCTGTTTCAGGCTGCTAATTAAGGCCACACTGTAAATCTTTTTCAGGCTGCTAATTAAAGCCATATTATAACTCTTTTTCATGCTGCTCTAAAAAGGAAACCTCCTGTTTAGCCAGACTCATTTCACCTCACTGTGATAATAAACACATCTCAGACTGTCACTGGGTAATATCAGACTATTCTTATGCAGGATTTTAAAATTAAAGGCTTAAATGTCCACTTAAAGCTATATTTCAACTCTGTTTCAGGCTGCTAATTAATTCCATACTGTAACTCTTTTTCAGGCTGCTAATTAAAGCCATATTGTAACTCTTTTTCATGCTGCTATAAAAACGAAACCTCCTGTTTAGCCAGACTCATTTCACCTCATGGTGATGGTATTCACATCCCAGACTGTCACTGGGTAATATTAGACTATTCTGATATAGGATTTTAAAATTAAAGGCTTAAATGTCCACTTAAAGCTATATTTCAATTCTATTTCAGGCTGCTAATTAAGGCCATACTGTAACTCTTTTTCAAGCTGCTCTAAAAAGGAAACCTCCTGTTTAGCCAGACTCATTTCACCTAAGGGCGATAGTATACACATCCCAGACTGTCATTGGGTAATATCAGACAATTCTGATATAGGATTTTATAATTAAAGGCTTAAATGTTCACTTAAAGCTATATTTCAACTCTGTTTCAGGCTGCTAATTAAGGCCATACTGTAACTCTTTTTCATGCTGCTATAAAAACGAAACCTCCTGTTTAGCCAGACTCATTTCACCTCAAGGTGATAGTATTCACATCCCAGACTGTCACTGGGTAATATCAGACTATTCTGATATAGGATTTTAAAATTAAAGACTTAAATGTCCACTTAAAGCTATATTTCAACTCTGTTTCAGGCTGCTAATTAAGGCCATACTGTAACTCTTTTTCAGGCTGCTCTAAAAACGAAACCTCCTGTTTACCCAGACTCATATCACCTCAGGGTGATAGTATACACTTCCTAGACTGTCACTGGGTGATATCAGACTATTCTGATATAGGATTTTAAATTTAAAGGCTTAAATGTCAACTTAAAGCTATATTTCAACTCTGTTTGAGGCTGCTAATTAAGGCCATACTGTAACTCTTTTTCATGCTGCTATAAAAACGAAACCTCCTGTTTAGCCAGACTCATTTCACCTCAAGGTGATAGTATTCACATCCCAGACTGTCACTGGGTAATATCAGACTATTCTGATAAAGGATTTTAAAATTAAAGTCTTAAATGTCCACTTAAAGCTATATTTCAACTCTGTTTCAGGCTGCTAATTAAGGCCATACTGTAACTCTTTTTCAGGCTGCTCTAAAAAGGAAACCTCCTGTTTAGCCAGACTCATTTCACCTAAGGGCGATAGTATACAAATCCCAGACTGTCTCTGGGTAATATCAGACTATTCTGATATAGGATTTTATAATTAAAGGCTTAAATGTTCACTTAAAGCTATATTTCAACTCTGTTTCAGGCTGCTAATTAAACCCATACTGTAACTATTGTTCAGGCTGCTAATTAAAGCCATACTGTAACTCTTTTTCATGCTGCTCTAAAAAACGAAACCTCCTGTTTAGCCAGACTCATTTCACATCAGGGTGATAGTATACACATCCCAGACTGTCACTGGGTCATATCAGACTATTGTGTTATAGGATTTTAAAATTACAGGCTGAAATGTTCACTTAAGGCTATATTTCAACTCTGTTTCAGGCTGCTAATTAAAGCCATACTGTAACTCTTTTTCAGGCTGCTCTAAAAACGAAACCTCCTATTTAGCCAGACTCATTTCACCTCAGGGTGATAGTATTCACATCCCAGACTGTCACTGGGTAATATCAGACTATTCTGATATAGGATTTTAAAATTAAAGGCTTACATTTCCACTTAAAGCTATATTTCAACTCTGTTTCAGGCTGCTAATTAAGGCCATACTATAACTCTTTTTCAGGCTGCTCTAAAAACGAAACCTCCTGTTTGCCCAGACTCATTTCACCTCACGGTGATAGTATACACATCCCAGACTGTCACTGGTTAATATCAGACTATTCTGATATAGGATTTTAAAATTAAAGGCTTAAATGTCAACTTAAAGCTATATTTCAACTCTGTTTCAGGCTGCTAATTAAGGCCACACTGTAAATCGTTTTCAGGCTGCTAATTAAAGCCATATTATAACTCTTTTTCATGCTGCTCTAAAAAGGAAACCTCCTGTTTAGCCAGACTCATTTCACCTCACTGTGATAATAAACACATCTCAGACTGTCACTGGGTAATATCAGACTATTCTGATGCAGGATTTTAAAATTAAAGGCTTAAATGTCCACTTAAAGCTATATTTCAACTCTGTTTCAGGCTGCTAATTAATTCCATACTGTAACTCTTTTTCAGGCTGCTAATTAATGCCATATTGTAACTCTTTTTCATGCTGCTATAAAAACGAAACCTCCTGTTTAGCCAGACTCATTTCACCTCAGGGTGATGGTATTCACATCCCAGACTGTCACTGGGTAATATCAGACTATTCTGATGCAGGATTTTAAAATTAAAGGCTTACATTTCCACTTAAAGCTATATGTCAACTCTGTTTCAGGCTGCTAATTAAGGCCATACTTTAACTCTTTTTCAGGCTGCTCTAAAAACGAAACCTCCTGTTTGCCCAGACTCATTTCACCTCACGGTGATAGTATACACATCCCAGACTGTCACTGGTTAATATTAGACTATTCTGATATAGGATTTTAAAATTAAAGGCTTAAATGTCCACTTAAAGCTATATTTCAACTCTATTTCAGGCTGCTAATTAAGGCCATACTGTAACTCTTTTTCAAGCTGCTCTAAAAAGGAAACCTCCTGTTTAGCCAGACTCATTTCACCTAAGGGCGATAGTATACACATCCCAGACTGTCATTGGGTAATATCAGACAATTCTGATATAGGATTTTATAATTAAAGGCTTAAATGTTCACTTAAAGCTATATTTCAACTCTGTTTCAGGCTGCTAATTAAACCCATACTGTAACTATTGTTCAGGCTGCTAATTAAAGCCATACTGTAACTCTTTTTCATGCTGCTCTAAAAAACGAAACCTCCTGTTTAGCCAGACTCATTTCACATCAGGGTGATAGTATACACATCCCAGACTGTCACTGGGTCATATCAGACTATTGTGTAATAGGATTTTAAAATTACAGGCTGAAATGATTACTTAAGGCTATATTTCAACTCTGTTTCAGGCTGCTAATTAAAGCCATACTGTAACTCTTTTTCAGGCTGCTCTAAAAACGAAACCTCCTGTTTGCCCAGACTCATTTCACCTCACGGTGATAGTATACACATCCCAGACTGTCACTGGTTAATATCAGACTATTCTGATATAGGATTTTAAAATTAAAGGCTTAAATGTCAACTTAAAGCTATATTTCAACTCTGTTTCAGGCTGCTAATTAAGGCCACACTGTAAATCTTTTTCAGGCTGCTAATTAAAGCCATATTATAACTCTTTTTCATGCTGCTCTAAAAAGGAAACCTCCTGTTTAGCCAGACTCATTTCACCTCACTGTGATAATAAACACATCTCAGACTGTCACTGGGTAATATCAGACTATTCTGATGCAGGATTTTAAAATTAAAGGCTTAAATGTCCACTTAAAGCTATATTTCAACTCTGTTTCAGGCTGCTAATTAATTCCATACTGTAACTCTTTTTCAGGCTGCTAATTAAAGCCATATTGTAACTCTTTTTCATGCTGCTATAAAAACGAAACCTCCTGTTTAGCCAGACTCATTTCACCTCAGGGTGATGGTATTCACATCCCAGACTGTCACTGGGTAATATCAGACTATTCTGATGCAGGATTTTAAAATTAAAGGCTTACATTTCCACTTAAAGCTATATTTCAACTCTGTTTCAGGCTGCTAATTAAGGCCATACTATAACTCTTTTTCAGGCTGCTCTAAAAACGAAACCTCCTGTTTGCCCAGACTCATTTCACCTCACGGTGATAGTATACACATCCCAGACTGTCACTGGTTAATATTAGACTATTCTGATATAGGATTTTAAAATTAAAGGCTTAAATGTCCACTTAAAGCTATATTTCAACTCTATTTCAGGCTGCTAATTAAGGCCATACTGTAACTCTTTTTCAAGCTGCTCTAAAAAGGAAACCTCCTGTTTAGCCAGACTCATTTCACCTAAGGGCGATAGTATACACATCCCAGACTGTCATTGGGTAATATCAGACAATTCTGATATAGGATTTTATAATTAAAGGCTTAAATGTTCACTTAAAGCTATATTTCAACTCTGTTTCAGGCTGCTAATTAAAGCCATATTGTAACTCTTTTTCATGCTGCTATAAAAACGAAACCTGTTTAGACAGACTCATTTCACCTCACGGTGATAGTATACACATCCCAGACTGTCACTGGGTAATATTAGACTATTCTGATATAGGATTTTAAAATTAAAGGCTTAAATGTCAACTTAAAGCTATATTTCGACTCTGTTTCAGGCTGCTAATTAAGGCCACACTGTAAATCTTTTTCAGGCTGCTAATTAAAGCCATATTATAACTCTTTTTCATGCTGCTCTAAAAAGGAAACCTCCTGTTTAGCCAGACTCATTTCACCTCACTGTGATACTAAACACATCTCAGACTGTCACTGGGTAATATCAGACTATTCTGATGCAGGATTTTAAAATTAAAGGCTTAAATGTCCACTTAAAGCTATATTTCAACTCTGTTTCAGGCAGCTAATTAATTCCATACTGTAACTCTTTTTCAGGCTGCTAATTAAGGCCATACTATAACTCTTTTTCAGGCTGCTCTAAAAACGAAACCTCCTGTTTGCCCAGACTCATTTCACCTCACGGTGATAGTATACACATCCCAGACTGTCACTGGTTAATATTAGACTATTCTGATATAGGATTTTAAAATTAAAGGCTTAAATGTCCACTTAAAGCTATATTTCAACTCTGTTTCAGGCTGCTAATTAAGGCCATACTGTAACTCTTTTTCATGCTGCTATAAAAATGAAAGCTCCTGTTTAGCAAGACTGATTTCACCTCAAGGTGATAGTATTCACATCCCAAACTGTCACTGAGTAATATCAGACTATTCTGATATAGGATTTTAAAATTAAAGGCTTAAATGTCCACTTAAAGCTATATTTCAACTCTGTTTCAGGCTGCTAATTAAGGCCATACTGTAACTCTTTTTCAGGCTGCTCTAAAAACGAAACCTCCTGTTTACCCAGACTCATATCACCTCAGGATGATAGTATACACATCCCAGACTGTCACTGGGTAATATCAGACTATTCTGATATAGGATTTTAAAATTAAAGGCTTAAATGTCAACTTAAAGCTATATTTCAACTCTGTTTCAGGCTGCTAATTAAGGCCACACTGTAAATCTTTTTCAGGCTGCTAATTAAAGCCATATTATAACTCTTTTTCATGCTGCTCTAAAAAGGAAACCTCCTGTTTAGCCAGACTCATTTCACCTCACTGTGATAATAAACACATCTCAGACTGTCACTGGGTAATATCAGACTATTCTTATGCAGGATTTTAAAATTAAAGGCTTAAATGTCCACTTAAAGCTATATTTCAACTCTGTTTCAGGCTGCTAATTAATTCCATACTGTAACTCTTTTTCAGGCTGCTAATTAAAGCCATATTGTAACTCTTTTTCATGCTGCTATAAAAACGAAACCTCCTGTTTAGCCAGACTCATTTCACCTCATGGTGATGGTATTCACATCCCAGACTGTCACTGGGTAATATTAGACTATTCTGATATAGGATTTTAAAATTAAAGGCTTAAATGTCCACTTAAAGCTATATTTCAATTCTATTTCAGGCTGCTAATTAAGGCCATACTGTAACTCTTTTTCAAGCTGCTCTAAAAAGGAAACCTCCTGTTTAGCCAGACTCATTTCACCTAAGGGCGATAGTATACACATCCCAGACTGTCATTGGGTAATATCAGACAATTCTGATATAGGATTTTATAATTAAAGGCTTAAATGTTCACTTAAAGCTATATTTCAACTCTGTTTCAGGCTGCTAATTAAGGCCATACTGTAACTCTTTTTCATGCTGCTATAAAAACGAAACCTCCTGTTTAGCCAGACTCATTTCACCTCAAGGTGATAGTATTCACATCCCAGACTGTCACTGGGTAATATCAGACTATTCTGATATAGGATTTTAAAATTAAAGACTTAAATGTCCACTTAAAGCTATATTTCAACTCTGTTTCAGGCTGCTAATTAAGGCCATACTGTAACTCTTTTTCAGGCTGCTCTAAAAACGAAACCTCCTGTTTACCCAGACTCATATCACCTCAGGGTGATAGTATACACTTCCTAGACTGTCACTGGGTGATATCAGACTATTCTGATATAGGATTTTAAATTTAAAGGCTTAAATGTCAACTTAAAGCTATATTTCAACTCTGTTTGAGGCTGCTAATTAAGGCCATACTGTAACTCTTTTTCATGCTGCTATAAAAACGAAACCTCCTGTTTAGCCAGACTCATTTCACCTCAAGGTGATAGTATTCACATCCCAGACTGTCACTGGGTAATATCAGACTATTCTGATAAAGGATTTTAAAATTAAAGTCTTAAATGTCCACTTAAAGCTATATTTCAACTCTGTTTCAGGCTGCTAATTAAGGCCATACTGTAACTCTTTTTCAGGCTGCTCTAAAAAGGAAACCTCCTGTTTAGCCAGACTCATTTCACCTAAGGGCGATAGTATACAAATCCCAGACTGTCTCTGGGTAATATCAGACTATTCTGATATAGGATTTTATAATTAAAGGCTTAAATGTTCACTTAAAGCTATATTTCAACTCTGTTTCAGGCTGCTAATTAAACCCATACTGTAACTATTGTTCAGGCTGCTAATTAAAGCCATACTGTAACTCTTTTTCATGCTGCTCTAAAAAACGAAACCTCCTGTTTAGCCAGACTCATTTCACATCAGGGTGATAGTATACACATCCCAGACTGTCACTGGGTCATATCAGACTATTGTGTTATAGGATTTTAAAATTACAGGCTGAAATGTTCACTTAAGGCTATATTTCAACTCTGTTTCAGGCTGCTAATTAAAGCCATACTGTAACTCTTTTTCAGGCTGCTCTAAAAACGAAACCTCCTATTTAGCCAGACTCATTTCACCTCAGGGTGATAGTATTCACATCCCAGACTGTCACTGGGTAATATCAGACTATTCTGATATAGGATTTTAAAATTAAAGGCTTACATTTCCACTTAAAGCTATATTTCAACTCTGTTTCAGGCTGCTAATTAAGGCCATACTATAACTCTTTTTCAGGCTGCTCTAAAAACGAAACCTCCTGTTTGCCCAGACTCATTTCACCTCACGGTGATAGTATACACATCCCAGACTGTCACTGGTTAATATCAGACTATTCTGATATAGGATTTTAAAATTAAAGGCTTAAATGTCAACTTAAAGCTATATTTCAACTCTGTTTCAGGCTGCTAATTAAGGCCACACTGTAAATCGTTTTCAGGCTGCTAATTAAAGCCATATTATAACTCTTTTTCATGCTGCTCTAAAAAGGAAACCTCCTGTTTAGCCAGACTCATTTCACCTCACTGTGATAATAAACACATCTCAGACTGTCACTGGGTAATATCAGACTATTCTGATGCAGGATTTTAAAATTAAAGGCTTAAATGTCCACTTAAAGCTATATTTCAACTCTGTTTCAGGCTGCTAATTAATTCCATACTGTAACTCTTTTTCAGGCTGCTAATTAATGCCATATTGTAACTCTTTTTCATGCTGCTATAAAAACGAAACCTCCTGTTTAGCCAGACTCATTTCACCTCAGGGTGATGGTATTCACATCCCAGACTGTCACTGGGTAATATCAGACTATTCTGATGCAGGATTTTAAAATTAAAGGCTTACATTTCCACTTAAAGCTATATGTCAACTCTGTTTCAGGCTGCTAATTAAGGCCATACTTTAACTCTTTTTCAGGCTGCTCTAAAAACGAAACCTCCTGTTTGCCCAGACTCATTTCACCTCACGGTGATAGTATACACATCCCAGACTGTCACTGGTTAATATTAGACTATTCTGATATAGGATTTTAAAATTAAAGGCTTAAATGTCCACTTAAAGCTATATTTCAACTCTATTTCAGGCTGCTAATTAAGGCCATACTGTAACTCTTTTTCAAGCTGCTCTAAAAAGGAAACCTCCTGTTTAGCCAGACTCATTTCACCTAAGGGCGATAGTATACACATCCCAGACTGTCATTGGGTAATATCAGACAATTCTGATATAGGATTTTATAATTAAAGGCTTAAATGTTCACTTAAAGCTATATTTCAACTCTGTTTCAGGCTGCTAATTAAACCCATACTGTAACTATTGTTCAGGCTGCTAATTAAAGCCATACTGTAACTCTTTTTCATGCTGCTCTAAAAAACGAAACCTCCTGTTTAGCCAGACTCATTTCACATCAGGGTGATAGTATACACATCCCAGACTGTCACTGGGTCATATCAGACTATTGTGTAATAGGATTTTAAAATTACAGGCTGAAATGATTACTTAAGGCTATATTTCAACTCTGTTTCAGGCTGCTAATTAAAGCCATACTGTAACTCTTTTTCAGGCTGCTCTAAAAACGAAACCTCCTGTTTGCCCAGACTCATTTCACCTCACGGTGATAGTATACACATCCCAGACTGTCACTGGTTAATATCAGACTATTCTGATATAGGATTTTAAAATTAAAGGCTTAAATGTCAACTTAAAGCTATATTTCAACTCTGTTTCAGGCTGCTAATTAAGGCCACACTGTAAATCTTTTTCAGGCTGCTAATTAAAGCCATATTATAACTCTTTTTCATGCTGCTCTAAAAAGGAAACCTCCTGTTTAGCCAGACTCATTTCACCTCACTGTGATAATAAACACATCTCAGACTGTCACTGGGTAATATCAGACTATTCTGATGCAGGATTTTAAAATTAAAGGCTTAAATGTCCACTTAAAGCTATATTTCAACTCTGTTTCAGGCTGCTAATTAATTCCATACTGTAACTCTTTTTCAGGCTGCTAATTAAAGCCATATTGTAACTCTTTTTCATGCTGCTATAAAAACGAAACCTCCTGTTTAGCCAGACTCATTTCACCTCAGGGTGATGGTATTCACATCCCAGACTGTCACTGGGTAATATCAGACTATTCTGATGCAGGATTTTAAAATTAAAGGCTTACATTTCCACTTAAAGCTATATTTCAACTCTGTTTCAGGCTGCTAATTAAGGCCATACTATAACTCTTTTTCAGGCTGCTCTAAAAACGAAACCTCCTGTTTGCCCAGACTCATTTCACCTCACGGTGATAGTATACACATCCCAGACTGTCACTGGTTAATATTAGACTATTCTGATATAGGATTTTAAAATTAAAGGCTTAAATGTCCACTTAAAGCTATATTTCAACTCTATTTCAGGCTGCTAATTAAGGCCATACTGTAACTCTTTTTCAAGCTGCTCTAAAAAGGAAACCTCCTGTTTAGCCAGACTCATTTCACCTAAGGGCGATAGTATACACATCCCAGACTGTCATTGGGTAATATCAGACAATTCTGATATAGGATTTTATAATTAAAGGCTTAAATGTTCACTTAAAGCTATATTTCAACTCTGTTTCAGGCTGCTAATTAAAGCCATATTGTAACTCTTTTTCATGCTGCTATAAAAACGAAACCGGTTTAGACAGACTCATTTCACCTCACGGTGATAGTATACACATCCCAGACTGTCACTGGGTAATATTAGACTATTCTGATATAGGATTTTAAAATTAAAGGCTTAAATGTCAACTTAAAGCTATATTTCGACTCTGTTTCAGGCTGCTAATTAAGGCCACACTGTAAATCTTTTTCAGGCTGCTAATTAAAGCCATATTATAACTCTTTTTCATGCTGCTCTAAAAAGGAAACCTCCTGTTTAGCCAGACTCATTTCACCTCACTGTGATACTAAACACATCTCAGACTGTCACTGGGTAATATCAGACTATTCTGATGCAGGATTTTAAAATTAAAGGCTTAAATGTCCACTTAAAGCTATATTTCAACTCTGTTTCAGGCAGCTAATTAATTCCATACTGTAACTCTTTTTCAGGCTGCTAATTAAGGCCATACTATAACTCTTTTTCAGGCTGCTCTAAAAACGAAACCTCCTGTTTGCCCAGACTCATTTCACCTCACGGTGATAGTATACACATCCCAGACTGTCACTGGTTAATATTAGACTATTCTGATATAGGATTTTAAAATTAAAGGCTTAAATGTCCACTTAAAGCTATATTTCAACTCTGTTTCAGGCTGCTAATTAAGGCCATACTGTAACTCTTTTTCATGCTGCTATAAAAATGAAAGCTCCTGTTTAGCAAGACTGATTTCCCCTCAAGGTGATAGTATTCACATCCCAAACTGTCACTGAGTAATATCAGACTATTCTGATATAGGATTTTAAAATTAAAGGCTTAAATGTCCACTTAAAGCTATATTTCAACTCTGTTTCAGGCTGCTAATTAAGGCCATACTGTAACTCTTTTTCAGGCTGCTCTAAAAACGAAACCTCCTGTTTACCCAGACTCATATCACCTCAGGGTGATAGTATACACTTCCTAGACTGTCACTGGGTGATATCAGACTATTCTGATATAGGATTTTAAAATTAAAGTCTTAAATGTCCACTTAAAGCTATATTTCAACTCAGTTTCAGGCTGCTAATTAAACCCATACTGTAACTATTTTTCAGGCTGCTAATTAAAGCCATACTGCAACTCTTTTTCATGCTGCTCTAAAAAACGAAACCTCCTGTTTAGCCAGACTCATTTCACATCAGGGTGATAGTATACACATCCCAGACTGTCACTGGGTCATATCAGACTATTGTGTTATAGGATTTTAAAATTACAGGCTGAAATGTTCACTTAAGGCTATATTTCAACTCTGTTTCAGGCTGCTAATTAAAGCCATACTGCAACTCTTTTTCAAGCTGCTCTAAAAACGAAACCTCCTGTTTAGCCAGACTCATTTCACCTCAGGGTGATAGTATTCACATCCCAGACTGTCACTGGGTAATATCAGACTATTCTGATATAGGATTTTAAAATTAAAGGCTTACATTTCCACTTAAAGCTATATTTCAACTCTGTTTCAGGCTGCTAATTAAGGCCATACTATAACTCTTTTTCAGGCTGCTCTAAAAACAAAACCTCCTGTTTGCCCAGACTCATTTCACCTCACGGTGATAGTATACGCATCCCAGACTGTCACTGGTTAATATTAGACTATTCTGATATAGGATTTTAAAATTAAAGGCTTAAATGTCCACTTAAAGCTATATTTCAACTCTATTTCAGGCTGCTAATTAAGGCCATACTGTAACTCTTTTTCAAGCTGCTCTAAAAAGGAAACCTCCTGTTTAGCCAGACTCATTTCACCTAAGGGCGATAGTATACACATCCCAGACTTTCATTGGGTAATATCAGACAATTCTGATATAGGATTTTATAATTAAAGTCTTAAATGTTCACTTAAAGCTATATTTCAACTCTGTTTCAGGCTGCTAATTAAGGCCATACTGTAACTCTTATTCAGGCTGCTCTAAAAACGAAACCTCCTTTTTACCCAGACTCATTTCACCTCACGGTGATAGTATACACATCCCAGACTGTCACTGGTTAATATCAGACTATTCTGATATAGGATTTTAAATTTAAAGGCTTAAATGTCAACTTAAAGCTATATTTCAACTCTGTTTCAGGCTGCTAATTAAGGCCATACTGTAACTCTTTTTCAGGCTGCTCTAAAAAGGAAACCTCCTGTTTAGCCAGACTCATTTCACCTAAGGGCGATAGTATACACATCCCAGACGGTCATTGGGTAATATCAGACTATTCTGATATAGGATTTTATAATTAAAGGCTTAAATGTTCACTTAAAGCTATATTTCAACTCTGTTTCAGGCTGCTAATTAAGGCCATACTGTAACTCTTATTCAGGCTGCTCTAAAAACGAAACCTCCTTTTTACCCAGACTCATTTCACCTCACGGTGATAGTATACACATCCCAGACTGTCACTGGTTAATATCAGACTATTCTGATATAGGATTTTAAATTTAAAGGCTTAAATGTCAACTTAAAGCTATATTTCAACTCTGTTTCAGGCTGCTAATTAAGGCCATACTGTAACTCTTTTTCAGGCTGCTCTAAAAAGGAAACCTCCTGTTTAGCCAGACTCATTTCACCTAAGGGCGATAGTATACACATCCCAGACGGTCATTGGGTAATATCAGACTATTCTGATATAGGATTTTATAATTAAAGGCTTAAATGTTCACTTAAAGCTATATTTCAACTCTGTTTCAGGCTGCTAATTAAACCCATACTGTAACTATTGTTCAGGCTGCTAATTAAAGCCATACTGTAACTCTTTTTCATGCTGCTCTAAAAAACGAAACCTCCTGTTTAGCCAGACTCATTTCACATCAGGGTGATAGTATACACATCCCAGACTGTCACTGGGTCATATCAGACTATTGTGTTATAGGATTTTAAAATTACAGGCTGAAATGTTCACTTAAGGCTATAGTTCAACTCTGTTTCAGGCTGCTAATTAAAGCCATACTGTAACTCTTTTTCAGGCTGCTCTAAAAACGAAACCTCCTGTTTAGCCAGACTCATTTCACCTCAGGGTGATAGTATACACATCCCAGACTGTCACTGGGTAATATCAGACTATTCTGATATAGGATTTTAAAATTAAAGACTTAAATGTCCACTTAAAGCTATATTTCAACTCTGTTTCAGGCTGCTAATTAAAGCCATACTGTAACTCTTTTTCAGGCTGCTCTAAAAACGAAACCTCCGGTTTAGCCAGTCATTTCACTTCAGGGTGATAGTATACACATCCCAGACTGTCACTGGGTAATATCAGACTATTCTGATATAGGATTGTAAAATTAAAGGCTTAAATGTCCACTTAAAGCTATATTTCAACTCTGTTTCAGGCTGCTAATTAAAGCCATACTGTAACTCTTTTTCATGCTGCTCTAAAAACGAAACCTCCTGTTTAGCCAGACTCATTTCACATCAAGGTGATAGTATACACATCCCAGACTGTCACTGGGTAATATCAGACTATTCTGATACAGGATTTTAAAATTAAAGGCTTAAATGTCCACTTGAAGCTATATTTCAACTCTGTTTCAAGCTGCTAATTAAAGCCATACTGTAACTCTTTTTCAGGCTGCTCTAAAAACGAAACATCCTGTTTAGCCAGACTCATTTCACCTCATGGTGATAGTATACACATCCCAGAATGTCACTGGGTAGTATCAGACTATTCTTATACAGGATTTTAAAATTAAAGGCTTAAATGTCCACGTAAAGCTATATTTCAACTCTGTTTCAGGCTGCTAATTAAAGCCATACTGTAACTCTTTTTCAGGCTGCTCTGAAAACAAAACCTCCTGTTTAGCCAATCATTTCACTTCAGGTTTATAGTATACACATCCCAGACTGTCGCTGGTTAATATCAGACTATTCTTATACAGGATTCTAAAATTAAAGGCTTAAATGTCCACTTAAAGCTATATTTCAACTCTGTTTCAGGCTGCTAATTAAAGCCATACTGTAACTCTTTTTCATGCTGCACTAAAAACGAAACCTCCTGTTTAGCCAGACTCATTTCACATCAGGGTGATAGTATACACATCCCAGACTGTCACTGGGTCATATCAGACTATTGTGTTATAGGATTTTAAAATTAAAGGCTTAAATGTCTAATTAAAGATATCGGAGTAAATGAGTAAATAGTAGTCGAGTGAAAAATACCCCAACTACTGTGACAAGGTTATTTAAAATAAGTTCAAAAATAAATGTCAACCTATTTATGCAACAACAAACCAACCCTGAAGACAGTTGCAACTGGCATTATCTCCACTGTATCTCAAATGTATTAAAGGTGATGAAAATTGCATGAAGCCACTGCCGATGGACATTGAACTCAACCAACAAAAGCTGCCATTTTGCATGTGACATTTGACCGTAAGAAATGACACACCTGATTCCAAAACACTCAGATTTTGAAAGTAAAATTGACCAGTTGATCAGATGAACAATAGAATGTCTGTTTAAATTAGTGCAGCCATTCGTGTAGACCAAACCAATTTAATCTTTCGGACCCCTTATCCTGAACGGTTTGCCAAGGCCGTTTCTTGGAACAAACAGTCACCCTGTTGGGGCTCTGCAAGCGAGACGCTCTTGGTCCTCCCCCGTCTTCCCCACTGCCTGCTGATTGGCGTATCGGTTCTGGACTGTTCAGGGGTGTATCCACAGCAACGTGCTGTGTTATCGCTATTACATTCTGCGGACTGAGACACTAGTGGGGCTTCCGGGCTGTGCGTTTCTCAGCAGGCCAACTCCCCCCCCCCCCCCATCCTATACCCCCAGTCCCACGCCTTCGCCGCTAAATATGCAACTGTACATTTATGTTATGTTATGTTGTGTTATGTATGCAAATGTACTGTTTGTGTGCTTACGTGCTAAGGTGTTTTTTCTTGCCGTTTCCACACTGTTCTTATCTTTATAAGGATAGTCTGAGAGTTGCTTTTTTTCCCTCCCCTCTCCTCATGTCTTGCTTTATCTGTCCCTGCGAGAGTTAAGAGAGAGTTGGGTTGGCGCCGCATATGGCGACTCGGTGTGTCTGTGTGTGTTGCTTTAATGTGACATGCACTTACAACACCGAGACAAATTCCTTGTGTGTGTAAACATACTTGGCAATAAAGCTTTTTCTGATTCTGATTCCGATTCAATATTTCAACTCTTTTTGATGCTGCTAATTAAATACATATTTAACTCTTTTCAATGATGCTCTTGAAACAAAATATCCTGTTTAGCCAGACTAATCTCACCTCAGGGCGATAGTATACACATCCCAGACTGTCACTGGGTCATATCAGACTATTGTGTTATAGGATTTTAAAATTAAAGGCTTAAATGTTCACTTAAAGCTATATTTCAACTCTGTTTCAGGCTGCTAATTAAGGCCATACTATAACTCTTTTTCAGGCTGCTAATTAAAGCCATACTGTAACTCTTTTTCAGGCTGCTCTAAAAAGGAAACTTCCTGTTTAGCCAGACTCTTTTCACCTCAGGGTGATAGTATACACATCCCAGACTGTCACTGGGTAATATCAGACTATTCTGATATAGGATTTTAAAATTAAAGGCTTAAATGTCCACTGAAAGCTATATTTCAACTCTGTTTCAGGCTGCCAATTAAAGCCATATTGTAACTCTTTTTCTGGCTGCTGTAAAAACAAAACCTCCTGTTTAGCCTGACTCATTTCAACTCAGGGTGATAGTATACACATCGCAGACTGTCAGATATGGACAGGCTGGGCATCAATGGGAAATGTATCTGTAGTATGGGAATCAGCTTTAAAATTCAACGGGGAGCAATATTTGGCCATTTGGTGCCAGTGCAAAGTCAGGCACTTTAGCAGTAGAACTGTCCATGATCATGATTTGGTTGGAGCTGGGGTTTCTCCATAACTCCAGGGTAGATATGGACAGGCTGGGCATCAATGGGAAATGTAGTATCTGTAGTATGTGAATCAGTTTTAAAATTCAACGGGGAGTAATATTTGGCCATTTGGTGCCAGTGCAAAGTCAGGCACTTTAGCGGTAGAACTGTCCATGATCATGATTTGGTTGGAGCTGGGGGTAGATAGACAGGCTTGACATCAAGTAGCCTCATTACTCCTATATAGGACAACTATACAAGGATACTTGTTACTAAGCCTGCCCCGCACCAATTTTCTTATACAGTTTTGTTATCCTACATCCGTTGCCCTCACAGATTCCTGCAGCTAATCTTGGATGTACATTCCAATAAAGGCTATTGATAACATGCCTCTGAAGTTTGACTTTTTTTACCATTACAATACTTATAGGCAGCTAGTCATCATATCTTCCGCTCCATGAAACACATGTTAATGCTCAGCAGTACACATATATGGTTCTTTAATGCATTTGCATTGTACTGAAATGCGTTCATTTTCAATGGGCATAAATGCAGCTGAAACAGGTGCATCCCAAATTTTTCAACATTAAGATTTGAATATAACATTATAGTCATTATGGCCTTTAGAAACATGATTTTTGTGGAGCTGGGGTAGTGCACTATAGGCCCCTGTGGCACAGCCTAAGCTTTTGTCCTTAATGGCATTTTTTCCCCCCTTACATTACTTTTACACTTTAAGTAGTTTTGAAACCAGTGAAGCTTGATTTGATACTTCAACTGATACAGAAGTATTTTTAAACCCTAGTATCTATACTTCTACCTGAGTGATGAATGTGAATTCTTTTGACACCTATGATAGTATAAACAGAAGTAGACAAAAGACGATAGAAGGGAACAATATATGATTATTCCAGCACCCCTTGCACTCTACCCTTTTGCACTATAGTCTTTCAAATGTCATTGTTATATGTATGGATGCACCATCTACACATGTACATAAATGTTTTACTTTTGTCCAGTTTTGTTCTTCTTTTATGTACATTCAAAGCAGCAAAAATCTTTCCTTGTGATATTCCTTGTGTGTATAGACATACGTCATACCAATAAATCTGATTCTGACTGTGACAGCTTTTTTAAATATTAGTGCTTCACTGAATAAGTGAGGACATCACCAGGGGCGAGTTTGTCTAAAGAAAGACAAAAGTAAATAGTTACTATTTATGCTATCAACAGAATAAAGTAAGTAATAAGTTACAAAGTCACATTGCTCGACATTACTCTGGAGTTGCAGAACCTTTTATTCACCCACTGGAAGCTTCTCAAAAGACATCAAACAGAAAGAGCAGAGCTTACAACACAAAGGAATCAAACTACAGTATTGTATGTGAAAAAAAAGAGGTTCAGCTGGATACTTTGGTGTCAAACGTGCAGTCTTGGCTGTAAAGGGAATTTAGTGTGTGCCAAAAGAAAAGAAAAAAAACTGTAATACACAGCATTGCAGACAAAGGTAGAACATGTTCAGAAATCCCCTCTGGTCTATTTATACCCTTAGGCGGAGGGTGCAACCTTTAAAGTAGCCAGCTCTCTGTTGTTCTGACTCCTGTGGTGAATCGTGTGGGAACTAGTGAGAACAGGTTTCCGCTGGTGGAAACTTCAGTCCTATACTTGAACACAAGAAGACAGGCCTGTGGCCAGCGGGTCACAGTGTGCAGCGGCTCAGACAGAACCCGAGAGCAAACAAGAATTCAGCTATGTGAAATGAGGGTCATGTCTTAAATGCAGATAATCTCACAAAGAAAGGAGGGAAGGGTTAATGCAGTAATGTAATGGGAAGTAAAATAGCAGAGTAGCATCTTATGTTAACTTGTACTCCCCCTGAGAGTGAAGCTTTCCTTAATTCATTGCCTGCAGGAGTTCAAACCCACAAAAAAAAGACACACCAATGTGTAGCGTACATCCTTAACTGTCAACTGTCAGCCAATCAGCAATGTCTCTGTGTGGTTACTTACTGTACATAATCACTAAGGAAGCCATTACAAACAAGTTGGGATGAACATTATGCACCTCTATGTACATTGCTTAGTTTATTATTTTATACATTTATTTCTTCTTGGGGTTATTTTTTTGTCAGTTTTGATTTTTTTATTTGGCGGATTTTACATTTTCAACTATGTGTTGCCAAATCACAAAAGTGATCCTTTTCTGATGGGTTGGGCAGTGTGGATTGGATCTCATAACGGGTCGGGAGAGTGCGGGTGTTAAGGAACTCTGACCCGCACATCACTAGTATGTACCCATCTATGTGTACACACTTTCACGTGTCCAACCCTGCATGTTGTACATTTTCAGTAGACCCCAATTTAGAATATTGAACAGTCACTGTCTATTTCTAGTTGTAAATGGCCGTTAAGCCTTTCATTTGTTGCTAAAAATGGTCTCTTCCAACACCAGTGATTACTTACTTTGTGTTTGGACCATGGGAAAAGCCACTAACTGTGGATCAAACAGCAGAAAGTCAGAGGAATAATGTTCTTGAATAACTGGAAAATTGTTCCCTCCTATGCTGTATGCCTATGTTTATGTGGCAAGTAGTTACTAATAAGAAATGATAAGCAGTTACAGCAGTTAGTATTCATAGGCCTCATTGAATATACACAATATGTGATTTATGTTTCGTTGATCAAGGTCAGGATCAAGCATCATGTTGTCATTGCTATTGTGGTGGATGAGAACACCATTGCCAATGTGGGGGGCCACTGAACATGTGTTCACTGTTTCCAAATCTGATTGGCCAATCAAACACAGCCTTCTCTTTGATGAGTGGAGAACGTACAGAGTTCAACTCATTCCGCACAGCATTTGAAGCACGATGACACCTCCGAACTTTGCTTTGTATTTCACATGTCTGTTCGTGGCGAATCTGGGTAAGTTGTTTTTCTATTGCCTGTGGTTTACTTCAAACTATAACCATATGTTTCCATGCATTCTGCAATACAGATCACAACAGCATTACATTTCAGATGAACTTGTGTATTTGCTTTGTCTCATTTTCTCCTCAGCTCACATTACAACTTCAAAACCGTCTTCATTACATTTTCACTCAGCTAATGTTGGGGAAAGTGTGACTTTGCCATGCGTCTGTGACAATGATGCAATGGCGGTGATGTATTACTGGTATAAGCAAACTCTGGGACAGAAACCAAAGCTGATGTCCACGTTCTATAGGCATAATGATATCGGAACCTTTCAAGATGAATTTAACAACAGTCCACGCTTCTCACTGGACAAAGTAAAAGATAAATATCACTTAAAGGTTTCAGATCTGCAAATTTCCGACTCAGCGACTTACTACTGCGTAGGGAGCAACTTATATGACTTTGAATTTTGTGAGGGCAATACAGTCAGCGTAAAAGGTTCAGGTTTAAACGTCCCAGCTACGGTCCATCAGTCAGCATCTGAGAGCATCGAGCCAGGAGGATCTGTGACTCTGAACTGTACAGTACACACTGGGACCTGTGATGGAGAACACAGCGTTTATTGGTTCAAGAACTCGGAAGAATCTCAGCCAGGACTCATTTACACCCATGGAGGAAGGAATGATCAGTGTGAGAGGAAACCCAACACACAAACACACACCTGTGTCTACAACCTGCCGATGAAGAGTCTAAACCTTTCTCACGAGACCTACAACTGTGCTGTTGCCTCATGTGGACACATTCTGTTTGGAGACGGGACCAAGTTGGACTTAGAAGGTAAGTTACTTTCTAGCTGAGGTTATCTCATTTGATAAACAGCGATGAAAACTCCTAAAAGAAGGTATCACCAGGTTTGTATTTCTTAAGTCTTTCTTAATACAATACTCAAATACAGGCATTAGGAATCCTGCTCACTGTAATCATTATACTTGTGTCTTTACTGACCATGAAGCAGTTCCTTAGTGCTACTCCACAGTGGGAGATAGGGGACAAAATCTACAGTCCTTGTTTCATGCACATATTCCAAAGTTTAGCCCAAGCCATCATGAGGCTTCAGCATTCCGAGTTAGCCTGATCAAGTGGCTCTTTGTCCTGACATGTAAGAATATTGCTGGTGTTTTGCGTCCAACATGCCTACACTTATACGCAAGTATCTCTTCGCTGCAGCTCAGCATGGAAAGAATTTCCATGGAGATAAACAAGGGATTTTGTCCCTGAAGACGGATTCTTCACTTGACGTAAACCGTCCAATATGTCTTTCAAGTGGCAACTTGGAATCGAGTATTGTATTTGGAAGTTGACTTTTTTTGTCTAAGTCACACTGCTGAAGTGTTTTCTGTCCACTATGCATTACATCAAACTGACTGAAGAGATAGATCTCTTTGTGGCTAGAACACTAGGAGGAAAAATAACTAATAACTTTTCAATGTACAAATGGGCATGGCAGCATTGTTTTCTAAGATATACTTGAAAAAAATGCACACCTGGTGTCCATCTCTCTACAGATGAGGTGGACTCTCCTGTCTGGGTTTATTTCTTGAGTGCAGCTTTAACATTCACCACCATCCTGAGTGTTTTACTGGCTTTCTCAGTGTACAAGGTGAACAAAAGAATCTGCCAATGTACAGGTAACTGTTACTCTTTGAATCTGATTGCAAGTATTGAGTGCATATTTCATTTAAATAACATGGCTTTCATTTTGTGTGTCACAACCAGAGTGTAATGTAACATTTTCAGTGACTTCTACTCCGAACATAGCGGTATGTGTCATTTTCTATCCATCCATGACACCTTCAGTGTTTCACACATGTTTCTTGGGCTGTATCTTTAATAATAGTGATGAACCATTTTATATTTTGTTACCAGTTACGGGAAGACGCAGAAAACCTTCATTACGCTGCCTTAAGGGATCACAGCGGCAACACATCAAGAAGACAGAGGGACAGCACCATGACTGAATGTGTGTACTCCAGTGTAAAGCAGTAGAGCTGAACACGTGTCTGTACTTTGTTTGTGTACCAAGATATTTGACAAAAGGGTCATTTGAATTTTCCCGAAACATGAATGCTTATGATTTTTTATATATGTTTATGTATAAAGGCTTGCCTTACAATGAACTAAGCTCTTCCACTGAAAAAAATAAAACACTTGTCCTCTGACTGCCATACCACTTATTGCACAACTTGAAAGAACTACACTCACACCTCTGTGGTGCTGCTTGGCTTAGCTACTGTGAGAGTTTCCACGATTCTAACCAGCCCTGCACCTTTGACATCACATGTCCAGTACACACAGAAGGACAAAGTTACCACAGAACATTCTTTGTAAGTTGTTGTTTTTTTTGTACATGCTGCCACAAACCCTGGAGATGTAAGAAGCTCTCTGCAGGCAATGGTAAAGAGAGATGTCAAGCGTCTATGCGGTTTCAGGCAGGATGTCTTTATATCAGTACTTCTCAGTTCTCACCTACAGTATAGACTAAGGTGTGTTTGCTCCACTAGTGCAGTGCCCCGGCCGATTGCTTTGCCTGCTGTATTGCTGCTTGCATCTTCCTCCAGAGCCATTGTACCCTGAAATAACTCACACAAGGCCGTCATAGTACGTACTATGCAACTCAACTATTGCCAGTGGTATTCCCAGAAGTACCAGAAGTATTCAAATCATTTACTAATGTAAAAAGTACTAATATCACACTGCAAAAAATAAGTTTTTACAAGTAAAAGTCCTGCATTGAAAATGTTACTTAAGTATAAGTATGTGAGTATCATCAGGTAAATGTACTAAAGTAATGTAAGTAAATGTATTAAAAGGTGTTCTAAGTGATGTCATGCATTTTTTAGGCTACAACATTTGTCACATACAGCAAACATCTCCTCACTATCTGCCAGCTGCCTGTCCCCTGAACACACTGTAAAAAATGCGCTCTCTGTAGACAGCCCAGGCTCCACAAACGGCAACAAAAACAAACTGGCCAACCTGCACCACTAAACATAACAAACAGTCTTCCAGCGTTCCAACCAATAACGGACAAGAAGGATTTGGGGGTGGTTGTTGTGGGGTTAGTGCGCGGAAGCACGGAAAGGAGGGGGAGGGGACGGGATGAGGAGGAGGGAGGGGCGAGCTAGCCTCTAGCTAGCCGGGCGCACATATATAGAGGTTAAGTCCTCGACGCAGTGGTGCAGGGTTCGACTCCGACCTCAGCCCTTTGCTGCATGTCATTCCCTCTCTCTCTCTCTCTCTTCCCTTTCATGTCTTCATCTGTCCTGTCAAATAAAAGGCCTAAAATGCCCAAAAAATGATCTTAAAAAAAGTGCCATCACCCAACATCGCTTAGAGCACTAGGTCACTTTACCAGGCAGAGAAATGTTACTGGTTACGTTGCAAACTCAGATTTTACTCACAAAATATGAAATTTTCAAATATGATGCATTATTATTTATGAAACTATCTAGCATTATATTAGACTTGAAAGCTTCACCGTGAACAGCCTTTAAATAAATGTAGGTACACTGTGCTGATAATGCCTCTTTTAAGTAAACATTTAAATGCAGCGGATATCCTACAGGACTTGTACTGTCCGGTCATAGTACAAGTCCTGCAGGATATCCACTCGTGCTCGTTGAGGGAAGTGAAGAAAAGTTCAGTAATAAGGTAAGTAGGCAATAACTAGCGGTCAGAAACACACAGGTCAAATATGGACGTATTAATTTCCAAATAGGCGTAATAATCACTGCCGGCCCGCCACGGATGACATGCCTGATTGAGAGCCCCTGCAGCTTTCGTTTTTTCCCTCACACTTTATTGTGCCGTCACTTAGTTTCATTCATATTTGTTAATATTCAACGCTGTCCAAACTGCTCCAAATTCCAAACAACAAGTTCCCTTGGGTACCCAGCAATATACCCTCCAAGTATGAAGTAGATTGGATGAACGGTAGACGGACAGACGGACGGACGGACGGACGGACACACACACACACACACACACACACACACACACACACACACACACACACACACACACACACACACACACACACACCTTGTTTTCCGAGACAGTTTCATTGACGCATACTTAAACAATTTATGCAAAATGAAAATACTCTATAATAGTTAGAACACAAGCCCTGCTCTATAATGTGACTGTTTTCTCCTGCCCTGACATAATATAACATGATGGAAATGTTCTTTAAAAACACAAATGATGAGGTTCAGGTTAGGTCAGTCCAAAAAGGAAATTATGAGGTTGAGGTGCAGTGTAAACATAGATGGAATTTGGTAGAATATGAGGGCTAATGCACATTAACAGAAGAGGCAGTAGAATGTGAGAAGCCAAGAAAGTTGCAAGAGATGACACTTATCTTAACTTGGGTAGGTCCAACAGAATCAAGGAAGTCCACAATCACATCTGGAGATTTCATCCAAACCCGCTTTAAAGGATCAGCACACTTCCAGCACCACATTGTTGCCCAGGAAAAGTCTGGTAAATCCAGCCGGTTCTTGGAATATCTGCCACTCCATTTATAAACTATGCCATTGTTTTTCTTTTCTTCTTCTTTTTTTTCAGCAAAAATATCCAAAACTGGATTCAACTTTTAGTGATTGCATTCTTTTGCCACTCTCATTCCTCTGTCTGTTCTCCTCCATGCTTCCCCCAGCTCACAGGTGTGTATCATTAATCACTTTCCCCACCTTCATTTCCTGTCAAGGTTGAAAAGGGTTATTTTGTAGTTTTTCTTAACCCCCTTTCTACTACAGCCGTCTACACAAACCACGTGCTGGGTCACATTTTACTTAAGCAACACCCATTCTTCTACTTTGTATTGTCTTATGGCTCTGTGTACTGCCAAAGTGCAGGTGACCTACACTCAGCACTGTTCCTGAATGCACCATGTGCAGACACTATGCTCGTTCGAGATGAACTGCGCCTCGCCTGTAAAGAGAGCCTGACGAGAGCAGGCGGCAGCAGCTGGGGGGGGTAACAAAAAATCCGCTGTCAAGTTGGACAGTTTTCCAGCCGTTTCCATCAGCCTTCAGTCTGAACAGGAAGTTACAGAAACACTGTGATCCAATTCCGATTTAATAAGATCTTATCAGACCAATATATCAGCTTCTACACAGTCTCCAGTTGTTTTAATTATGACAGAGTAGCTCTCAAAAATCTGCGATCTGTTGCTGATTTTAATTAGCAACAGACTGTAGATGATCTGTAATTTGAACGGATTTAGTCTCTCTGACTTCTAAACATAACTCTCATCCACACAACATGTGTTCAGTACAGAATAAGTCTTTAAATCAGACAAATCACAGTTAAAATCCCTCCAATTCAAAATCAATAAAAAGTTTATATAAAACGCCATCATGTTGAGTCGATTCTGAGCCAATCAGCTGTTAGATCAGCTGAGAGCAAGTCGGGATCAAGTCGGACACAAATCTAACCGGCATGCATTGGGCGGCGATCGCCGGTGATCGATTCTGCGCAGATCTGGCTCATCTCGAACGAGCCTATTGACAGCTTGAAGCTGCTGCTGACACGTTTGAACATTCTTTTTTTATATATGTATTTATTTCCACAAAAAAAAAGTTATTCCCAACACACTTGTCACCTCTGCATTGTTTTATTTGGTCGTTGCGGTCACAAGGACCTTTCCGAAGACAAGACAGTAGTTTATTTATTGCCTTTAGTTGACAGTAGTGCAGATGTAGGCAGGAAACAAGGGCAGAGAGGGGTGTGACATGCAACAAAGGTCCCCGGCTTGAATGAAACTGTGGCTCTATAACCGTACAGCTACTAAAGGGCTCCAACTTTCTAAGTTTTTACAGTAACATGTCACTTGTGAATCCCTCAACAGTTAGAGAGAATATCTGCTACATTTGATCTATGTTCTGCATCTTTGGACTGCAGGCCAGACCAGTAACACAAATAATAAGGAACATCATGATTACTGTAAGCAGCAGGGGGACCAGCTAGATGTCTGCACAGCAGGGGTGGGGCTAGAAGGGGGGCACGGGGTGGCACTGTGTTTGGATATACAATTTGTTTAAAATGAAAACCAGTGAAACTAATAATGAATGAGATGTTTTATTTAGCAGAATTACATTGTGTTGATGTATCCTATCCAATATTTCCTATATATTTCTAAGCAGATTTTCTATGCTGTATTGTGATAAAATGTACCCCGGGACTGATTATTGGTCCCCACTGTGCCATCCCAATTTAAAAAAAAAAATCCTGGAATCACCACTGGTACATAGGTCCAATCAGTTTTAAGGAAGACTGGATCCAGGACCGGAGTCAGACTGGGAGTAAATTATAGGCTACTAGTCTAGCCTTGTTTCACTGCCACAGGTCTCAGGTCTGTGTGTAAAAATGTCTAATACCCAAATCGATCCAGGTATTAGACATATAACTTGGTATGTCATGATTACTGCTGGAGAAAATCAGAAGCCTAATGCTGCTGCCACAGTTGTTACAGTCATTATCCTCATGTCTATCCAGATCTGTAAAGATGTCTCACAGAGACAGACCTTTCAAGTAGACTAATGACGGACAGGTGCTTTTTTTTAAATAGATGTAGTATGAAAAGGATGTGGTTGTATACTATACCTTGTGTCCTTCCTGTTACAGGACATATGAGAAGAAAAGCAGCTGAACTTACCACAGCAACAGCACTGGGGCAAAGAAACAGTTTTCTCTTATTTAATATTATTGTATTTCCTAATTTTGTCACTTAAATTTGATTGATTTACTTTCTTCGTTTATGGATAGGAATGGAGATAGATAAAGACAGACAGAGAGATAGATAGATTACATTTTGATCTTGAGCACAGCTAAAGATGACACTAAAATAAAAAAGCCATGAATGGTTACTGCTATATTGATGACGTGAATCTAATGTCTAATGGAGATTTTTTCGCTGCTTTGTGACCAGCCTTATTCGATTTCTCAAGCAGCCAATCAGGTTAATGTAGATGAATCTATTGAAACAATCAGACAGCAGTCAGCAGCGTATGTTCATGCGTGGTGAGAGTGTTGACACTTCTGGCACTTCTTGTCAGACCTGCTGTGTGAAGGATGGGGATGCAAGCTGAGAAGATGACCGTGTGCCTTCTACATATTTCCCTGCTCTGGTCTGTGTGTAAGTAACTCAAAATCCACCTGTTGGATCTTTTTTTAATGAGGATTTCCATACATCAAAGTGACTTGTTTCTTTTCTGTATCTTTCAGGTGAAGCACGGCTAAGTGATGTCTCTCAGGCGGCTGCTTTCCAAGCAGTAGAGCTAGGACACACAGTTACTTTTACATGTAACATTAAAAGCGCTGCAAGAACCAGGGTGTGGTACACACTAAACACTGAGAGGAGACTTCAACTGCTGGCCTCCACGGATACTTTATATAATCTGACAATATTTGAAGACAAATCACACAATTATGAAGTCCAATCGGACCACATCAGCAGTCTTCTGACTATCCCGAGCACAACGTGGGAAGACGTTGGCACATACTACTGTGGAGTGATGGACTTAAGAGACATTCAGTTTGGACAAGGAACTTTTTTGATGATAAAAGGTATTTATTCTCCACAGTTTAGGATAAAAATGTTTTTTTGATAATGTTCGCTGAATGCAGTGGTGGAATGTAACTCAGTACATTCACTGAAGTCCTTGTACTTTACTTGAGTCCTTCCTTTTCATGCCACTTTCCAGTTCTACTCCACTACATTTCAGAGAGAAATAATGTACGGTTTACTCAACTACATTCATTTGAAAGCTTTAGTTACTTTACAAATTGAAAAAGAAAGTTTTTCCTCACCACTGTCGCACAAAATGCTTACTCGTGGGGAATTGTTGGGTCTTTGTAAATGATAGAGTGTGGTCTAGACCTATGCTATCTGTAAAGTGTCTAAAATGTGAGGATTTTTCTGCATTGAGTACTTTCACTTTTAATACCTTAATATCATTTTCCTGATGTCACATAGTTTTACATCAGCAACATTTACATTAGTACTTTTACTTAAGTAAAGGATCTGAATATGTCTTCCGCCACTGGCTGAATGTGCGCTAAATGGTTCTTTGATTTCTTCCCCAAGGTGCGAACCCGATCAGTGACTCTAGCGTCCAGCAGCTGGAGTCTGAACCAGTCCAGGCAGGAGACTCTGTGACACTCAGCTGTTCTGTTCACACTGGCCGCTGTGCAGCAGAACACATTAGTGTCACGTGGCTGAAAAACTCTCATCACTCTGCTCCGCAAATGATCTACTACTCTGGAAATAAGAGCTGCCAGAGGACTGAGAGTGGAGAGACTAGCTGTGTGTACGAGCTTCTCCTGAGGAACCTCAGCTCTGATGATGCTGGAACCTTCTACTGTGTCCTGACTTCATGTGGACAGACGCTGTTTGGAAACGGGACCAGGATTATTGTTCACAGTAAGACCGTCACTATACATTACGGGTGTGAATCTCTCTACGATAATCCTGTCAACGATTCGATCCAATTCGATATCGCGATGCATCACGATTGCTTCACCTCCTCAATTTTATTATTTATTACACATGGTTTTCATCAACAAATTCAAGCAGACAGATATGCATGAACTCCCCTTTTTATTATATCTGCTCTTAAAAAAGACACTTCTTGATTGTAGCGGAGTTTGAACACAGCAGACAACAGACAAGAACAAAAAAAGGAAAATCCCGGAAAATCAACAAGCATCAACAATAGGCAACAGTTGATTATGGTCGGTCACTGCATCGATGCAGAATCGCCCCGCGATGCATCGACGCAGTGATTAATTTCAACACCCCTACTATACATGTAGCGTTTTAGTCCAATTCCTAGCAAATGTTATGAATCATAAACACAGAGAAAATGTTAGGTAAATATTGAACAATGCTGTAAAATCCCAGATTAAGTCCAAAGCCAGCTAGAGCTGAAATGAAGAACGATTATTCCTTCAATCGATTGACAGAAATATAATCAGCAACTATTTTGATTATCGATTCATTGTTTGGTCCTTTTTCAAGCAAACCTACTAAACATTTGTCACTATTTCCTAATATTTTACAGATCAAATTAATTAAAAATCAATAAAGTAGTCAGAAGAAAATAATTGCTACGGCTGCCCTAAAGCCAATGTTTTCATGTTTTCAAGTTTTTGTTTACGCTGAGTAGTTTCGAGAAATATTGGGGTTAGAAGTTGAAGAAAATGGAAGGTTTCAGTCCAAGAAAATCTTGCTCTTATGAACGTTTTCATTTAAGAAAGTAAGATTTGTGTTCATGTTTGCATTCATTATTGAATACTGTTCCTTCTCATATGTTTCAAAGGAGACGTTGCCTTCACCGAATCAGTTGATCTGAGTCCAACTGTTATTACACTGATGCTGTCAAACACCGTTCTTGGGATTGGGACACTTGTGCTTGTATGGAAACTTTGCAAAAACCATAAGAAAGATCCTACAAGTATGAACAACTATGTATTATATTAAATATATGTATATCTGAAGCAAAAGCTGATATGTTCTGTTATATTCTGCAGTAGCAGTGACAGAAGTCATTTTTGTTTTAGCTGCATCCGGATCCAGAGATGGATCTCTTGAAGCCAATCAGGTAATCCATTTCCAATCCAACGCATTCTCATAAAACGGGTGTGTATGATATTGTACAGAAAATACAGTGACGTCCGGCCGGTCACATGACGTCCCGTCACATGACTTAAGTTAAGCAGTCTTACAGTTCATTTTAGCTGAGAAAAGGTTACTGGTAGCTGGAAAAAGAGCACCGCGAGGTGACTGTTCTTGCAGGGGCCGTTACAGTTGAGTTTAGCTGACAAAAGGTGATTGTCCTGCAGCGATGACAGTTAAGTTTAGAGGTCTTTACAGTAAAATGTAGCCGTGAAAAGGTTACTATGAGACGAGTACAGAGCACAGAGAGGTGATAGTCCTTTCAGCTGTTGTTGCAGTTGAGTTTAGTAGACAAAAGGTGGCTGTTAAGTGACAACTAGTCTTTATCAACGACCTTCCACTCCTGGGATTGTTCCAGTGCTGCCCAAAATTCTGCCGGATGTCCCTGTTTTTCGGCCGGATGTCCCTCATCTTCTGCTTTCTTTGTGTTGGTGTTCTAAACCCCGGTGGATGTATGAGGACTATGGTTAACTGCTCCTCAGATCTCTGCAGGGTAAATCCAGACAGCTATCTAGACTATCTGTCCAATCTGAGTTTTCTGTAGCACGACGAAAAACAACTTTTGAACATGTTCCACCAAAACAAGTTCCTTCCAGAGGCTATTTTGCAGCGGCACCGTGGCTCCGTCCGACGATTGTGATTGGTTTAAAGAAATGCCAATAAATCAGAGCATGTTTTTCTCCCATCCCAGAATGCTGCTTGGACTAGCCAGACCCTCCTCCACAGCGCTGTGAATGGAGGTCTGGTAATGCGAGACTATGTGACAACAGTTAAGTTTAGACACCAAAACGACTAGTTAAGATTAGATAAAAGACCGTGGTTTGGGTTTAAACATAAACACACGTATCCTAGGTGAAAGTCTTGGTTTCATCCCAGGACACAAATTGCGCTCCACGGCTTGAAAGCGCTGTTTTACGACCCAACCATCCACCCCGACCTCCTCTACGCGGAGAACGGCAGTCTTACATAGCAGCAGTTACTGAGGTGCATACAGCAATACATGCGTGTAATAAATACAATATACAGGAAATTATTTTCCGTAGCTATAAGTACAAATGGTTCATGAGAACAGCCTGATTTCTTCTAGCTCAGTTTCTGGTTACAATTTCAGTTGTATGCCTAGAAAAGGTTTTAATATGGTATATACAGTATTTCTCAGTCACTGTTTAATGGCAACTTCATGCAGTCTATGTCTCCTCTCTCTGAGTCCAAATGTTCAGATCTAACACGGTCATTGTCTTTCAGCCTGGAGATGCAGTGACGTATGCAGCAGTGTGTTCTGCTCCCAGAGGCTCCTCCTGCAGAACAGCTCCAGTGGAATACAGTAGCGAAGCTGTAATTTATTCTCATGTCAGGTACTCTCAACAGCACTGACAGACTTGCAAGTAAAAGGAAAAACAGGAAGCATTACAACTGGACTTGTGATCTGGCAGGGATAAATACAGTTAGGACCTGCATGGGATATTAAACTCCAAGCGGGCTGCGTGGGAGATATGTATTCTCCCCCCCCTGGTGCCCCCCACCACCACCAATCCAATGGTCTACAGTGCTGGCAATCTGACAATTGTGATTTCCATTGGATCAGAGTACTGTCACTTGGCTGACTGTTCTGCCAATCTTCCCAGCCCTTGCCACATGACCACGATGACCATCCCTAATTCTGATACTATGGAACCAGCACTGGAATTGTTTTTTTTTTAAAGTGGCAGACTGAACCTTTAGAAAATGTGTATTCTATTTGGAATATATAAATAAAATGGATAGAAAGGCCTTTGAATTTTTTTGTGTGTTCATTTGATCGGTATACAACAAAATGGCGATTGTTCTTAGTTGTCATAGTGACAATACGCGTTAGTAGGGCTGTAAACTGTGTTCGTTCTCGGAGTTGCAGGAAGTGAGGATGGACAGTTAGACCCAGCAGCAATGGGTCAGCAGACCGCTAACGTTAGACCCAGCCCGCTGTTCAGCTCATTCTCTGTAATCGATGCAGCATAAAAGTACGGCGGGACCAGCAAGTCAGCCAGCCGACATTAGTTGGCGAACGTTAGCTTGCTAACTCCTGCTTAACATTACCCCCTCAACACAGAAATAGTGTGGTCGTCAGTAAAAGAAGAGAACTTTCTATACATAGGTAGAGTTTGCTCATGTGCCTATTTAAGAGCTGGTGCTCTCTCGGTGTCTGTATGTTGGTTGTTTCAAGCAGGATGTCCTCATTCTGTTGCTAGGAACCTGTGTTACTCCACCACTGAGACTTTCAGGGGATCACAGGAACCTATTTTCGTGATCAAACTGTGTGTTTAGAAGCAAAAGTTCATTGATGTCTTTCTGTGTGTTAAACCGCACACAGGTCATGAGCAAAAAAATAAATAAATAAAAAATAAAAAATCACGGAAGTTAAGTAGCGATGTGGTTAGAAAAACCCAAACAAAGGTTATGTTTTGATCAGACAGTACATTCAAAGTATTCTCACTGCTTTACCAGTTGGCTTTAATTACATCTCCACAAACAATAGCTTTGTCAAAGTTTATGGTAACACTTTATAATAATGGTACATGAATTATCATTAATTCATGTATGACCTAATGCATGAAAAAGCATGTATTAATTCATGTAGTACTTCATGAACAATCAGTAATGCCACAAATAAAAAAAAATGGCAAGACATTTCTGGTCTTCAGACACTTAGAAGTTAGTAAAAAGTAAAACTCATAAATATCCTACTTGGCTCAGCATTGTTCTTAGACATAACTCTTTAAGTGCCTTATGTTGTTGTGAATAAAGTATACTGTATTTTGTGTAAATGTAGTGACTTCAGTATAATTTTACCAACCCACTCCTTTAATTCTTAATACAATTAATTGTATGCCACCATTAATCATATGTTATTTTATCAATGTTAGAGATGGACCAGGTGAGCACTTTATTAGAAGGGCCACATACATGATGAAGTAATGAAGAAGTAATGTTTTGTTAATCATGATAACAACACTACAATTCAGTTTCTTGAGCCTGTCACTTTAACTACAGATTAACCTATGACGGCGACATGAACATCATTAATAAATCAGAAATCATGAGGAATGAAATCCCTTATTTGATGCATTCATTAACGTATTGTTCCTGCTCCAGTATGTCCAAAACTCTGCTGCCAGGTCTTGGTGTGGGTGAGGACCCTGGCAGCAGAGCACATCACCCCAACCCTCATCCACCTTCAGTGGATCCCAATTAAGTCCTGCATCACATATAAAATCCTCCTTCTCACCTACAAATCTCTCCATGCCCTGGCCCCTCAGTATCTCTCCGACCTCCTCCATCTATACACCCCACCCCGAAGCCTGCGGTCCTCAGACGCTGGCCTGCTCTCCATTCCCCACACCAAACTCTGTACCGTCGGAGACAGAGCCTTTAGTGTTGCAGCCCCATCCCTCTGGAACACCCTCCCTGCAGATATCCGAAATGCTACATCACAGGACATTTTTTAAAAGCTCCTGAAACAGGGTGACCTTTAGCTCACCCAGAAAGAGCGTTCGCCCCATGTTGGCCCCCCTTTTCATGTCTATCTACTTTCAAAAATAAAGATAAGCCCCAAAACATAATCTTTAAAAAAAAAAAAACTCCTGAAACACCACCTGTTTACCACAGCCTACAACCTCCCTTAGCTTAGCCGCAGTAATTCTGAAAAGTGTACATCAATGAATTCATTCTTTTTCATGCATGAAGTCACGCATGAATTCATCGTACTTCATGTACCATTATTATAAAGTGTTACCAAGTTTATTTTATTGAGAAAAGTGTTATACAGCCAAACAACAAAATTATATGTATCTAACATGCATTCTTTTTTGTGATACATACTTTAACTGTAACGGAGATTCTAAGAACATTTTGAGCGGGGGCTTTCTGGGTGTAGTTATTTAACTGGTTTTGGGGGAAATGAGCCCAGCACAAGCGGGAGTTTTTGTGGACTACTCAACTACGGCGCTCCAAAAATGCGGCCCACTGTTTTCCCAAGTCCACCGCAGTTGTAAAATGAAAGAATGACATATTGTCATCTTCACCGGTGGATGTACACCCAGGGAAGCACAAGGATGGATGGATAGATTTTTTTTAATCCTGTTTTTCTATGAAAATATAAAATCACTGTTGGGCGGAAACCTTGTATGTCCAAACCTGTTGCTTTTCAGGAAATTAAAAAAGGATAATTTGAATTATATATCATAGTATTGATTAATATAACATTATATTGAGCCATTTACCTTTGAGGAAGTCAGACAAAATTTGTAAAACCCACATATGGACGTAAAGGTTAACCAATAGCATTGATTTATGAAAACAAATTAAAATGACACAATACGGACATACGAGCTTTCTGCCTGACAGCGACGATATCTAAACTGATAAGCTTTATGAACAAAGTGATGAGTGGTGATTGGAATGTTCATATGCCTAAAACTATCAATTGTTATATGACCAGTGGGCATATTTACTTAAAATCACTCTAAGCAAATGAACCCTGGTGATTTTGCTAATATTTAAGGTGATCATCTTTATTTGCAATGAAAATCTCCAACAACATCTGCATTTCTTTGGAAGTCAAAGCCAAAGAAAAAGAGAAGCACAATACCTTTGACACTTAGAGAGACCCCCTCTCCAAACTCCACCATGTTGGAGTTTGGATATTCCTCAGAAGTACGCAGCCCAATCTTAGAAGTAGACATCAGAGATGTGTAAATGTATCGGTTTCTTCCTTTGCACAGAAAAATTAGGATTCTTCTCCATCCAGTGGAACATGTTGGCTGCTGAATCATACTTGAAAACAGAAGAGAGTAGCTCAGGTCCCCCTCCTAAGGTCTGTCGGTAGCAGGACAATTTCAGTGCCACTCGGCATGTCATAGTAGCAATGTAAAGTCCCATTGTCCCCAACACTGGCCGATATAACTCCAGTGTCCCGTCAGCCTGCTGCCTCCTGGATCACTGCTGGCAGATGGACTAGGTCGAGAAGAGACAATGTTAGAGAAACACAAGCTGAGATTTCATTATTACACTGAACATATCTCATATCAAGAGACTTATATATTCCACAGTGGATCATATACAGGTGCATCGTCTCTGCTGTTTTTAGAACTGAAGGTTTTGAGCGGTAGAGCTGACACCAGGTTAAAAATGAGGTTACATTTGATTGGTTGTTAAGAGGGTCAAACTGTGGGATGCTTTAAACATCCGTCTTTGCCTTCAGTCTGACAATCACACTGTGTTTTACAAATATGGCAGCAGATTAGAATCTGCTGAAGAAATAACACGTTCTTTTCCTGCCATGTGGTTTCAAAAAGCTTCACTATGAACTTGTTTAACATCCTTATTGAGCAGTGATACCATGAACACAGGACAGACCACAGGCTTGAAAACGTTACAGTAATAGGGTTTTATAGAGTGTCTGTTAAGGCTTACTAAAACAATCAATTTTCTTTCATTACAATTATCTTACTAATTTATAATTTATTTCTTATGATGTTTATGTTTTGTTCATTACTGGATACTGAATCCCCTTCAGACATGTTTTGTGATATATATGGTAAAAATGATTATCTGTGGAAAAACAATGTGTATGATACGTTGTTTTTTTTGACAAAAACAAAACATTCAATCCCTTTAGTTTAAATGACTAAAGTTGCATCTAGAATCTATGAATGTGCCGATATTTTACATTTTAAAAGGTGTAACTGCTGGACACAGGACGTTTCCTACTTCACTGAAAAGTCCATACAGTGTACATACATATAATGCATATGATCCAGCATACTGGACCATGATTGGTTTCCAAACTAGTTGTGATGTCACAATATCCTCCTCGCACATACACGTTTAACAGTAAACTGAAATTTAAGGTGAGTGCAGATAAACTTTCCTCCCTCAGTAAATGAATGTAAAAACAACCTCTAATATCAACAGTGAAGCTCAAACATCTATCTCAGGTAACAATAACCCCAAAAAATGTTTGAGAGAGAGAGAGAGAGAGAGAGAGAGAGAGAGAGAGAGAGAGAGAGAGAGAGAGAGAGAGAGAGAGAGAAAATGGGGGGGTGGTAATGACCACATTGGTCAGGGTTAATGAAATTATTTTTTGGTACAGCATGTTAGGAAAAGGGCACAACTTTAGTAACTCAATCTACAATTTTAAGGCAGGACAGGAAGACATTTACTCAAGTGCCTAATGCAGGGGTATTGCTGTATTTTGGAAGTTCAGTGTGTTTATTGTAGTGGGAAATAAATGTTTTTTTTAGGTAATTGTGGTAGACAGAAATCTGCAGTGGCTCCTAGAAGGGACAAGTGAAACATATGTGGTTGGCAGGAGTCAACTGATTATACGAGATTAGGGAGAATGGCGGTGTGTGCATGCACAGTGGCTCTCTGATCTGATAAAAGAAGCGCTGGGGACTTAAAGTGGCACACTTTGTTCTACATACTGTATGTGATCAACGCCCCGCACTGTCAATTTGGGGAAATACATCTCGGCTCTGTCAACACTGACTACTTTTCACACCTAGCAGCTTCAGAAATGTCAAAAAGTCAGCCAATGACGTAGACTGACTCTTAATGTGGATTGGACAAAAGACATGGCCGTGGGCTGCAGGATGGGTCAGATACATTTGGTTTACTATGCATCTTGGCGTGTAACTGCATTCTTCAATAGGAAGGATCACAAAAATCGTGCACGTCTGACCATCTGAGCTGCTGTATCCGACTGACAGATGAGGTGATTCCTTTCACAAAAACAAAGAGCATCAGAAGAATAGTAACTTATGCCGTCTGAAATTATTTGAGGCATGCTTTGACTGATATTGTCTCTGGTACAGATATCAGGTGGGGAGAGATTTGAGCTTCCTTGCATGAACTAATACTCCGCCCCTTAACAATAAAAGCCCCTTCCTGATTTAAAGTGCCATTGCTGTTGCAGCGTTATACGCACAATGAGGAGCTTCACCTTAATATCAGCTTTACTTCTCTGCAGCCTCAGTAAGTATTGGTAATAAATTATTCTGAGTAGCAAATATTCTAATCTCTCTTTTATCCAGTAACCCGCCATTATTTTTAACACTCAGATGACTTAGTATTCTAAACATTTAGAAGTTTCTTTATTGAGGAGTAAATCTCTTTCTGTCTCTGCTGTTTGTTTCAGGCTGGATCGCTGTCTCAGCTTCTGAGTCTCACACTGTGGAGGTCCAGTCTGGTGGAAACGTCACTCTGATGTGCTCCAACATTTCCAGCGCTCCCACTCAGACAGACTGGTTCAGAGTGATCAACAGAACCAAGTCCAGCTGTGTCTCCTCTATGTACTGGTCTGATGGCAAACCTTCGTTTTGTGATGGATTTCAAAATAGATTTGAGATGAGCTCCAACATCTCTACTGTCTTTCTTAAAATCGAGAGAGTGGATTTACCTGACTCTGGACTGTATTTCTGTGGATTTTACATGGGCAAACATACAGTCATCGCCAATGGAACACATTTAAAAGTTCAAGGTAAGATTGTAGTTAAGCCTCAGAGATCTGTTTCTCATCACATTTACAGTTTATATAACATTTATTTCCACGGTAGTATGACAACAGCATAAAGACAAACAAGAAACAAATACATGTCAAATTATTTCATTTTTGTCTTTTTAAAAGGTAACAGTGAATCTAATTTTGGAGTGGATTCAAAGCCTGAAAGTAAGGTTCTTCTTTTTCATTGTGCAAGTTTCCACAGAGCCAGTCATTTAAATCTTAACCATCTCTTTTAAAAACAGACATTTATTCTGTCATTTGTCTTGTAGAGGAGTCTGATGGAATGACAAACGTCATGAGTGTGATCCTGGGTGCTCTGACTGTTTTCCTCACTATAGTCGTTTTTGTTCTGGCTGTTAAAATCAGGAAACTTCAGACAGGTACAGTTGATCTATAATTTGATGCACATGATGGATAAATCCAAAGCAAAGTATATGGTCAATAATAATAATAATAATAATAAACTAATAAAACTTGATGATTTTTCCATTTAGCTGTGATTGAAGAACCGCAGCTAGAAAGAAACAAGGTGAACCCAGCATTAACTTATATAAACTCTCTGTGTGTGTGTGTGTGTGTGTGTGTGTGTGTGTGTGTGTGTGTGTGTGTGTGTGTGTGTTTGAAAATACATTCAAATACATGATAAATCTGTTAATGATCTGTGTTCCGAGCTGCTGCAAACAGCTAATTCAGGCATGCAGGAAGTCATCATATTCAAAGTAAAATGATCCTCAATAATTCCTAATTTTAAACTCTAATTTCAGCTGTGATCTTTAAACTGACAATTTAGGTTCTTTAAGCAAAATTACTGGTTTGCCAGCATTTGCTAGACCATCTGAACCCAGCCCCTCCTCACCCCGAAAAAGATAGTATAGGTCGATTATGCAAGCAGCTGACAAAAGGTGACTGTCCTGCAGCAATGACAGTTAAGTTTAGAGGTCTTTACAGTAAAATGTAGCCGAGAAAAGGTTACTGTGAGACGAGTACAGAGCACAGAGAGGTGATAGTCCTTTCAGCTGTTGTTGCAGTTGAGTTTAGTAGACAAAAGGTGGCTGTTAAGTGACAACTAGTCTTTATCAACGACCTTCCACTCCTGGGATTTTTCCAGTGCTGCCCAAAATTCTGCCGGATGTCCCTCTTTTTCGGCCGGATGTCTCTCATCTTCTGCTTTCTTTGTGTTGGTGTTCTAAACCCCGGTGGATGTTTGAGGACTATGGTTAACTGCTCCTCAGATCTCTGCAGGGTAAATCCAGACAGCTATCTAGACTATCTGTCCAATCTGAGTTTTCTGTAGCACGACGAAAAACAACTTTTGAACATGTTCCACCAAAACAAGTTCCTTCCAGAGGCTATTTTGCAGCGGCACCGTGGCTCCGTCCGACGATTGTGATTGGTTTAAAGAAATGCCAATAAATCAGAGCATGTTTTTCTCCCATCCCAGAATGCTGCTTGGACTAGCCAGACCCTCCTCCACAGCGCTGTGAATGGAGGTCTGGTAATGCGAGACTATGTGACAACAGTTAAGTTTAGACACCAAAACGACTAGTTAAGATTAGATAAAAGACCGTGGTTTGGGTTTAAACATAAACACACGTATCCTAGGTGAAAGTCTTGGTTTCATCCCAGGACACAAATTGCGCTCCACGGCTTGAAAGCGCTGTTTTTTGACCCAACCATCCACCCCGACCTCCTCTACGCGGAGAACGGCAGTCTTACATAGCAGCAGTTACTGAGGTGCATACAGCAATACATGCGTGGAATAAATACAATATACAGGAAATTCTCTTTTCCGTAGCTATAAGTACAAATGGTTCATGAGAACAGCCTGATTTCTTCTAGCTCAGTTTCTGGTTACAATTTCAGTTGTATGCCTATAAAAGGTTCTAATATGGTATATACAGTATTTCTCAGTCACTGTTTAATGGCAACTTCATGCAGTCTATGTCTCCTCTCTCTGAGTCCAAATGTTCAGATCTAACACGGTCATTGTCTTTCAGCCTGGAGATGCAGTGATGTATGCAGCAGTGTGTTCTGCTCCCAGAGGCTCCTCCTGCAGAACAGCTCCAGTGGAATACAGTAGCGAAGCTCTAATTTATTCTCATGTCAGGTACTCTCAACAGCACTGACAGACTTGCAAGTAAAAGGAAAAACAGGAAGCATTACAACTGGACTTGTGATCTGGCAGGGATAAATACAGTTAGGACCTGCATGGGATATTAAACTCCAAGCGGGCTGCGTGGGAAATATGTATTCCCCCCCCTGGTGCCCCCCACCACCACCAATCCAATGGTCTACAGTGCTGGCAATCTGACAATTGTGATTTCCATTGGATCAGAGTACTGTCACTTGGCTGACTGTTCTGCCAATCTTCCCAGCCCTTGCCACATGACCACGATGACCATCCCTAATTCTGATACTATGGAACCAGCACTGAAATTGTTTTTTTGTTTTTTTAAAGTGGCAGACTGAACCTTTAGAAAATGTGTATTCTATTTGGAATATATAAATAAAATGGATAGAAAGGCCATTGAATTTTTTTGTGTGTTCATTTGATTGGTATACAACAAAATGGCGATTGTTCTTAGTTGTCATAGTGACAATACGCGTTAGTAGGGCTGTAAACTGTGTTCGTTCTCGGAGTTGCAGGAAGTGAGGATGGACAGTTAGACCCAGCAGCAATGGGTCAGCAGACCGCTAACGTTAGCCCCAGCCCGCTGTTCAGCTCATTCTCTGTAATCGATGCAGCATAAAAGTACGGCGGGACCAGCAAGTCAGCCAGCCGACATTAGTTGGCGAACGTTAGCTTGCTAACTCCTGCTTAACATTACCCCCTCAACACAGAAATAGTGTGGTCGTCAGTAAAAGAAGAGAACTTTCTATACATAGGTAGAGTTTGCTCATGTGCCTATTTAAGAGCTGGTGCTCTCTCTGTGTCTGTATGTTGGTTGTTTCAAGCAGGATGTCCTCATTCTGTTGCTAGGAACCTGTGTTACTCCACCACTGAGACTTTCAGGGGATCACAGGAACCTATTTTCGTGATCAAACTGTGTGTTTAGAAGCAAAAGTTCATTGATGTCTTTCTGTGTGTTAAACCACACACAGGTCATGAGCAAAAAAATAAATAAATAAAAAATAAAAAAATCACGGAAGTTAAGTAGCGATGTGGTTAGAAAAACCCAAACAAAGGTTATGTTTTGATCAGACAGTACATTCAAAGTATTCTCACTGCTTTACCAGTTGGCTTTAATTACATCTCCACAAACAATAGCTTTGTCAAAGTTTATGGTAACACTTTATAATAATGGTACATGAATTATCATTAATTCATGTATGACCTAATGCATGAAAAAGCATGTATTAATTCATGTAGTACTTCATGAACAATCAGTAATGCCACAAATAAAAAAAATGGCAAGACATTTCTGGTCTTCAGACACTTAGAAGTTAGTAAAAAGTAAAACTCATAAATATCCTACTTGGCTCAGCATTGTTCTTAGACATAACTCTTTAAGTGCCTTATGTTGTTGTGAATAAAGTATACTGTATTTTGTGTAAATGTAGTGACTTCAGTATAATTTTACCAACCCACTCCTTTAATTCTTAATACAATTAATTGTATGCCACCATTAATCATATGTTATTTTATCAATGTTAGAGATGGACCAGGTGAGCACTTTATTAGAAGGGCCACATACATGATGAAGTAATGAAGAAGTAATGTTTTGTTAATCATGATAACAACACTACAATTCAGTTTCTTGAGCCTGTCACTTTAACTACAGATTAACCTATGACGGCGACATGAACATCATTAATAAATCAGAAATCATGAGGAATGAAATCCCTTATTTGATGCATTCATTAACGTATTGTTCCTGCTCCAGTATGTCCAAAACTCTGCTGCCAGGTCTTGGTGTGGGTGAGGACCCTGGCAGCAGAGCACATCACCCCAACCCTCATCCACCTTCAGTGGATCCCAATTAAGTCCTGCATCACATATAAAATCCTCCTTCTCACCTACAAATCTCTCCATGCCCTGGCCCCTCAGTATCTCTCCGACCTCCTCCATCTATACACCCCACCCCGAAGCCTGCGGTCCTCAGACGCTGGCCTGCTCTCCATTCCCCACACCAAACTCTGTACCGTCGGAGACAGAGCCTTTAGTGTTGCTGCCCCATCCCTCTGGAACACCCTCCCTGCAGATATCCGAAATGCTACATCACAGGACATTTTTTAAAAGCTCCTGAAACAGGGTGACCTTTAGCTCACCCAGAAAGAGCGTTCGCCCCATGTTGGCCCCCCTTTTCATGTCTATCTACTTTCAAAAATAAAGATAAGCCCCAAAACATAATCTTTAAAAAAAAAAAAACTCCTGAAACACCACCTGTTTACCACAGCCTACAACCTCCCTTAGCTTAGCCGCAGTAATTCTGAAAAGTGTACATCAATGAATTCATTCTTTTTCATGCATGAAGTCACGCATGAATTCATCGTACTTCATGTACCATTATTATAAAGTGTTACCAAGTTTATTTTATTGAGAAAAGTGTTATACAGCCAAACAACAAAATTATATGTATCTTAACATGCATTCTTTTTTGTGATACATACTTTAACTGTAACAGAGATTCTAAGAACATTTTGAGCGGGGGCTTTCTGGGTGTAGTTATTTAACTGGTTTTGGGGGAAATGAGCCCAGCACAAGCGGGAGTTTTTGTGGACTACTCAACTACGGCGCTCCAAAAATGCGGCCCACTGTTTTCCCAAGTCCACCGCAGTTGTAAAATGAAAGAATGACATATTGTCATCTTCACCGGTGGATGTACACCCAGGGAAGCACAAGGATGGATGGATAGATTTTTTTTAATCCTGTTTTTCTATGAAAATATAAAATCACTGTTGGGCGGAAACCTTGTATGTCCAAACCTGTTGCTTTTCAGGAAATTAAAAAAGGATAATTTGAATTATATATCATAGTATTGATTAATATAACATTATATTGAGCCATTTACCTTTGAGGAAGTCAGACAAAATTTGTAAAACCCACATATGGACGTAAAGGTTAACCAATAGCATCGATTTATGAAAACAAATTAAAATGACACAATACGGACATACGAGCTTTATGCCTGACAGCGACGATATCTAAACTGATAAGCTTTATGAACAAAGTGATGAGTGGTGATTGGAATGTTCATATGCCTAAAACTATCAATTGTTATATGACCAGTGGGCATATTTACTTAAAATCACTCTAAGCAAATGAACCCTGGTGATTTTGCTAATATTTAAGGTGATCATCTTTATTTGCAATGAAAATCTCCAACAACATCTGCATTTCTTTGGAAGTCAAAGCCAAAGAAAAAGAGAAGCACAATACCTTTGACACTTAGAGAGACCCCCTCTCCAAACTCCACCATGTTGGAGTTTGGATATTCCTCAGAAGTACGCAGCCCAATCTTAGAAGTAGACATCAGAGATGTGTAAATGTATCGATTTCTTCCTTTGCACAGAAAAATGAGGATTCTTCTCCATCCAGTGGAACATGTTGGCTGCTGAATCATACTTGAAAACAGAAGAGAGTAGCTCAGGTCCCCCTCCTAAGGTCTGTCGGTAGCAGGACAATTTCAGTGCCACTCGGCATGTCATAGTAGCAATGTAAAGTCCCATTGTCCCCAACACTGGCCGATATAACCCCAGTGTCCCGTCAGCCTGCTGCCTCCTGGATCACTGCAGGCAGATGGACTAGGTCGAGAAGAGACAATGTTAGAGAAACACAAGCTGAGATTTCATTATTACACTGAACATATCTCATATCAAGAGACTTATATATTCCACAGTGGATCATATACAGGTGCATTGTCTCGGCTGTTTTTAGAACTGAACGTTTTGAGCGATAGAGCTGACACCAGGTTAAAAATGAGGTTACATTTGATTGGTTGTTAAGAGGGTCAAACTGTGGGATGCTTTAAACATCCGGCTTTGCCTTCAGTCTGACAATCACACTGTGTGTTTTACAAATATGGCAGCAGATTAGAATCTGCTGAAGAAATAACACGTTCTTTTCCTGCCATGTGGTTTCAAAAAGCTTCACTATGAACTTGTTTAACATCCTTATTGAGCAGTGATACCATGAACACAGGACAGACCACAGGCTTGAAAACGTTACAGTAATAGGGTTTTATAGAGTGTCTGTTAAGGCTTACTAAAACAATCAATTTGCTTTCATTACAATTATCTTACTAATTTATAATGTATTTCTTATGATGTTTATGTTTTGTTCATTACTGGATACTGAATCCCCTTCAGACATGTTTTGTGATATATATGGTAAAAATGATTATCTGTGGAAAAACAATGTGTATGATACGTTGTTTTTTTTGACAAAAACAAAACATTCAATCCCTTTAGTTTAAATGACTAAAGTTGCATCTAGAATCTATGAATGTGCCGATATTTTACATTTTAAAAGGTGTAACTGCTGGACACAGGACGTTTCCTACTTCACTGAAAAGTCCATACAGTGTACATACATATAATGCATATGATCCAGCATACTAAACCATGATTGGTTTCCAAACTAGTTGTGATGTCACAATATCCTCCTCGCACATACACGTTTAACAGTAAACTGAAATTTAAGGTGAGTGCAGATAAACTTTCCTCCCTCATTAAATGAATGTAAAAACAACCTCTAATATCAACAGTGAAGCTCAAACATCTATCTCAGGTAACAATAACCCCAAAAAATGTTTGAGAGAGAGAGAGAGAGAGAGAGAGAGAGAGAGAGAGAGAGAGAGAGAGAGAGAGAGAGAGAGAGAGAGAGAAAATGGGGGGGTGGTAATGACCACATTGGTCAGGGTTAATGAAATTATTTTTTGGTACAGCATGTTAGGAAAAGGGCACAACTTTAGTAACTCAATCTACAATTTTAAGGCAGGACAGGAAGACATTTACTCAAGTGCCTAATGCAGGGGTATTGCTGTATTTTGGAAGTTCAGTGTGTTTATTGTAGTGGGAAATAAATGTTTTTTTTAGGTAATTGTGGTAGACAGAAATCTGCAGTGGCTCCTAGAAGGGACAAGTGAAACATATGTGGTTGGCAGGAGTCAACTGATTATACGAGATTAGGGAGAATGGCGGTGTGTGCATGCACAGTGGCTCTCTGATCTGATAAAAGAAGCGCTGGGGACTTAAAGTGGCACACTTTGTTCTACATACTGTATGTGATCAACGCCCCGCACTGTCAATTTGGGGAAATACATCTCGGCTCTGTCAACACTGACTACTTTTCACACCTAGCAGCTTCAGAAATGTCAAAAAGTCAGCCAATGACGTAGACTGACTCTTAATGTGGATTGGACAAAAGACATGGCCGTGGGCTGCAGGATGGGTCAGATACATTTGGTTTACTATGCATCTTGGCGTGTAACTGCATTCTTCAATAGGAAGGATCACAAAAATCGTGCACGTCTGACCATCTGAGCTGCTGTATCCGACTGACAGATGAGGTGATTCCTTTCACAAAAACAAAGAGCATCAGAAGAATAGTAACTTATGCCGTCTGAAATTATTTGAGGCATGCTTTGACTGATATTGTCTCTGGTACAGATATCAGGTGGGGAGAGATTTGAGCTTCCTTGCATGAACTAATACTCCGCCCCTTAACAATAAAAGCCCCTTCCTGATTTAAAGTGCCATTGCTGTTGCAGCGTTATACGCACAATGAGGAGCTTCACCTTAATATCAGCTTTACTTCTCTGCAGCCTCAGTAAGTATTGGTAATAAATTATTCTGAGTAGCAAATATTCTAATCTCTCTTTTATCCAGTAACCCGCCATTATTTTTAACACTCAGATGACTTAGTATTCTAAACATTTAGAAGTTTCTTTATTGAGGAGTAAATCTCTTTCTGTCTCTGCTGTTTGTTTCAGGCTGGATCGCTGTCTCAGCTTCTGAGTCTCACACTGTGGAGGTCCAGTCTGGTGGAAACGTCACTCTGATGTGCTCCAACATTTCCAGCGCTCCCACTCAGACAGACTGGTTCAGAGTGATCAACAGAACCAAGTCCAGCTGTGTCTCCTCTATGTACTGGTCTGATGGCAAACCTTCGTTTTGTGATGGATTTCAAAATAGATTTGAGATGAGCTCCAACATCTCTACTGTCTTTCTTAAAATCGAGAGAGTGGATTTACCTGACTCTGGACTGTATTTCTGTGGATTTTACATGGGCAAACATACAGTCATCGCCAATGGAACACATTTAAAAGTTCAAGGTAAGATTGTAGTTAAGCCTCAGAGATCTGTTTCTCATCACATTTACAGTTTATATAACATTTATTTCCACGGTAGTATGACAACAGCATAAAGACAAACAAGAAACAAATACATGTCAAATTATTTCATTTTTGTCTTTTTAAAAGGTAACAGTGAATCTAATTTTGGAGTGGATTCAAAGCCTGAAAGTAAGGTTCTTCTTTTTCATTGTGCAAGTTTCCACAGAGCCAGTCATTTAAATCTTAACCATCTCTTTTAAAAACAGACATTTATTCTGTCATTTGTCTTGTAGAGGAGTCTGATGGAATGACAAACGTCATGAGTGTGATCCTGGGTGCTCTGACTGTTTTCCTCACTATAGTCGTTTTTGTTCTGGCTGTTAAAATCAGGAAACTTCAGACAGGTACAGTTGATCTATAATTTGATGCACATGATGGATAAATCCAAAGCAAAGTATATGGTCAATAATAATAATAATAATAAACTAATAAAACTTGATGATTTTTCCATTTAGCTGTGATTGAAGAACCGCAGCTAGAAAGAAACAAGGTGAACCCAGCATTAACTTATATAAACTCTCTGTGTGTGTGTGTGTGTGTGTGTGTGTGTGTGTGTGTGTGTGTGTGTGTGTGTGTGTGTGTGTTTGAAAATACATTCAAATACATGATAAATCTGTTAATGATCTGTGTTCCGAGCTGCTGCAAACAGCTAATTCAGGCATGCAGGAAGTCATCATATTCAAAGTAAAATGATCCTCAATAATTCCTAATTTTAAACTCTAATTTCAGCTGTGATCTTTAAACTGACAATTTAGGTTCTTTAAGCAAAATTACTGGTTTGCCAGCATTTGCTAGACCATCTGAACCCAGCCCCTCCTCACCCCGAAAAAGATAGTATAGGTCGATTATGCAAGCAGCTGACAAAAGGTGACTGTCCTGCAGCAATGACAGTTAAGTTTAGAGGTCTTTACAGTAAAATGTAGCCGAGAAAAGGTTACTGTGAGACGAGTACAGAGCACAGAGAGGTGATAGTCCTTTCAGCTGTTGTTGCAGTTGAGTTTAGTAGACCAAAGGTGGCTGTTAAGTGACAACTAGTCTTTATCAACGACCTTCCACTCCTGGGATTTTTCCAGTGCTGCCCAAAATTCTGCCGGATGTCCCTCTTTTTCGGCCGGATGTCTCTCATCTTCTGCTTTCTTTGTGTTGGTGTTCTAAACCCCGGTGGATGTTTGAGGACTATGGTTAACTGCTCCTCAGATCTCTGCAGGGTAAATCCAGACAGCTATCTAGACTATCTGTCCAATCTGAGTTTTCTGTAGCACGACGAAAAACAACTTTTGAACATGTTCCACCAAAACAAGTTCCTTCCAGAGGCTATTTTGCAGCGGCACCGTGGCTCCGTCCGACGATTGTGATTGGTTTAAAGAAATGCCAATAAATCAGAGCATGTTTTTCTCCCATCCCAGAATGCTGCTTGGACTAGCCAGACCCTCCTCCACAGCGCTGTGAATGGAGGTCTGGTAATGCGAGACTATGTGACAACAGTTAAGTTTAGACACCAAAACGACTAGTTAAGATTAGATAAAAGACCGTGGTTTGGGTTTAAACATAAACACACGTATCCTAGGTGAAAGTCTTGGTTTCATCCCAGGACACAAATTGCGCTCCACGGCTTGAAAGCGCTGTTTTTTGACCCAACCATCCACCCCGACCTCCTCTACGCGGAGAACGGCAGTCTTACATAGCAGCAGTTACTGAGGTGCATACAGCAATACATGCGTGGAATAAATACAATATACAGGAAATTCTCTTTTCCGTAGCTATAAGTACAAATGGTTCATGAGAACAGCCTGATTTCTTCTAGCTCAGTTTCTGGTTACGATTTCAGTTGTATGCCTATAAAAGGTTCTAATATGGTATATACAGTATTTCTCAGTCACTGTTTAATGGCAACTTCATGCAGTCTATGTCTCCTCTCTCTGAGTCCAAATGTTCAGATCTAACACGGTCATTGTCTTTCAGCCTGGAGATGCAGTGATGTATGCAGCAGTGTGTTCTGCTCCCAGAGGCTCCTCCTGCAGAACAGCTCCAGTGGAATACAGTAGCGAAGCTCTAATTTATTCTCATGTCAGGTACTCTCAACAGCACTGACAGACTTGCAAGTAAAAGGAAAAACAGGAAGCATTACAACTGGACTTGTGATCTGGCAGGGATAAATACAGTTAGGACCTGCATGGGATATTAAACTCCAAGCGGGCTGCGTGGGAAATATGTATTCCCCCCCCTGGTGCCCCCCACCACCACCAATCCAATGGTCTACAGTGCTGGCAATCTGACAATTGTGATTTCCATTGGATCAGAGTACTGTCACTTGGTTGACTGTTCTGCCAATCTTCCCAGCCCTTGCCACATGACCACGATGACCATCCCTAATTCTGATACTATGGAACCAGCACTGAAATTGTTTTTTTTTTTTTTTAAAGTGGCAGACTGAACCTTTAGAAAATGTGTATTCTATTTGGAATATATAAATAAAATGGATAGAAAGGCCATTGAATTTTTTTGTGTGTTCATTTGATTGGTATACAACAAAATGGCGATTGTTCTTAGTTGTCATAGTGACAATACGCGTTAGTAGGGCTGTAAACTGTGTTCGTTCTCGGAGTTGCAGGAAGTGAGGATGGACAGTTAGACCCAGCAGCAATGGGTCAGCAGACCGCTAACGTTAGCCCCAGCCCGCTGTTCAGCTCATTCTCTGTAATCGATGCAGCATAAAAGTACGGCGGGACCAGCAAGTCAGCCAGCCGACATTAGTTGGCGAACGTTAGCTTGCTAACTCCTGCTTAACATTACCCCCTCAACACAGAAATAGTGTGGTCGTCAGTAAAAGAAGAGAACTTTCTATACATAGGTAGAGTTTGCTCATGTGCCTATTTAAGAGCTGGTGCTCTCTCTGTGTCTGTATGTTGGTTGTTTCAAGCAGGATGTCCTCATTCTGTTGCTAGGAACCTGTGTTACTCCACCACTGAGACTTTCAGGGGATCACAGGAACCTATTTTCGTGATCAAACTGTGTGTTTAGAAGCAAAAGTTCATTGATGTCTTTCTGTGTGTTAAACCACACACAGGTCATGAGCAAAAAAATAAATAAATAAAAAATAAAAAAATCACGGAAGTTAAGTAGCGATGTGGTTAGAAAAACCCAAACAAAGGTTATGTTTTGATCAGACAGTACATTCAAAGTATTCTCACTGCTTTACCAGTTGGCTTTAATTACATCTCCACAAACAATAGCTTTGTCAAAGTTTATGGTAACACTTTATAATAATGGTACATGAATTATCATTAATTCATGTATGACCTAATGCATGAAAAAGCATGTATTAATTCATGTAGTACTTCATGAACAATCAGTAATGCCACAAATAAAAAAAATGGCAAGACATTTCTGGTCTTCAGACACTTAGAAGTTAGTAAAAAGTAAAACTCATAAATATCCTACTTGGCTCAGCATTGTTCTTAGACATAACTCTTTAAGTGCCTTATGTTGTTGTGAATAAAGTATACTGTATTTTGTGTAAATGTAGTGACTTCAGTATAATTTTACCAACCCACTCCTTTAATTCTTAATACAATTAATTGTATGCCACCATTAATCATATGTTATTTTATCAATGTTAGAGATGGACCAGGTGAGCACTTTATTAGAAGGGCCACATACATGATGAAGTAATGAAGAAGTAATGTTTTGTTAATCATGATAACAACACTACAATTCAGTTTCTTGAGCCTGTCACTTTAACTACAGATTAACCTATGACGGCGACATGAACATCATTAATAAATCAGAAATCATGAGGAATGAAATCCCTTATTTGATGCATTCATTAACGTATTGTTCCTGCTCCAGTATGTCCAAAACTCTGCTGCCAGGTCTTGGTGTGGGTGAGGACCCTGGCAGCAGAGCACATCACCCCAACCCTCATCCACCTTCAGTGGATCCCAATTAAGTCCTGCATCACATATAAAATCCTCCTTCTCACCTACAAATCTCTCCATGCCCTGGCCCCTCAGTATCTCTCCGACCTCCTCCATCTATACACCCCACCCCGAAGCCTGCGGTCCTCAGACGCTGGCCTGCTCTCCATTCCCCACACCAAACTCTGTACCGTCGGAGACAGAGCCTTTAGTGTTGCTGCCCCATCCCTCTGGAACACCCTCCCTGCAGATATCCGAAATGCTACATCACAGGACATTTTTTAAAAGCTCCTGAAACAGGGTGACCTTTAGCTCACCCAGAAAGAGCGTTCGCCCCATGTTGGCCCCCCTTTTCATGTCTATCTACTTTCAAAAATAAAGATAAGCCCCAAAACATAATCTTTAAAAAAAAAAAAACTCCTGAAACACCACCTGTTTACCACAGCCTACAACCTCCCTTAGCTTAGCCGCAGTAATTCTGAAAAGTGTACATCAATGAATTCATTCTTTTTCATGCATGAAGTCACGCATGAATTCATCGTACTTCATGTACCATTATTATAAAGTGTTACCAAGTTTATTTTATTGAGAAAAGTGTTATACAGCCAAACAACAAAATTATATGTATCTTAACATGCATTCTTTTTTGTGATACATACTTTAACTGTAACAGAGATTCTAAGAACATTTTGAGCGGGGGCTTTCTGGGTGTAGTTATTTAACTGGTTTTGGGGGAAATGAGCCCAGCACAAGCGGGAGTTTTTGTGGACTACTCAACTACGGCGCTCCAAAAATGCGGCCCACTGTTTTCCCAAGTCCACCGCAGTTGTAAAATGAAAGAATGACATATTGTCATCTTCACCGGTGGATGTACACCCAGGGAAGCACAAGGATGGATGGATAGATTTTTTTTAATCCTGTTTTTCTATGAAAATATAAAATCACTGTTGGGCGGAAACCTTGTATGTCCAAACCTGTTGCTTTTCAGGAAATTAAAAAAGGATAATTTGAATTATATATCATAGTATTGATTAATATAACATTATATTGAGCCATTTACCTTTGAGGAAGTCAGACAAAATTTGTAAAACCCACATATGGACGTAAAGGTTAACCAATAGCATCGATTTATGAAAACAAATTAAAATGACACAATACGGACATACGAGCTTTCTGCCTGACAGCGACGATATCTAAACTGATAAGCTTTATGAACAAAGTGATGAGTGGTGATTGGAATGTTCATATGCCTAAAACTATCAATTGTTATATGACCAGTGGGCATATTTACTTAAAATCACTCTAAGCAAATGAACCCTGGTGATTTTGCTAATATTTAAGGTGATCATCTTTATTTGCAATGAAAATCTCCAACAACATCTGCATTTCTTTGGAAGTCAAAGCCAAAGAAAAAGAGAAGCACAATACCTTTGACACTTAGAGAGACCCCCTCTCCAAACTCCACCATGTTGGAGTTTGGATATTCCTCAGAAGTACGCAGCCCAATCTTAGAAGTAGACATCAGAGATGTGTAAATGTATCGATTTCTTCCTTTGCACAGAAAAATGAGGATTCTTCTCCATCCAGTGGAACATGTTGGCTGCTGAATCATACTTGAAAACAGAAGAGAGTAGCTCAGGTCCCCCTCCTAAGGTCTGTCGGTAGCAGGACAATTTCAGTGCCACTCGGCATGTCATAGTAGCAATGTAAAGTCCCATTGTCCCCAACACTGGCCGATATAACCCCAGTGTCCCGTCAGCCTGCTGCCTCCTGGATCACTGCAGGCAGATGGACTAGGTCGAGAAGAGACAATGTTAGAGAAACACAAGCTGAGATTTCATTATTACACTGAACATATCTCATATCAAGAGACTTATATATTCCACAGTGGATCATATACAGGTGCATTGTCTCGGCTGTTTTTAGAACTGAACGTTTTGAGCGATAGAGCTGACACCAGGTTAAAAATGAGGTTACATTTGATTGGTTGTTAAGAGGGTCAAACTGTGGGATGCTTTAAACATCCGGCTTTGCCTTCAGTCTGACAATCACACTGTGTGTTTTACAAATATGGCAGCAGATTAGAATCTGCTGAAGAAATAACACGTTCTTTTCCTGCCATGTGGTTTCAAAAAGCTTCACTATGAACTTGTTTAACATCCTTATTGAGCAGTGATACCATGAACACAGGACAGACCACAGGCTTGAAAACGTTACAGTAATAGGGTTTTATAGAGTGTCTGTTAAGGCTTACTAAAACAATCAATTTGCTTTCATTACAATTATCTTACTAATTTATAATGTATTTCTTATGATGTTTATGTTTTGTTCATTACTGGATACTGAATCCCCTTCAGACATGTTTTGTGATATATATGGTAAAAATGATTATCTGTGGAAAAACAATGTGTATGATACGTTGTTTTTTTTGACAAAAACAAAACATTCAATCCCTTTAGTTTAAATGACTAAAGTTGCATCTAGAATCTATGAATGTGCCGATATTTTACATTTTAAAAGGTGTAACTGCTGGACACAGGACGTTTCCTACTTCACTGAAAAGTCCATACAGTGTACATACATATAATGCATATGATCCAGCATACTAAACCATGATTGGTTTCCAAACTAGTTGTGATGTCACAATATCCTCCTCGCACATACACGTTTAACAGTAAACTGAAATTTAAGGTGAGTGCAGATAAACTTTCCTCCCTCATTAAATGAATGTAAAAACAACCTCTAATATCAACAGTGAAGCTCAAACATCTATCTCAGGTAACAATAACCCCAAAAAATGTTTGAGAGAGAGAGAGAGAGAGAGAGAGAGAGAGAGAGAGAGAGAGAGAGAGAGAGAGAGAGAGAGAGAGAGAGAGAGAGAGAAAATGGGGGGGTGGTAATGACCACATTGGTCAGGGTTAATGAAATTATTTTTTGGTACAGCATGTTAGGAAAAGGGCACAACTTTAGTAACTCAATCTACAATTTTAAGGCAGGACAGGAAGACATTTACTCAAGTGCCTAATGCAGGGGTATTGCTGTATTTTGGAAGTTCAGTGTGTTTATTGTAGTGGGAAATAAATGTTTTTTTTAGGTAATTGTGGTAGACAGAAATCTGCAGTGGCTCCTAGAAGGGACAAGTGAAACATATGTGGTTGGCAGGAGTCAACTGATTATACGAGATTAGGGAGAATGGCGGTGTGTGCATGCACAGTGGCTCTCTGATCTGATAAAAGAAGCGCTGGGGACTTAAAGTGGCACACTTTGTTCTACATACTGTATGTGATCAACGCCCCGCACTGTCAATTTGGGGAAATACATCTCGGCTCTGTCAACACTGACTACTTTTCACACCTAGCAGCTTCAGAAATGTCAAAAAGTCAGCCAATGACGTAGACTGACTCTTAATGTGGATTGGACAAAAGACATGGCCGTGGGCTGCAGGATGGGTCAGATACATTTGGTTTACTATGCATCTTGGCGTGTAACTGCATTCTTCAATAGGAAGGATCACAAAAATCGTGCACGTCTGACCATCTGAGCTGCTGTATCCGACTGACAGATGAGGTGATTCCTTTCACAAAAACAAAGAGCATCAGAAGAATAGTAACTTATGCCGTCTGAAATTATTTGAGGCATGCTTTGACTGATATTGTCTCTGGTACAGATATCAGGTGGGGAGAGATTTGAGCTTCCTTGCATGAACTAATACTCCGCCCCTTAACAATAAAAGCCCCTTCCTGATTTAAAGTGCCATTGCAGCGTTATACGCACAATGAGGAGCTTCACCTTAATATCAGCTTTACTTCTCTGCAGCCTCAGTAAGTATTGGTAATAAATTATTCTGAGTAGCAAATATTCTAATCTCTCTTTTATCCAGTAACCCACCATTATTTTTAACACTCAGATGACTTAGTATTCTACACGTTTAGAAGTTTCTTTATTGAGGAGTAAATCTCTTTCTGTCTCTGCTGTTTGTTTCAGGCTGGATCTCTGTCTCAGCTTCTGAGTCTCACACTGTGGAGGTCCAGTCTGGTGGAAACGTCACTCTGATGTGCTCCAACATTTCCAGCGCTCCCACTCAGACAGACTGGTTCAGAGTGATCAACAGAACCAAGTCCAGCTGTGTCTCCTCTATGTACGGGTCTGATGGCAAACCTTCGTTTTGTGATGGATTTCAAAATAGATTTGAGATGAGCTCCAACATCTCTACTGTCTTTCTTAAAATCGAGAGAGTGGATTTACCTGACTCTGGACTGTATTTCTGTGGATTTTACATGGGCAAACATACAGTCATCGCCAATGGAACACATTTAAAAGTTCAAGGTAAGATTGTAGTTAAGCCTCAGAGATCACATTTACAGTTTATATAACATTTATTTCCACAGAAGTATGACAACAGCATAAAGACAAACAAGAAACAAATACATGTCAAATTATTTCATTTTTGTCTTTTTAAAAGGTAACAGTGAATCTAATTTTGGAGTGGATTCAAAGCCTGAAAGTAAGGTTCTTCTTTTTCATTGTGCAAGTTTCCACAGAGCCAGTCATTTAAATCTTAACCATCTCTTTTAAAAACAGACATTTATTCTGTCATTTGTCTTGTAGAGGAGTCTGATGGAATGACAAACGTCATGAGTGTGATCCTGGGTGCTCTGACTGTTTTCCTCACTATAGTCGTCATTGTTCTGGCTGTTAAAATCAGGAAACTTCAGACAGGTACAGTTGATCTATAATTTGATGCAAATGATGGATAAATCCAAAGCAAAGTATATGGTCAATAATAATAATAATAATAATAAACTAATAAAACTTGATTTTTCCATTTAGCTGTGATTGAAGAACCGCAGCCAGAAAGAAACAAGGTGAACCCAGCATTAACTTATATAAACTGCGTGCGTGCGTGCGTGCGTGCGTGCGTGCGTGCGTGCGTGCGTGCGTGCGTGCGCGTGTGTGCGTGTGTGTGTGTGTGAAAATGCATTCAAATACATGATAAATCTGTTAATGATCTGTGTTCCGAGCTGCTGCAAACAGCTAATTCAGGCATGCAGGAAGTCATCATATTCAAAGTAAAATGATCCTCAATAATTCCTAATTTTAAACTCTAATTTCAGCTGTGATCTTTAAACTGACAATTTAGGTTATTTAAGCAATATTATGGTTTGCCAGCATTTGCTAGACCATCTGAACCCAGCCCCTCCTCACCCAGAAAAAGATAGTATAGGTCGATTATGCAAGCAGCTCATAACGACCAATAATTAGGTTTCTTGTTAGGCGGCCACCTCATGGCTGAAGTAACTATCGCCGGAGCAAACGAGGAAGTAAGGTGACAAAGTATAGGAGCGCAAAATTCTGTGTCAGGATGAGGCAGCCTCGGGGGTGGATGGGTCGATCAAACACAGTCCCATGTGAAACCAAAAGTTAACTGTCATTTTGAAATTAACCAAGTTTTAAGTCTTTCCGCAATGAAGTCTGTGTTGTTATGTCACATTCTCATTTTAGTAGTTTTAAGTGACTTATTTTAAACCAACCCCTGATATTCTACTAACCCTAACTAAGTATTTGCGCTGCCTATTAACTACTCACTTTTCACAATGTGTTCAAACTGCACCTTTTACAGTAAAAACCTTATATTATGCTCATTTTTAAAGGTTCATAATTGTATTTACAGGTTGTACCAGAATAGGTTTACATGGTTTCATTTATAAAAAAAACACCATCTATTTGTTGTACTGCATATTGCTGCAGCTCCTCTTTTCACCCTGTGTGTTGAGCTCTCTGTTTTAGCTACAGAGTGAGACCTCACACTTCTGTTCCATCTTTGTTGGGAGTCACACATGCGCAGTAGCTAGGTAAGGACTACTAACTAGTCAGAAATAGAGTAGAGCGGGGCCTGACAAGCAAGCAAGCTTGGTTTGAGGGCGTGCCACGCTAGGAGCTAGGCGAGCATTATAACTTCTGTTACAAAGTGACGCAAAATGATGCGTGTTTGTCCTGGAAGTAAAGGCTGGACTACAATAGAGCAGTTTGTGAACAGTGTTTTCTGTTGGAGATAGTAAGTCCCTTTGGGGTGGACTTTGGGCTTTTTCACTTTGTAAACCTATAACATGCACAAAAAAGATATATAACACAATGAAAGAAAGAGTAAAAGCCAAAAAGCCTAATATGAGCACTTTAAATAAAACAGTCATATTATTAAACCACCACTGTGCGGCAGTACATAGAACGGTTCTACTGTATGTGTTGTTTTGGGAGTCTTTGGCAATCGACCTTTTCTGTTCGAGGATGTGTAGTCTGAAACAAATGAAAATGCCCCATCAGTTCAATCTGAAGATATTTTGTCAAGAAGGAGAACGTATGGCCTTTTTGCCAAGCCAGTTGCATAGTTACAATCAACAAACCGTTACAAAATCAAGTCAAAACTATTTTGAAATTAAAATATAACCACTGTAAGGTGACGCAATATTAGATATGTGACCTATGTCCTATGAGTTTCAACAAAGGCCAATTTTTTGGTTTCAATTTAAAGAGTCCCTATTATGCTTTTTGGGATTTTCCCTGTCTTTTAGTGTGTTTAGTTTAGTTTGTGTATAGAATAGATGTATAAAATACAAAAAAACACAATTCACTCTAAAAAGAGCTTTCTCTTCCACAGACAGCACTTTTTCTCAACTGCCTAAAACGCCTCGCCCTCATTCCCGTTTGAAAAATTCCTCAATAAGTGATGTCACAGATTGAGAATGCCACACCATTGAGAATGGCTTGTTTAAATTTGGTTGACCAATCACAACAGAGAGGGCCAGCTGACCAATCAAAGCAGACTGGGGTGAAGGCGGGGCAAGATCTTAGACAAGGTGTTTCAGAGAGAGAAGCTGCAGCAATGGGCAGTATGAGAAACATAGTATGTTTTTTGAACATCAAAGCATGAAAACATATTCTAGTAGACCCTAAGAGTACACATGATGCTGAAAAGGAGTGTAATTGGGGCTCTTTAAATTGCGCAACCCAGCTGTGATTCTATTCAAAAGCATGTTTGTTCTTAGCTAAACTGTGCTCAACACTCATTTTAGTTTAAACGATTCCTTTGCTGAACTACCAAAAACTTGGAATACTCAGCTACAGAGTGTGTGTGATTCAGTGTGTGACTCTGAATACTCTGATTTACAGGATCTGGGCTCAGATGAACTGAACTACGCAGCTCTAAATTTCCAGACGAAACCCAAAAGAAGCTGCAGGCCTGCATCAGAGAGAGAGCTGGAGCCACATGTTGTGTATGCTGCCACCAGATACTCAGGAAACATCTGGAACTGCAGCTCAGACTGGAACTGATGCTTCATTATGTTAATCTGCTGATGTGTTTTTATGTGTGGGAGGAGTCTACTGCCAAAAAAAAAAGAATCTTATTTCACTGTCTCATGTGTCTCTCTCTGGGTCAAAGTGTCCGTCTTTCTTATTTTGTCTGAGATGAAAAAGAGCATGCCTAATGTGTGATGGAGGAAGAGGCAGAAAGGACACTGATGGCTGCCAGACTTATTGTTTGACAGGAAGAGACAGCAGGGTGGGGTCTGAGCACAACTGAGGTGAAGACCGTGAGGTGACTGACAGCAAAGATCTGTGCAAAGTAAAAAAGAAGTGAAACTACCATACTTGTTTAGGACAAAATTAAACTGCTGTACAGTACTGCTGTTTTCATAGAACACGATGAATGTTCCCTTAAAACATATCAATCATTCCACTCATCATCACCTTACACAAACTCACTTAACTACTTTATCTTCGTACGCCTTGCAACATTTGCATTCAAAACTGAACAGAAAGACCTGATGCAACTGCTTCATTTTCTATTTTGCACATACTCATCTATCAGGTTCTTGATTTTGAGAGCTGTTAACTGAAATAGTTTCACTAGAGTGCAGGAAAGTACGCTTGAATTAGTAAGTGGTATTCTCATCATCAAGAGCACAAACAGCAGCATAAAGGAGAATGGTAATATCAACCTAAGAGTCCAATGCTCTGTTAGTCTCTCTGTGAGGCTGTATTTAGACTCTAAGATGCTTTAAGTTACTGTAAGTACATTAACATGCTAACATGGTCACAGTATCAATGATACATCAAACTTCACAGTAATCCATCCAACAGTTGCTGAGATATCGCACTTAAAACCACATATGTCAACCTCACAGTGGTGCTAGAGGAAGAGTCAGGGGATCTCTAAGGTCATTATGCTTCATCCTCTGGGGACCATGAATATCTGTACAAAATGTCATGAAACTCCATATTTCATGATATATTGTAGTCTAGACCCAAGAGGTTGACCTTTGACTGACTGGCATTGCCATCGCTCTAGTGGATAAAAAATTTCCATCCAAATGTAGCACCAATTTTCCAGAAACATGGTAAAAAGAAAATGTGAATTGGGTGCCTGGATGACCTAGTGGTAGAGCACACACCCATATATAGAGGCTCAGTTCTCAACGAAAAGAAAGTGGGTTTGATTCCGACCTTTCCGACCTACATGTCATTCCCCCTCTCTCTCCCCTTTCATGTGGAAGCTGTCACAAAAAGGCCTAAATGTAAAAAAAAAAAATCTTTAAAAAAAAAAAGTTAGTGCTGCATATTCTCCAGTCGGGTGCCATTAAATCATTGCACATGATGTCATTATAAAGAGTGCCGAGCAAATCTCAACTAGTGGAAAATGTATTAAACATGAAATATTACATTTCTGTTTATTTCAGGTATTAATTGGCGGAATATGACAGTCTCATTGGTCAATACATATCAGATGTTTTCATCTGCAGCCGTAGCGAAGCGTAAAAACTTTTTTGCGATATTTCAATACATTTTAAGTTTCCACAATTGCTTTTCATGTACTGTAAATAAAAAAAACAAAGGAAATGGATTCAATAGAACTGGAGAATGGTATTGAAATCTAAAAAAAGGCAACTTGATACATGACAACCTTTAGAATGAACCAAAACACTGTATCCAGAGATTGCAGCATCAAAATATGATTCCACAGGTCCCTCGCTTTTAATATTGTCATATTTTATATGTCATACCAGACTGTTATGGGTTAGTTGAGGGTTTTCAGTGATGGCTGTATAAACCTCCAGGAGTCACTGAGGAGTTCTTCTTTATGTATCCACAATTCTTGGTGACGTTTGTCTCAAATTGGATCTGACACAGATATAAAATGTTATCATTAGATGTTGAGTCTCCAAGAACAAAACGTTCCTGAGCTTAAATATGTGTAAAGGCATTGCATTGGCAGGTCGCTGTGAGCGGCAAGATGAAAATCTAAAGACACCCCGCCTCTCTAAACTCCTTTATAAGAGCTCAGCGGTACAAACTATCTTCGCAGTGAAATGATTAAACGCAGAATGAGGAACTTCACCTTGATAACAGGTTTACTTCTCTGCAACCTCAGTAAGTACTGATACTTGGTTATTCTCAGCACCAAATCATGTGGCAAATAACCCACAAATAAGAACAGAATGGTTGTTGTTGTTGCCTTAATACAGTAACTGCTGCATTATACACTCAGAGATTATACACTCTCTTTCTGTCTCTGCTGTTTGTTTCAGGCTGGATCTCTGTGTACGGGTCTACTAGCAAAGCCTTGTTACAGTGCCTTGCGAAAGTATTCGGCCCCCTTGAACTTTTTGACCTTTTGCCACATTTCAGGCTTCAAACATAAAGATATAAAACTGTAATTTTTTGTGAAAAATCAAGAACAAGTGGGACACAATCATGAAGTGGAACAAAATTTATTGGATATTTCAAACTGTTTTAACAGATAAAAAAAACTGAAAAATTGGGCGTGCAAAATTATTCAGCCCCCTTAAGGTAATACTTTGTAGCGCCCATTCCTCCTTGCAAAACAGCTGGAGCTCAGTGATGTTGGATGGAGAGCGTTTGTGAACAGCAGTTTTCAGTTCTTTCCACAGATTGTCGATTGGATTCAGGTCTGGACTTTGACTTGGCCATTCTAACACCTGGATGTTTATTTGTGAACCATTCCATTGTAGATTTTGCTTCATGTTTTGGATCATTGTCTTGTTGGAAGACAAATCTCCGTCCCAGTCTCAGGTCTTTTGCAGACTCCATCAGGTTTTCTTCCAGAATGGTCCTGTATTTGGCTCCATCCATCTTTCCATCAATTTTAACCATCTTCCCTGTCCCTGCTGAAGAAAAGCAGGCCCAAACCATGATGCTGCCACCACCATGTTTGACAGTGGGGATGGTGTGTTCACGGTGATGAGCTGTGTTGCTTTTACGCCAAACATAACGTTTTGCATTGTTGCCAAAAAGTTCGATTTTGGTTTCATCTGACCAGAGCACCTTCTTCCACATGTTTGGTGTGTCTCCCAGGTGGCTTGTGGCAAACTTTAAACGACACTTTTTATGGATATCTTTAAGAAATGGCTTTCTTCTTGCCACTCTTCCATAAAGGCCAGATTTGTGAAGTATATGACTGATTGTTGTCCTATGGACAGAGTCTCCCACCTCAGCTGTAGATCTCTGCAGTTCATCCACAGTGATCATGGGCCTCTTGGCTGCATCTCTGATCAGTCTTCTCCTTGTATGAGCTGAAAGTTTAGAGGGACGGTCGGGTCTTCTTAGATATGCAGTGGTTTGATACTCCTTCCATTTCAATATTATCGCTTGCACAGTGCTCCTTGGGATGTTTAAAGCTTGGGAAATTTTTTTGTATCCAAATCCGGCTTTAAACTTCTCCACAACAGTATCTGGGACCTGCCTGGTGTGTTCCTTGTTCTTCATGATGCTCTCTGCTCTTTTAACGGAACTCTGAGACTATCACAGAGCAGGTGCATTTATACGGAGACTTGATTACACACAGGTTTATATTGGTCTATTTTTCATCATTAGTCATTTAGGTCAACACTGGATCATTCAGAGATCCTCACTGAACTTCTGGAGAGAGTTTGCTGCACTGAAAGTAAAGGGGCTGAATAATTTTACACGCCCAATTTTTCAGTTTTTTATCTGTTAAAAAAGTTTGAAATATCCAATAAATTTCATTCCACTTCATGATTGTGTCCCACTTGTTGATTCTTCACAAAAAATTACAGTTTTATATCTTTATGTTTGAAGCCTGAAATGTGGCGAAAGGTCGAAAAGTTCAAGGGGGCCGAATACTTTCGCAAGGCACAGTATGTAATGGATTTCAAAATGGATTTGAGATGAGCTGCAACATCTCTAATGTCTCTTACAATCAAGAGAGTGGATTTATCTGACTCTGGACTGTATATCTGTGGATGTAACCAAATCAACCATACAGTCCTTGTCAATGCAACACATTTACAAGTCCAAGGTAAGATTGTAGTTAATCCTCATAGATATGGGTTTCTCATCACATTTACATTTCTCACATTTATTTTCACAGTAGGATAAAAAACGGCATGAATACAAATATGTGTCAAATGATGTCATTTATATGTTTCAAAAGTAACAGTGTATCTGATTTGAGTGGATTCAAAGACTGAAAGTAAGGTTCTCCTTTTTCACTTTGCAAGTTTCCACACAGCCAGTAATTTAAATCTTAACCATGTCTTTTAAAAACAGACATTTATTCTGTCATTTGTCTTGTAGAGGAGTCTGATGGAATGAAACATCATGAGTGTGATCCTGGGTGCTCTGACTGTTTTCCTCACTATAGTCGTTTTTGTTCTGGCTGTTAAAATCAGGAAACTTCAGACAGGTACAGTTGATCTATAATTTGATGCACATGATGGATAAATCCAAAGCAAAGTATATGGTCAGTAATATTAAACTAATTAAACTTTTGATCTTTTTTTCCCCCCTTTAGCTGTGAATGAAGAACTGCAGCCAGAAAGAAACAAGGTGAACCCAGCATTAACTTATATAAACTGTGTTATGATTTTAAAGATGCTAAACCAGAAGATAGCTTGTCATGAGAAAGAACATGTAGCCTCCCTGCCAGTTAGAAAATGATAATTTCAAAATATATACAACAGATGCAGCAATTAGTTATGTTAATGAGCGTCTGTCATATAATGTGTCCTATGTCCCAATAGTGTTTGAACAACCTAGGTTTTTTTTAGTTTTAATTTAAATTGTGCTACACAGATGGGATTCTATTCAAGATGTTTTTTTCTTAGCTAAACTAAAACTGCTAAACTATTCTTTGTGGAACGACCAACAAATCCACCAATTTTACAGATCGTTTGGCTAACTCAGCTACAGAGTGTGTGTGATTCAGTGTGTGATTCTGAATACTCTGATTTACAGGATCTGGGCTCAGATGAACTGAACTATGCAGCTCTACATTTCCAGGTGCAACCTAAAAGTAGCAGCATGCCTTCATCAGAGAGAGAGCTGGAGCCACATGTGTATGCTGCCACCAGATAGACTCAGGAGACATCTGGAACTGCAGACCAGGCTGGAACTGATGCTTCATTAGGCCATATTAATCTGCGGTTGTGTTTGTGTGTGGGTGGCAGATGGAAGGATTCATTGGCAATAAATACATTTGTGTCAGTTTTTACTGGCTTATGTGTCTCTCTCTGTCAAATTGTTTTTTTTATTTTCTATGAGAAGAAGAAGAGCATGCTTATTGTGTTATGAGGAAGACACAGAAAGGACACTGATGGCTGTCAGACTTATTTACAGGGCAAGTGAAATGGTGTGTGGAGGGAGGAGTGAGTGATTAACCTCACTTGTTTGACAGGAAGAGACAGCACAGTGTGGTCTGAGAACAACTGAGGTAAAGATCATGAGGTGTCTGAAGTCAACACTCTGTGGAAAGTATAAAAGGAAGCAGTGATAGTAGCTTACTTGTTTATGAGAAAACTGTTATATTTGGACTTCAACATCTGCAAAGAGGCCTGATGCAACGGCTTCATTTTTGTACACTTGTACACTGCTCTCCATTTTATACATACTCAGTCATAATCTCAGGTTACACTCAACTATCAGGTTCCTGACATGTGTGCACTGAAACAGTTTCACTAGAGTGCAGGGAAGTAAGATTGAATAAGAAAGTTTAGGCAGAACCAAGAACCAAGCTCTGCAGCATGGATGATGGGTCCTTTTCTTCTGCTGCTCCGAGGCTGTGGAACGCCCTCCCTGACCACCTGAAGGCCCCACACTACAGATGTTTTTAAACGAAACCTAAAAACATATCTTTTTAGAAAAGCTTTTTACTAAATGTATTGTATAGGTTTTTTTTAACTATTTATTGACCTTGATCTTTTTTGATTTATATTATTATATGCTCTGCAGCACTTTGAGATTGCTGTAAATGTAAAGTGCAATACAAATAAAATGTATTATTATTATTATTATTATTATTATTAGGCAATGATTTGAGCTAGGTTGTTCAGCATGCTAACATGGTCACAGTATCTATATTAGGGGTCATACAATTTCACTGCAATCCATCCAGCAGCTGCTGTGATATTGGGATTCATCCTCTGGGGACTATTAACCCAAACTTTGACCAGGTGCACCTACGCCACGAACGGCGCCAGCACTCACTGACATTCAAGCTCAACGCCCCACTTCTTCAAAGTCACTGCGACGTTACCAGAATGCATTGCACGGCTGCTCCCAATAAAAATTAATGGGAAGTGGGGAAATGTCGCTTGACAGTGGACACGTACTATTATTTCACCAACGCAGCGCATTCCAGGAGTGAGAAGAGGCTCTCCGCTACAAATACACACCATGTCTATTGTTCGTGCTAGCCGCTGGCCGTTCAACAGCCGGGGCAAGAAGTGGAAGGATGAGAGAATACAGTCAATTTACCAATCATGTCATAGTCACCTTTTCTCAGATAAATTTATCTGTAAAAGACAGCTAAACTTAACTTTCATGTGACTGGTAGTCACTGTAATCTCGTAGGATGTAAGAATTGTTGTGCATCGATTTTTATAATGATACCATACACACCCCTTCATGAAAATGCATTGAGGTAATTCAGTCTTTAATAAAGTGGTGGGCCAACTGACCAACCAATCACCATCGTTCTATTAAAAACATCCCCTTGTCAAGTTTCCACATATTAGTACAAATTGTAATTGAATTTTCTGATCATTTGTGCACATTCCCATCCACTAATGTTACAGGAACACACCGACTAATTGGGACTTCAGCTTATTCACCGTATCCCCCAGAGTTAGACAAGTCCATACATAACCTTCTCATCTCCGTGCATGTCGTAGCTCTGTTTGACACACCCCCCGCTAGCCTAGCTTAGCTCAGATCCTGGAGGTAACCAGCTCCATCTAGCCTACTGCTCCCTATAAGTGACAAAATAACGCCAACATTTTCCTATTTACATGGTGTGATTTGTATATTCAAAGCGTGTACAAATAAGCATATAATCAGTTTAACAGGAGAAGGAGAAGTCATCAGTTGATCACTTATTGGCAATGGCAGATCTGGCTTTTTTAGAAGACCCATATTCGCAGGTACAACAGTGCACACGTACACACATGGGCCACAGTGGAGCGCTCCGTCGGATTGATTAAGGGTAGATGCTCCGTCTTGCATCAGCGGGGGGGATAAGTCAGCGTGTTCCTTTAATATTAGTGATCGGGGATATATTCATAAATCATTGCAGATTAAAAGACTGCCAATCAAATCCTGACATTTCCAACGAGTGATGTTTAAGTCACATACTTCATGCACGTGATGATTCATTAGCCGAGTTTGTTCCAGTGGACTAAGTGGCATTTCGTTGTTATTGATACACCACAACTGAAAGGGCTTCAATGTATGTGAAGAATGGTACAGAAATGTAAAAAAAAAAAAAAGAAAAAAAAGGCATGTTGAACAGATTTGTGCATAAACAGGAAAACTTGCATTGACAGGTCGCTGTGAGCAGCAAGATGAAAAGCAAAAGACACCCCGCCTCTCTAAACTCCTTTATAAGAGCTCAGCGGTACAAACTATCTTTGCAGTGAAACGATTAAACGCAGAATGAGGATCTTCACCTTGATAACAGGTTTACTTCTCTGCAGCCTCAGTAAGTACTGATACTTGATTATTCTCAGCACCAAATCATGTGGCATCGCACCAGAATTTCAACTTTCATCATCTCTCGATTCTGGAAGGCGTTCTGCAATCTGCTCGGCGCCACTGTGAGCCTATCTTCAGGTTATCATCCACAATCCAATGGGCAGACCGAACGTTTGAACCAGGAGTTGGAGGTGGGTCTCCGTTGTCTGTCCTCCAGGAATCCTGCTGGTTGGAGTAAGCAGCTCATCTGGATAGAATACGCCCACAATACTCTGCCATGCTCTTCCACCGGCCTCACTCCATTCCAGTGTGTGTACGGATACCAACCACCCCTCTTTACGGCTCTGGAACAAGAAGTGGGAGTACCATCCGCCCAGGCATTAGTTCGCCGTTGTCGGCGGACGTGGACCAGGGCACGACAAGTTCTGCTCCACAAGTCTTCTCAATACAAGAAGTTTGCAGATCGCCGGAGGTCTAAAGCTCCTATCTACACGGAGGGGCAGAAGGTTTGACCAGGGATATTCTTCTCCGCGTCAAAAGCCGTAAGTTGGCACCCAGCAAAAACAGACTAATTCTGTCTTTTGTCTTGTAGAGGAGTCTGATGGTATAATTGTGATCCTGGGTGTTTACTTCATGATAGCTGTCATTGTTCTGTCTGTTAAAAACAGTAAACTTCAGAAAGGTACAGATGTATCACTTGATGCACATTCAGTTGTATTAAGTTTTAACAGACAAATCCACTGCAAAGTATTTGGTCAGTTAACTAATCAGGCGTATGTTTTGTCACGTAGCTGCTTAAGAAGAACTGCATCCTGAAAGAGACAAGGTGAAGTATTACAGTAGTTAATAATATATGTTGGTATATTTAAGGTTTAAATCATTAACCAGGGCCAGTACAGATTCTACACTGCCTTCTGAAAAAAGTAGTTCCAGTGTGTGAGATATGTGATACTAAATACTTTATTGATCTACAGAAGGTGGACTCTGATGATCTGAAGTCTGCAGCTCTGAGTTTCCTTCCAATCACAACAAGGAACAGGAGGCCTGCATCAGAGAGAGAAGTGGAGACTCAGGTTCTGTATAGCACCAGCAGATAGACACAAGCAGCAATAGGACTGCAACTCTCAGTGGAACTGATGCTCTATATTCATCTGCTGCCAGAGTCAATGGCAACATTCTTTTATTAAAGTTCCTGTACTCATGGTCAGTTTGCATTTCCTTCTTTGGGTTTCTTTCCGTCTCTCTCTCAGCAAAAAGTCTGTCTTTCTTATTGTGTCTGCCTCCGATCTCTGAGAGGAAAAACAACATATCTGATGTTTGATGAGGAGGAGCCACAAAGACACTGATGACGTCTAATGGTCTGTTGTGGGCGGGGGGGGAAGAGACAGCACAGTGTGGTCGGAGCACACCTGACATCAAAGTGACGAGGCCAAGCTAGCAAAGTATAAAAAGAAACAAAATCATATCAGCTTCTGTATTTGTAGACTGGAAGTATAGTAAATAAATATATAAATATATAACTAACGATAGAATGAACCAGCGCCCTGCGGTGACAAACATGTTCTGTATGAGTTCCATCACAGGAACTCTTCAGCCATGACCACAAACACCAAATGACTCACTGTTTTCAATAACCAAGAGTACTGCTGCTTTAATAAAAAAAACCTGTCATCACACCACTGGTGCCTCGTTTCACTGTCTTTGAAATCATGTTGTACAGTTTACTGTGTTACCTTGTTCTACAGTAACCCCTGGATTCTATGCCAACATGTGTATTCTGCATTAGACTTTAGTTGAAAGGATCCTTACTTATCCTCTTTGTATTTGTATAAATACCCAGTGTATTAAGCATAGGCATTAAGATCACTTTTTACATCCAATTTTGTGGAAGGGAATTAAATATTAAAGTAAATATATTACTTTCTTCCAACTGTTTGGATTCAATTCTCACATGAGTCTCTCTCAGTCTGTCTTTTTTATTATCTTTGTATTCTCCTTGATCGTAATCTGAAGATGAAAAAATTAAAGATATGAGGTTTGGTGGAGGAGGAGCCAGTGAAGGGAACTGATCTCTGTCAAATGTCCTTATAGGGAGAAACTGCAGGGAGGTACACTGTATTGTTTCTCTATCTGGATGTACTGACTTTTTTTTTTTTTTTTTTTTTATTGTCTCTATTGTACAGTATTCTGACATATTGAATGTGTATATAAGAAATACAAAGGGGTAGCTTCCTGACTTGGTTGTGTTTGCATGCACATACAGTATGGGCAACAACAAGTGTTGTGCCCCCACCTCGTTATTTTCCACTGTGGTTTTAACACTTTGTGTATTGGCTAAAGTGAAAGCCACAGGAAGACTCGCCTTCAGCTCTTTGCAATAAAACCACAAGCATTAAAAGCTGCACTATTTTTGACACAAAAGCTGTCTAATTTCCTCACAGTCATTTTACTCTTACCTTCATACATCTGCACCTTAAAACACTATATAATAATGCCCGAAATGATACCAAACTTCTACAATAGTACAAACAGGTGATGTACTCATAAAACGATGGATTGGAAAGTTTGTAAGTACACCAGGAGTTTATTTAAATAACACTTGCCTGCTGGCTTCTGCTCTCTGCTGCTACCGGGCAGTAAGAGTGCTTAGGGACGTCTACAAATTACAACACTGAAAAGATATACAACAAAAATATTTATTAATTTAATGATTAAATAAGGTAGTGTCTCCAAACTTACCTCAATTATAACTTGTATCCTGCTAGTTGTACTATAGCACTTTTAAAAAATAATTTAAATTAATAAATATTTTTGTTGCATGTCTTTTCGGTGTTGTAATTTGTAGATGTCCCTAAGCACTCTTGGGGACATAACCCCCCCGTGTTTGTCATATTTCACAACGTGGCTTATGTCTAAATGGTGTTTGAGCAACCTCAGTTTCAATCATTAAACAGTTTTTCGTATTTTTAAGGTGTAACACAGCTGGGATTTTATTCAAAACCATGTTTATGGTTAGCTAAACTGGGGTTAACAATTATTAATTGTTAACGATTCCTTTGCGGAAGAACAGCAAATCCACAAATTTCAGAGATTTTTGGCAAACTCAGCTACAGTGTGTGTGTGATTCAGTGTGCGATTCTGAATACTCTGATTTACAGGATCTGGGCTCAGATGAACTGAACTACGCAGCTCTAAAATTCCAGGCGAAACCCAAAAGAAGCCGCAGGCCTGCATCAGAGAGAGCTGGAGCCACATGTTGCGTATGCTGCCACCAGATACACTCAGGAAACATCTGGAACTGCAGCTCAGACTGGAACTGATGCTTCATTATGTTAATCTGGTGATGTGTTTTTATGTGCGGAAGGAGTCCTTGGCATTAAATAAATTTAGAATAATGTCTCTGTATTTTCTGTTTGTTGTTTCTGTCTCTCTCTCTCTCTCTCTCTCTCTCTCTCTCTGGGTCAAAGTGTTCGTCTTTCTTATTTTGTCTGAGAGGAAAAAGAGCATGCTTAATGTGTGATGAGGAAGAGGCAGAAAGGACACCGACGACTGCCAGACTTATTTATAGGGCAGGTGAAATGGTGTGTGGAGGGAGGAGGGAGTGATACACATCACTTGTTTGACAGGAAGAGACAGCACAGTGTGGTCTGAGAACAACTAAGGTAAAGATCATGAGGTCTTTGAATCAAGGCTCTTTGGAGAGTGAAAAAGAAAGCAGTGAAACTAGCCTACTTGTTTATGTAAAGAATTAAACTAACTGTACAATTGGTCAAATCGCTCATTCCTTTAAATAAATTCCCTTAACTACTTTATCCTTGTACATTACATCATTTGCATTCAAAACTGTACAGAGAGGCCTGATACAACTGCTTCATTTTTTATTTTGTAGGCAAGTACACTGGAATAAGTAAGTGGAAGTCTCATAATCTAGGTCTCTCCGAGCTAGGTACAGTAGCATGCGAACATGGTCACAGTGCCAATGATAGGGGACATCACATTTCATAGCAATCCATCCAACAGTTGCTGTGATATCTGACTTAAAACCACGAACGTCAACCTCACAGTGGTGCTTGAGAAAGAGTCAGGGGATCTCTAAAGTCATTAGGCTTCATCCTCAGGGGACCATGACTATCTGTACAAAATGTCATGACAATAATGGTTGTTGAGATATTTCAGTCTGGACACAAGAGGTGGACTGATTGGCTGGCTGACTGGCCTTGCCATCACTCATGTCATGTCACCAGGACAGATTTGAGCATCAACAGGAAAACTCCATAGTGTTGAGTTTTGAAGAGTGAATGAACCCTTTAACAACATTATTATATGGGAAATGTTTCTGAGCTTAAATATGAGCAATGGCATTGCATTAGCAGGTCGCTGTGCGGAAAAAAAGACATTTCAGACATTTCACCCTTGAGAGCTCAGTGGTACAAACTATCTTTGCAGGGAAACGATTAAACGCAGAATGAGGATCTTCACCTTGAGAACAGCTTTACTTCTCTGCAGCCTCAGTAAGTACTGACACTTGGTTATTCTCAGCACCAAATCATCTAGCAAATAACCCACCAGAATTTCAACTTTCAAATAAGAACTGAGTTATTGTTGTTGTTGCCTTAATACAGTAAGTGCTGCATTATACGCTCAGGGGTAACTCTCTTTCTGTCTCTGCTGTCTGATTCAGGCTGGATCTCTGTCTCAGCTTCTGAGTCTCACAGTGTGGAGGTCCAGTCTGGTGGAAACGTCACTCTGATGTGCTCCAACATTTCCAGCGTTCCAACTACAACAGAATGGTTCAGAGTGATCAACAGAACCAAGCCCAGCTGTGTCTCCTCTATGTACAAGTCTGATGGCAAACCTTCCTTCAGTGATGGATTTCAAAATAGATTTGAGATGAGCTCCAACATCTCTACTGTCTTAAAATCAAGAGTGGATTTATCTGACTCTGGACTGTATTTCTGTGGAATTTACATAGGCAGACAGTCATTGTCAATGCAACATATCTAAAAGTTCAAGGTAAGATTGTAGTTAAGCCTCAGAGATCTGTTTCTCATCATATTTACAGAATATCTCACATTTATTGTCACATTAGTATGAAAACAGCATCATTTTTTTTTTAAGCTAACGAATCAGATTTTGGAGTGGATGTAAAGACTGAAAGTAAGGTTCTACTTTTTCCACTGTGCAAGTGGCCACAGAGCCAGTCATTTCAATCTCAACCATCTCTTTTAAAAACAGACTAATTCTGTCTTTTGTCTTGTAGAGGAGTCTGATGGTATAATTGTGATCCTGGGTGTTTACTTCATGATAGCTGTCATTGTTCTGTCTGTTAAAAACAGTAAACTTCAGAAAGGTACAGATGTATCGCTTGATGCACATTCAGTTGTATTAAGTTTTAACAGACAAATCCACTGCAAAGTATTTGGTCAGTTAACTAATCAGGCGTATGTTTTGTCACGTAGCTGCTTAAGAAGAACTGCATCCTGAAAGAGACAAGGTGAAGTATTACAGTAGTTAATAATATATGTTGGTATATTTAAGGTTTAAATCATTAACCAGGGCCAGTACAGATTCTACACTGCCTTCTGAAAAAAGTAGTTCCAGTGTGTGAGATATGTGATACTAAATACTTTATTGATCTACAGAAGGTGGACTCTGATGATCTGAAGTCTGCAGCTCTGAGTTTCCTTCCAATCACAACAAGGAACAGGAGGCCTGCATCAGAGAGAGAAGTGGAGACTCAGGTTCTGTATAGCACCAGCAGATAGACACAAGCAGCAATAGGACTGCAACTCTCAGTGGAACTGATGCTCTATATTCATCTGCTGCCAGAGTCAATGGCAACATTCTTTTATTAAAGTTCCTGTACTCATGGTCAGTTTGCATTTCCTTCTTTGTGTTTCTTTCCGTCTCTCTCTCAGCAAAAAGTCTGTCTTTCTTATTGTGTCTGCCTCCGATCTCTGAGAGGAAAAACAACATATCTGATGTTTGATGAGGAGGAGCCACAAAGACACTGATGACGTCTAATGGTCTGTTGTGGGCGGGGGGGAAGAGACAGCACAGTGTGGTCGGAGCACACCTGACATCAAAGTGACGAGGCCAAGCTAGCAAAGTATAAAAAGAAACAAAATCATATCAGCTTCTGTATTTGTAGACTGGAAGTATAGTAAATAAATATATAAATATATAACTAACGATAGAATGAACCAGCGCCCTGCGGTGACAAACATGTTCTGTATGAGTTCCATCACAGGAACTCTTCAGCCATGACCACAAACACCAAATGACTCACTGTTTTCAATAACCAAGAGTACTGCTGCTTTAAAAAAAAAAAAAAAAAAAAAAAAACTCATCACACCACTGGTGCCTAGTTTCACTGTCTTTGAAATCATGTTGTACAGTTTACTGTGTTACCTTGTTCTACAGTAACCCCTGGATTCTATGCCAACATGTGTATTCTGCATTAGACTTTAGTTGAAAGGATCCTTACTTATCCTATAGGCATAGGCATTAAGATCACTTTTTACATCTAATTTTGTGGAAGGGAATTAAATATTAAAGTAAGTATATTACTTTCTTCCAACTGTTTGGATTCAATTCTCACATGAGTCTCTCTGTCTGTCTTTTTTATTATCTTTGTATTCTCCTTGATTGTAATCTGAAGATGAAAAAATTAAAGATATCTGAGGTTTGGTGGAGGAGGAGCCAGTGAAGGGAACTGATCTCTGTCAAATGTCCTTATAGGAAGAAACTGCAGGGAGGTACACTGTATTGTTTCTCTATCTGGATGTACTGACTTTTTTAAATTTTTTATTATTGTCTCTATTGTACGGTATTCTGACATATTTAATGTGTATATGAGAAATACAAAGGGGTAGCTTCCTGACTTGGTTGTGTTTGCATGCACATACAGTATGGGCAACAACAAGTGTTGTGCCCCCACCTCGTTATTTTCCACTTTGTGTATCGGCTAAAGTGAAAGCCACAGGAAGACTCGCCTTCTGCTCTTTGCAATAAAACCACAAGCATTAAAAGCTGCACTATTTTTCACACAAAAGCTGTCTAATTTCCTCACAGTAATTTTACTCTTACCTTCATACATCTGCACCTGAAAATTTGCCTCGTGCAGCCTCATACCTGCACAGCCAGATGACAGGGTCATTAAACTGAGAGCTAGGAGCCTCCCACTGGTATGTGGACAACATACTCTTACACACTCTTTGGTGATTCCCAAACAGCTGAGTCATTAAAGAAACAAACTCACTGGATGGTAGGGTGAGTGCTATGAGTGACAGTGGTTTCTTCCTGGAAGATATGTAAATGAGACCACTGTTTTAATCAGTTATAAATGATTACAGTACATCTTCTGGCCAGCAGTGGCAGCATTGAGCACAGAGCTGCTGAGCAGCACACCAGCTGGTGAAGGAGGAAGAAATCCAGTGCCATCTTGGATTTTACATGGTTTGCAAAGACTTTAATGGCAGAAACCTCTATCACTTTACAGCCACTTAATTTCATTTCTTTATGCCAGTCCTTAGGGCCACTTCTAATGTCATGCCATGGTGAAACAATGTTTGGAGAGTTACTATCTCCCTTGTCATCAGAAACAATGTGAATTTGTGATAATGTTCCAGTATTTATGTTAAATGTACATCTTTCCGTTAATTATGACTTCCTATTGTTTCTTTATTGTTCCTTTCAAAATCTTCCTGTCACTTTGCCCATTGGACACAGATGACTGTGGTACACATGTGTTTGACAGGAAGAGACAGCAGTGGTGTCTAAGCACGCTTTTAAAGTTGATAATGTGTCTAAAAATATAAATTAACCACTGGCCTAGATTCTGTCATGTAGAGAAAAAAAGACAAGCTGCGGCTAGATGTTTTGGAAAGACGCTAACCAGCAGGCAACAAATAGCAACAGTAAAGTCTCAAAGACAGGAAGACTGGTGATCACACATAACCACAAACATCAAAAGCCTAGCAGTTTTCATAAGATCAAGAATGATGCTACCTAATGAGTTTCTAGTATTTATCAACCCCATCTGACACTGTTACAACATCAATATCTGATTTCAGACTTGTGGAAAGCTCCAAACTCACACGTGCACAACCAGATATGAGAGCATTTACTGTGTGCATCTTAGAAGAAGAAAGAACACAATGAAGCTGCATTTTGGCAATCTGAGAGCTACACAATGACTGTATCGGGGCCCGCCCACCGACACACACATGGTTGGGGGTGGTAGTGACAAACTCAACCAATCACATGTTTAGAGTACAGTCTAGCTCTTATTGGCTTCCCTCTGCTGCTTTTTTACCCACAAGATTCCCCAACAATAGCTGCCACCTTCCTTTAAGCAGAAATTCCGGGGCTTCTTTTTCCTGTTGCTCCGTCAGCTTGGTCCGTGTCTCCAGGTATCCCAGCATGCTTTGTGCAGCGAAATATTTGCTTCTCAAGGCCCGCAGGCCAAATCCAGCCCCTTGCAGCTTTAGATCCGGCCCGTATATCAATTTGGGTTCACAATAAATGTTGGCCCACCTAGTTGTGCGCCAAACGAAAAACACAGTAAAGTGTTTTTTTTAAACTGCACACTGTAAGGAAATTCAATGTAGTTAAACTTGGAAATGCAAGTTCACCTGCTGCCTTGAAAATCGAAGTTCACTCAACTTGAAGACTGCCTTTGTTTCAACTTAGAAATTAAAGTTAATGAGGTTGATGTAACTACAGTTTTCTAGTTTTGTTAAAGTTGTTCTTTTAGTTGATTTAATTTTATTACTTCATACTTTAAGTTAAAATAAATAATTTATTTTCTTTAATATTGCAAGAAACCTGCCTTACCTAGTATAACAGACATACTTTCCTGCTTTATTACAACATAGTTTCAATTTAAAACAACATAACCACATTCATAGCGGAGATAGCGTGGGTGTTTGTGTGCGGCCGCCCCAGGGCCCCGTGCCAAATAGGGGACCCTCTAAAGCCGCTGATCTTGCGTCACTTGACATAAAAGGGCCACTAGTGAAGTGACACGCCACAGCTTAATGGCTGAAGGAAGCCTATTACTGCTCAAAGTCTAACACTGCAATACTCCAGCTCTTCTTATCAAACGTAACTGTTATGGTTTTGGGTATTTTGTCTTGTATTTTTGTTGCCTGTTTAGTTATTTCTGTATGTTTCCTGTGTTTGTATATTTATTCTATATTTTTCTGTTGTGTAGATTTTCCTCATGTTGTGTATTCCCCGGGTTATGTTCTATTTCCTGTTTTATTTTGATAATCTGTGTTCGATCTTGTCTTGTCTAGTTTTACTTTCTGTTTTCCCGCCTGGTCTGATTGTCCTGCCCCGCCCTAATGTGCTTCACCTGTTGTATCACCTGTCCCTCGTTTGTTCATTACCTCTTGTATTTAACCCCCGTGTTCCCTTTGTCTCTTGTCAGATCATTTTTGTATCCCCGTGCCGTCAGTTTGTGTCTCTTTTTGTATACCGTTGCTATTGTTTTTTCTGTTTTCTCCCTGCCGGACGTTTTTCCAGTCTCTGTACTGCCTACTTTTGTTATATTAAATCCTCAAGTTCTACCACCTCCTGCCTGTCAGCCTCTCTCTGCGTTTGGGTCCTCCTTTCGTTGCTCCCTCGTCACACGTAACCGTCACTTAACTCATGGTTACAAATGTAAGTCAGCACAACAATGACAATTACCAGGCAACAAAACACTACATTCTAAGCAGACACGTTTAATAAACGGAATTCATAAAGTTACATTTGTATTTTGAACAAACTGCAAACTTTTCAGCAAATTTTAACATAACTCTATTTACCGCCTTGCATCATGAGAATTGACCAGCCAATGAACCAATTGCACCTGACTGCAGTACGCAGATCGGGGTTGAGCTAAATGTGGGCGGAGCTAAACGTTTGACTTTTGAAAAGTACTTTCCATTTCAATTTGAGAAGAGTGAAATGCCAAATTCACAAGCCGTTGAAAGGTACTCCCTCCGCCTTTGGCACTAGTGCTTTCTTGTTTGCCACAACACGTGTTATATTTTAGTTGAAATTTGAATAGCCTACATCACTTATCTGAGGTGTATAATTAATTTATTGTGTCCATGCTTTAACTTTGCCGTGAAAGGTTATTTTAAACTCGAAAAGCAACTCTTTTTTGTTGCAACACACTTTTTTACAATGCAGTTACAGTTAGGTTTGAAAATATTTGGACAGTGATACAATTTTCATAATTTATGACCTGTGAGTTAACACAATGACTTTGAAATTAAATCATCAAGATGAAATTGTAGAGCAGACTTTCAGGTTTAATTTGAGGGTATTTACATCAAAATTTGAGAAAAGGTTTAGGAATTACACACATTTTCATACATAGTCCCCTTATTTCAAGGGACCCAAAGAAATTATACAAATACATATAATCATAAATACAATGTTCATTCTTAATACTTTGTTGAGAATCCTTTGCAGGCGATGACTGCCTGAAGTCTGGAACCCATATACATCACCAAACATTGGGTTTCCTCCTTTGTGATGCTTTGCCAGGCCTTGACTGCAGCTGTCTTCAGCTGTTTGTTTGCAGATTTTTCTGCCTTAAGTTGTGTGTTAAGCACGTGGAATGCATGCTCGATCAGATTGAATTCAGGTGATTGACTCGGCCATTGTAGAATATTCCACTTATTTGCCTTGAAAAACTCCTGGGTTGCTTTTGCGGTATGTTTTGGGTCATTGTCCATATGTACTGTTTAGCGCCATCCAATCAACTTTGTTGAATCTGGTTGAATATGAACAGACATAATGTTCCTATAGACTTCAGAATTCACGCGGCTGCTTCCATCTTCTGTCATATCATCAATAAACACTAGTGACCCAGCTCCACTGGAAGCTATGCATGCCCATGCCATTACACTGCCTTATGTTTTATAGATGATGTGGTGTACTTCGGATCAAGAGCCGTCCCAAACCATCTCCATACTTTTCTGGTACAGGTTGATCGACCTGTACCAGAATGATACCTGGTACAGGTTAACCTCTCCTCTGGGGCCAGAGTGTGTAAAAAAAAACAACAACATCAAAATACAATCAACTCAGCGAGGAGAGTTGTGCTATTATGACATACTGATGAAGTCCCGGTTTCCATTTCTTTTCTTTAGCTGCACTTTCCTCCAGGGGTTTTATTTCCCTTTTAATGCGCTCCCTCTCAGCTCCATCTTTTCCCACTCTCTTGTTCTCCCTTTCACCTTCGCTATTTTGTCTCCACCCTGCTCAGCCACGTGTATCAACACTCTGGTTACTGAAAGCATGCGGTCCATCAGAAAGACCAAAACCTCACGCTACAAAAACCCTCAGCAGTAAGCCTCACCAACACTGACACTACCTATTTTTTCGCATGAAGTACTTTTACTTTTAATACTTAAAGTACATTTCCTTGATGATACGTACACACTTTCACTTAAACATTTTTACAGTTTGGTATTAGTACTTTTACTTAAGTAAAGGATCTCAATACTTCTTCCACCACTGGCAATGAGAGATGCTGTTCAGAGTAAAACTGATGCTTCATTCATACTAATCTGCAGACGGTGGACAGGAGTGACCATCACTTTGTCAAAAGGACAAAAAATTAGCAAACTTCTTTAATTCTTATCTTTTTAAAGTAGTAATTAGAGTATACGTACGACAATTTGACATTATAGCATGTGTATAACAGTGTATTAAATGGTATTTGTAATTTCAAATTATATACAAATATATCGTCTCACACCTCGTCACCTCGCCTCACACAACAAAGGCCTGCATGTTCCCAAATAGCACTCATTGATCATGACGTTTTAAAAGTGTTAGCTCTAAATAAGTGTTAAACTTTTCACCACTTCCCTCTTATTTAAACTCACATGCCCTGCTATATCTTCATACTATCACTGTGTCTATTAACAGGTGTCTAAAGCAGTGTGACAGTTGGACAGTCAGATATAAAAGCTTTACTCTGCCTATTAGTGTTAAATGACCATACATTATTACTGGATGAATCATTCTAATGCATGCATCAAACAGTTTAACAATGTACTACTGAGAAAGGAGTCACTTTAACTTAGCAACAGCCACAACACAATCATTAAAGTGGTAATACTTTTGGTCTATATTTCACTTTGGTTGGTGGTGACTGTAATTTTGCAGCTCTTGTAGAGACAGTTATATGATTCAGTAAGATTGTTGTTGCATTTGTTTTACTGTACGCTTTCAACTTTGACTCAAAACTCATAAAACCACAGAATCTATCGTCTGTCCTTAAAGTTTGAATGTGTGTGTGGGCCACGATGATAATAATTATCAGCTCAGAGACCCACTGCTGGGAGTACGTATGGATACGTAATAACAGATCTTCACACTCACACACTGAAGCATGTTGCGGAGGATAACAGCTACTCTATAAGATACTTAAAAGTATCTCTTTTTTAAAGAACAGTCAATTTCTTAATTCAGCTGCCCTGGATACCAACAGCTTGCGCACAACAAACATGAGCAGCATCTGTGAGGGAAACCACTAAATTCTGCAAATATAATATACTGTAGAAAATAGGAAGTTCCTTGCTTACAGAACGTGAGAATGTTAAGTTTAAAATACAGACTGTATCAACCAAGGTTATGTGAATCATATTTTGTATCGTTTCGACCGTCTTACATAAAGGCCTCGATGAATCTGTTGTAAATTGTTTTCAATTGGTTTGAACATTACTCTGGCAGCTTAATAAGAAATTACGTCAAGAATAACTTGGTCTGGTATCTGTTGAGGCGATCATATGTTGTCAAAGACTCCACCTCTGAAGTTGAGAGCAGCCTTTCTGGAGCACAGTTAGACATCAGAGAGCTGTGATCATACGCACCACGATGAAACGGAGCCTGATAACTGCTTTAATTCTCTGCAGCATCAGTACTGACAAACTTTTCTCTCAACTTTAGTACTTCCAGCATTAAAATGTATTTGCTTATTATTATTATGATGATGATTAATTAAGAGGTATTGTATACCTTCCAATATGGAGGGTCGGCCGGGTGAAGAAGTCACACTCACATGCTCTAACCCGTCCATCCCAGTCACTCACACACTGGTTGAGAGTGGTTAACAGAACCAAGGCCAGCTTTATCTCCACAATGACCAGCTCTACAGGAAAACCTTTATACGGTGATGGAATTCAAAATGGAAGCTTTGAAATGAGTTCCGACAAATCTTTTACATCCCTCATAATTAAGAAAGTGGATGTATCTGACACTGAACTGTATTTATGTGGATTTTACATCGAAGGACGTTATAATTTCAGCGCAATACATTTCAATGTTAAAAGGTAAGATTATAAAAATCCTGTGTTCTGTATTCTTTTTATATATGCAATATCATAATTGGCAAAAAAGAGCACATTTCATCATTTTAAAACAAAAGTGATAAATTTTTCAAAGTAAAATCAGACATGAACTTATCTTGATTTTTGTTAAAAAGGCAGTGATGATTCTTATGATGGCGCTGACAGGAAGTCTGAAAGTAAGCTTCTCTTTCACATTTCTTTAGTTGTCCAGAGTGACTGCTAGTCCTTTTAAGATAAAAACAATGGGCCTCATTCAACAACAGATCTTAAGAAATGTGTTCTTAAACCCCACTTACGCATTTTTTAACAAAGATTCTGACATTCACTAATGTTTTCTTATCTTGGATTTGTTCTTAGCCAAGAACAACATCTACGCACACTCAAGAGCACTCTTGCGCATATTCGAGTGATGACAGTTTGCTCCAAATAATTGGTTACTGCATTTTATTTAATTCTACAGTCATTTATAATGATAGTATTTTACTGTAATGTATTTCTGATCATTTGTTGAAGAAAAAAAACTCATAGTATGAGTAGAACCCTCTACTCTATTGCGGGTCTGCACAACGTAATCGGGGCAATAGACTGCACTCACGTGCACAATAAGGCACCCTATCCAGACCCATTCCCATACCTCAACTGCAAGCAATATCACTCAATGTACAAGTCATCTGCGACTCCGACAACTCTCGTGTTCTCTCGCTTCTCAGGAGGTGCACAGGAAGTCTCATGTCCTTATATGGGAATTTGCGGGGCGTTTTCTTATGTTAATTAGCAACAACTGGCATGCACTTTCAATTACGAAGACGTGGAATTCATCAATCCTAAGAACACAGGTGCATACAATTCTGTTTAATAACATGTCATGAATCCAGAGACTTTTAAGAAAATTCTTAAGATATTGGTGAATGAGGCCCAATGTGTCTGTCCTAACTTCGGTTAATGTTCTCACAGTTCTCAAGCCCATAAATGAAAAACAGTCATAAAACGTCTTTCTATATTTGCTAATGTATTAATTGCCCAAAAAGGACACATGGCTATTTGTAAAGATTCCAAATAAGAGTGATACAATATTTCAAGATATAATCAAAAGTAAATGTATCTTTTATTTTGTTAAAAGGCAGCGATGAATCTCATGATGACGAGAGGAAGTCTGAAAGTATGATTCAACATGAAAGATTTTATGTTCTTACAGTTCCTGAGCCAGTAAATGGAAAACAGAGTAATTCTATTCCCTTTCTTTCAGCAGAGTCTGATGGAACAGCAAATCTGATGAGTTTGATCCTGGGCGCTCTGACTGTTCTCCTCTTAATGGTCATCATTGGTCTGGTTGTTAAAATCACCAAACTTCAGAAAGGTACTTCCTGAAAGCTACTCTATTTTGTGTTCCATTTTTATTTCTTCAATAATTCTCTAAAATTGTGTGAATACGCTGAAAGAAAAATGTTTGCCGAATCAGAATAAGAGCAAGTAACGATGAATAATGATTGTCAGTGACCTGATTGGATGTTTTGTCTCTTTCATTCAGCTGTCAATGAAGAACAGAATCCACAACAGCCTGAGGTGAATCAACTTTTATTATTTACTTTTGTTTTATCATTTTAAAAATGTGTCAAGTCATTATTTCATTGAAGATAAGTGAGTGTGAATATTCTCTTTGACAGAACCGGACCTCTGAAGAACTGAAGTACGCAGCGGTGGCTTTCCGTCCAAAAACAAGAAAAGTGGAGCCCAATGTTGTGTATGCTTCTACTAGATAGACTCAGGATGAAAACAGAGAAGAGTTCAGAATAAAACAAAATGCTTTATCATATTCATCTGCAGATGGTGGACAGGAGGACTGACCATCACTTTGTCAAAAGAAAGACAAAGATGTGCAACCTTCTTCCTAGTGCAGAGTTTGAATTTTAATCTTTTAAAGATGCAATTAGTGCACATCAATACAGAAAGATTTTGAAAATGCTGACTTGATAGCAGTGTCTCTATGCTGGTATGGGAAATACAATTCCAGAGATACAGCAGCAATCCAGTTTTACATTTGACTTAAAAATACATGAATAAATAAATAAATAAATAAATAAATAAATACCCGCTTTTCTTTTTTCACTACTTTTAAACTGACACTGTGTTTCACCGGTAGTTCCACTTCCCCTCGTTCAACTTTCCTCAGATAATACAAAGTAGCATAGGTCGCAGGGAGGCTGTTTCTGTTAATGTCATGCACCTCACTGGAAAGTACTGCTTGCCGCATTACTTGTAAGAATGGTGCTATACTATTACGAGACACGCAGTTAAACCCAACCCAGTGTTGGCTGTATTTGGAGTAAAGGGAGAGGACCGTCCTCTTAAAAGGACCTCTTATCTCGGTAGCAAGATTCATAACTCTTCTAGCGCGCTGGAAACAGGCACCACCTCTCACTTTCACTATATTGAGAATACGTTATGCACCACTCACTCCGAACTCTTAAAATACAGACGCTTGGACAGTGGCTGTCAGCGTCTGAAGTGACGAGAAAAGCGCCCTTTAGCGCGTTTGTATAACGTACCGGGGAGAACAGCAGCTACACAGGGTTTAGCGAGTAGTATGTAAAGCTGAAATTCCACGTGGGGAGGTTGGTTGGGATGGCGGATCGGTCAAACACAGGACTTTCACCCAGGAGATCGGGGTTTGTGTCCCGCGTAAAGTCGCTTTCTTCTTTAACCGTCCCGTTATTCCGTTATATTTTACGAGATGGGAGTGAGAACCTGTTATGCAGCACCTAAAACTGGAAAAACTCAGATATACATCGCGTGGTTCCGTTGAAACATTTAGTAGGACTTGGGAACCCTTCATCGATATAGTAGAAGCTAGGCAATACATATCCCCTTGGCTCCTACCTTAACTCTTAGCTCTGATAACTACTTGAGGTGTGATGTCAATAAGTACAGTATGTGGAGCAGCTTTGATTATTATCTAATCTGATTATCTACTGTACAGGACCTATTGTGTTGTCTGTGTACGTAAATGTTTTTGTAAAACTTTCTGTAATATTTTATAGAATTTGTATGCAATGTTTACAAATAGACATTTAAAAAAAAAGTGCAATACAAATGTTACTTATAAAAGTATTATAGTATTACTGCTGCATACAAATTACCATGAATACATAATTTCAGTGAGGCTTGGTAATTGGCTGCATGAGATTGATTTAAAAAGATGAAGAGTTTAACTTCTGAGAGCAAGCAATTATCTCTAATTCTACCATCAGTTGCATGCCAAGATGCGGCAATGCTGATGTTGCTATTAGACACTTTGCTACCTGTAGGCAATGAATGCTATTTTCTTTAATTATTTTCTTTTTGTTGGAGGTCCTCTGTACTGTCACTGTAAAAAAAAAATCTAATTTTGTAATAAAGATTATATTCATGCAAATTGTCCACTTTTTAATTCTACTCTCCAGCCAAAGTCTCTTTCTTACAGTGCATTTGTGACCTTAATCTGAGAGAAAAGATGATGATGGTGTTTGGAGCAGGAGACTGTCCAGAGTCTTATACTGAGAGTTGGATGGAGGGAGAGAGGTATGCAGCACTTGTTTGACAGGAAGAGACAGCGCAGTGTGAACATGACCAAGGTGAAGATCATGAGGCCTGTTAACTGTGAAAAAACACCTGGGGTTAAGAGGAAACTTTATATTTGTAAAATTCAAAAACACAGTTCATTGTTTGCCTGTGGTTAGGTGTTCATAAGCACGATAAGATATATAAAGATATACTGTATAACGTGACAGATGTGTCAACCGCAGTCTGAGCAGCTGAATAGGCAAAATAACCATGTTTTATTTAATTCAACAATTGTCAACGTCATTGGTTAAAATCTGAGTTTGTATGCAGAAACACTAAGGAACAGGAGGCCTGCATCAGAGAGAGAAGTGGAGAATCAGGTTCTTTATAGCGCCCGAAGATAGACAAAAGAAGCTTATTTAACTGCTGGAGCAGTTATGGTCCAATGGGTTAAGCTAACCTAGGCTCGTAACACAAAGGCACACAGATACTAGAGGCTAACGTAGCTGGCAACATTAATCCCCCTAAGTGCATAAAGGCATGATATCAGTTTCTTCGCAGGAGAACTATTAGCTTTTTCAGGTTAACACTTTTATTTTGTGTTTGTACTAGGACATGTTTACATACTTTGATGTTAAAAAAAAAAAAAAAAAAAAAAAAAAACCACCATCTTTCTCATACTGCCAAACAGACGCTCTGTTGGTGCGCAACCCGGTATCACGCCAGTTTGTGAAATAGTCAGACGTTATTTTGATTTATTGATTCATGTACAGGTCACGATTTTTTTGTTTTTTGAACGTTACCATTTAATTAACTGCCACGACACTGGGCTCCTCTGGGGGATGCAACAAAAGGGAAAAATAAACGCCACACATCGGCGACAACAACGGGACCGACCGCCACATGGGGATGCGTTCCCCGGGCGCAGGGACACGATCCGCGGTCTCTGTGGCACGCAACAACGGGACGGTTGTGGTTAGGAAGAGAATATCGACAGACAGACACAAATAAAGGCTTCTAAACCAAATACTACACAACCAGACATGACCCAGCAGTGACCCAAAATTGTGGAGAAATGTCCAACATTGGCCTCCAAGATTACAGCTATTTGGCATTAGCATGCAGTTACTTAATAGTTAGCAGTATGTTAACATTTGATTGTAGTGGAACGAAGCAGCACATTCTACCATCAATAGCAGCACTCTCTACAGTCAAAAATTCAGATAAAAAGGCTTTTAAACCTAACTCCAAATCAGTTAACTTCTGAAAGACCTCCCCTAACAAAACACTGAAACATAACCAAACTAAAACCAACAGAAATGAAGGGAGAACTGGAACAACCAGCAGGCAGAGACAGAGAGACACTGCAGCCAGGCTTAAATAAGCAGGGAACACTCAGCTGTTCCAGGTTAGCCTAACGAGCACCAGAAATCTTTCAACTTTTAGATATGTTTTCCCTGCGTGTTGCGTTCAACGTGAAAATGAGAGTCCACTTGCCTGGATGAGTGCATGTCTTTCTTCCTTCTAGAAGGGTTTGTGCTGTGTTAAGCTGACTCACCCAGACACTGCATACATTGGTGTCTGAAGAGGTCTGCTTGCTTTGGTGGCCATGCAGTCTCTCCGGGTGTACTGCCCTGCGTGCTCCATCGACGTCCTCGCTGGGCCAGCCCCCCGCTGTTCCTCATTGTTGTACTTTAGGTTTCAAAAGGTGTATTTACAAAATTTTGTATGGTAGGACAACAAGAACAGTCCGTAAGTGTCTTTGTCTTCAATAGTGTTCTCTGTGTAGAAGGCATCTAGTTTGCAGCTGTCAGCTGTCTGTTCCAGGTTAGCCTAACGAGCACCTGCAGAGTCAGAGACACACAGGTGAATCACATTAACACAGCAGTGCTCGTCACCAAGGTAACAATAGTTTTAAATTAGTCTTTATTTGATTTTAGTTTTGGCTTTATGATTTCATTTTGGTTTCATGAGTGTGTTTGCTAGTTTTACTTTCATTTTTTCTGTAAGGTTAAGTTTTACAGTAGTTTTTGTTAGGGCCAGGAATAATGTTTTAAAAGTATGCAGCTACATAGACATAAAGAAAACATGGTTGGAGAATAGCCATGATGATTTTTGTGCATGTTATAGGTTTACAAAGTGAAAAAGCCCAAAGTATTTTTATAGACACTCTGGATACCAGTGAGAATGAAGATGACAACAGCCCAGTCACCCTCCTCAGTAGCTATGTAAGTGCTCACCCTGTATCCCATGTTGACAGATGGGACAGAGCCCAAAAGAAAACCATCCAGGTCCCATGCCCTGCTGCAGTAGCCACATACAATCAACACATGGGAGGTGTCGACTTGTTGGATTCACTGATTGCTTTGTATCGCACAAACATCAGGTCAAAGAAATGGTACCATCACCTTGTCTTTCATTTCATAGACATGGCAGTGGTGGCATGTTGGCTCATCTACAGACGGGATTGCGCTGACAACGGAATGACGAGAAGAGACCACTTGCGCCTTTACGCCTTCAAGTCCCAAATTGCACACAGCCTGTGCAAATCCAAAATAGATGCCTGGAAGAGATTGCGAACCAGTGGTGGGACAGTATGAGGAGAAGAGGAGGAAGCAGGGACCAACGGCTCCCATCCCTAACCAGAATGTCCGCTTGGACAATACCTCACACTGGCAAATAATGTGTGACAGGAAGGGAAGATGCAGGGTTCCTGAGTGCACAGGAACACCCAAAGTGATGTGCAAAAAGCGCAACATACACCTCTGTTTCACAGCAGAGAAGAACTGCTTTTTGAAGTTTCACACAGAGTGAACTCTCATTACAAGAAGTACATGACATGACACAACTCACTACATGATGTAAACCTATGTCTGTATGAAATCCAAAATGTAAATGTGTTTCAGGTGATTTTCCCTCTCTGCTTAAATGATTTATTGACATTTAAAAAAAAAATGTGATTCTGTATTGCTCTCTGAGCATTGTTTTATTAACTGTGAATTCATAATTTGCTCTATGATTCTGTACCGTTGTTGCGCAACGTTGCTCTTGGGCAACAAAAAAATATTTTGGGGTGGGGATTTTTTATCATGTACCATCAAAATGTGTGCAGTAGAGGGTTAAATCCCCATTCCAATACCATGGATATAGTTCCCTTCGGCAAGTAATACCAAAATACTTTTTTTATGCATTTCAATATCCAATGGAAAATAATCTCAGAATGAAATAGCACAACGTGGTGTCAACATAAAACACAGCGCTTTCAAGACGGAGAACGGAGTTCACTTCACGGCGTAAACAAAATACTTTCATCAGGGAAACGCGTTCATTCATTGGGAATGTCTTAATCAAAATTGAAATTTTGAACATCAAACATTTTCTGCATTCTGGGGATTTTTTCTGCAACAATGTGTGCATTTTCTGCATCAAGTTACGGTGCAAATGTCTTTATTTATGTAAAGGAAATCATATTTTTTTTATTTTTTGGGGGTGGAGGGGTTGCACTGGCCAGTTTTGATTATTGGGGGGGTTGTAACCCCCCATCCCCCCTGTTAATTACGCCTATGAGTTGTTGAGATTCTGTTTTCATAAAAGATGCTTGAATTGTATTCCCACCTGCTGTTTGTTCCCCCATGTCCCACTATCCTTCTCAGCCAAAGTTTGTCTCTAATCTTCTCTCATGAATATGATATTTGTGTGATGGAGCCAGAATGAAGATGTGTGTGCAGCAGTGGTGGTGAGGAGTGAGTGTGACTGGTTTGACAGGAAGAGACAGCACCGTGTGGTCTTAACACAGCTGAGGGGGAAATCATGAGGCATGAAATCTCTGTGAGAATAAAGTCTGACATGAAGCAGTGAATACTGGCTAACCTTTTTCTGTCCTTCTGTTTCCCATCATGCCACTGTGGGTTCATATCATATCGTACGAAATTAGGCGACCCCCAGCTGATCACGTGACAACCGGTTAAGTTTAGTGGTCTTTACAGTTAAATTTAGCCGACAAAAGGTTACTGGGAGCTGGCTTCAGAGCTACGTGAGCTGTTTTTTTCAGCATGTCTGTACACTTACAAAGTTCTCAGTGCTTCGGTTAAAATTTAGGGCACCCTCACTATGCTACCGTTGAAGTTTGGTGACATTTTTAGCCTTTTTAGTGGTACAAAATAGCAATTTGTTTTTACTTTCCCTGTGCCCCGAATACTAGCGTTGTAAGCTAATCAGCGGTTCGCGCTAGCTTCTTTCAAGCTACAAACACATTCAATTAACATGAAAACATCTGTTATTAACCCCTAGGTTCATTTTGCGCTGGAATTGTCCTTTAACGTGGTGCATATAGCAAAAAATATGTGGAATACATACGAATGACAGTGCTTTACTTTTCGTAGCTATGTGAACACATGGTTTATGAGAACAGCCTGACCACTGTGGTCACAAACAGCACTGCATCAGTTTCAGTGATGAGATCTGAACCAGAGGAAGCTCGGCCTTCAGCTCTCTGCATCATAACCACACACAACAGAGACCTCAATGTTCTAAGAGAACAAAAATGCTATATATAGTGAAGATACTTTTTTAGAGACATGATCAGTGAGCATCTAACATTCATTTTAGCCTTCTAAAAACGGTGTCACTGTTCCCCTGATCACACTTATCGTCACACTTAACAGACTCAATACACAAACTCCCACCTCTACTTTAGGGTGAAAAGATGCATGCTGCTAGGTGACACTTGCTCACATATGAAAGTGTTTACTCTGCCAAAGGCTGCACATGATTCAGGCATTTCAACTTTTAATTCAACAACTAACATTGGCAAGGTAAGAATTAAACTGATGTTACTGATACAATTGTTGAATCAGCTTCTATTGTGTGTACATTATAGTCAAACAAAACTATTCTGAGTTACTGGAGCAGATTGGCCACTGTTCATTAGTAACATCAGCATCTCTGCACTTTTTCATTTTGTAGCCGTTCATTTAAAATACAAAACGAAATGTACCGGTAAATACAAAACTTCCTTTAACATGACAACAGAAAAAAACTTGTTTCTGAATGGTGGGTCTCTTATAATTGTATAAAAGGACGCAAAAAGCATGGCTCCTTCTGGTTAAGTCTTGATAGAGGAATATTAAACTGTAGCTTACAAAATTCTGTGTTATGCTACGTCATCAGTTATGCAACTCTCACACATGAGACTTGGCTAAAATGGGTTAAATGGAAGGAAAAAAACAATATAACCACAGCTTCTGGTTTAGCCTGTGGTAACTGGACATGGTATATGAAATGTCGTAAATACTTAATTTCAAAATACTACTGTTGGTTTATAAAGTACTGAAAGGTTTAGGGCCAAAATGACATGTCTGATCTGCTGCTACATAATGAACCAGACTATGAAAAGCTCTCAGGTGGTCTGGGTCAGCTCTGCTTTCTCTCCCCAGAGTCACAACTAAACATGGGGGAGTTCAGTTTTTATGCACCACATATCTGGAGCTGCAACTCTCACTTCTTTTAAATCAAGGCTGAAGACTTTTCTTTTTGATGCTGCCTTTTTTAAAGTCATTGTTCAGTTCTTACACTGTGACTTTTAACTCTTCTTCAAAAATGACCTAGGATTGTCCAAAGAGTAAAACATAATAACTTTGTCCTGCTCTCCTTGCAGCTTACAACTTGCAATGGTTTTTGGTGACAGCATTTATATTGTGACTGTGAGCAGCCGGATAGACAAACTAAAGAGCAGCCCGCCCCTCTTTACAGTGAGACCTCTTACTGGAGCACAGTTCACTTCCAGACGTTGAAGTGGGCAGACATACTGTTCACACAAAGATGAAGTTGGCCTCGATAACAGCTTTGCTCTGCACCTTCAGTAAGTACACTTTGGTTCTCAACACAGCAATTGCTAGTTTTCCTTCAGTACAGCAATCTGCCAGAGCTGAAACTTACAGACCGATTCATTAATTATTGAACGTGCGTGCATTGTGTTGAATTATAAGTTGAAGTGAAGGAATAAGCATTTTGTTTGTTTCAGGGTTGATCTCTGTCTGTGTTTCTGAGTTCCACACTGTGGAGGTCCAGCCTGCTGAACAAGTCACACTGATGTGCTCCAACTTCAGCAGCTTTACCGCTCACATATTCTGGTTCAGATTGGACAGCAGACCCAACATCAGCCGTATCTCCTCTATGTGGAACTCTAATTCAAATGCTTCACTCTACGATGGATTTCAAAATGGAAAATTTAACATGACATCCAACACCACTAGCCTCTTCCTCAACATCGACCATGTAGATTTAGCTGACTCTGGACTGTATTTCTGTGGATTTTACTTAGATAGAAAGCCAGTAATTGTTAGTGCAACATATCTAAAGGTCCAAGGTAAGATTATTTTTTTAAACTGCAAAGAAACAGATAGCTTATAAGCTTTTACTGTCAAATATGGACCACAAGTTTGATTTAATGATCTTTCTTGTAGAAGTGTTTGATGGACTAACGAGAATGACCAGTGTGATCCCCCTTGGTCTGAATGTTTTCCTCGTTACAGTCGTCATTGGTCTGATTGTCAAAATCAGCAAACTTCCCACAGGTACTTGTGTTTTTATGTTAGTTGTAAATGCAACACTTTGTGTTAGAATAATTTAGAGATGATCTGTTTCTGTCATTTAGCTCAGAAAGAGGGACAGACTCCACAATGCAGCGAGGTAATCAGGTTTTAACCATATAAAGATTATTTAAGATTCTCTGGTTCAAGTCATTTATCATTTAATGATTTTATGTTTTCTTACAAACTGACTGTAAATATTTTTATTTTTTCAGAACCTGGGCTCTGATGCCCTGAACTATGCAGCGCTCAGTTTCCATCCAAAAGCAAGAAGCAGCAGAAGGCCTGAATCAGAGAACCAGCTGGAGACAGATGTTGTGTATGCTGCCACCAGATAGACTCAGGAAACATCTGGAACTGCAGCGCAGAGTAAAACTAATGCTTTATCATTATTAAAGGTGCTCTAAGTGATGTTGGGTTATGTCACTTCTTGTTGCCATTTGAAGTGTTGTCAAACAAAACTGAGGCTAGCTCGCACCTCCCTCCACCTCATCCCGTCCCCTCCCCATCCCTTCTGTGCGCATTGTGGAAGTAGCCTACGTGCTAACGCTGCTGCAGTGATGGCTCAACCAAATCCTTCTTGTCGGTTATTGGCTTGAAGACTGTTATGTTTGGTGGTGCAGTTTGCCGTCTATTGCCAAGTAGACAAAATAAGAAACCAGTTTGTGAAATACATGAAATGCATCAATGTTAAAACTGACTCCTTTGAGCAAATCAATATGTCAAAGACCCCACAGCTGTATGTGTATGATATTGATTGCAAAATAACGTTTCCCCTTTAGATATGTTTTTCCTTTTCTTCTAACCTTATTAAAAACCAACGTAAAACTCCAATAACGTTAATGCACTTATTATGTATTAATTTAACTAACTCAAAGTTTTACAGCTGGGGACTCAAAAACCCCAAACAGAAAAACATCACAAAGTATGAAGATGATGAAAACAATATGGAAACAACTGTTTAATGTAGCTCAGCGTACATTCTTTCAGGGAGATTTCAACATCTTTCTCACTTCTCTCCTAAACTGATCAGCTGTTTTCAAGGGAGTCACTTTTCAGTTAAACCAATCAGAATCGGCCATGTATTTCTATTACACAAGCCAATCACAGCATGACATCCATGTTTTAATATCTGTTCTCTCCTCTGTGGCTGTCAGTTGTCATTTCAGGAAAGAGTGCAACCCTCCTCCCCTTCCACCTCCAGGCGTCTTTACTAACAGCACTCTCAGTCTTCTTCCGGCTGACCGCTCCCTTCGACTCCTTCGATCCGGTCTTCGTGCCCCTTCATCGCCACCACCAGTGTCTAGACTCCATCGGGGATATGCCTGGGTTTTTCTAACCCTTTAAAACATATATACATTTTATACGATGGAGTCTAATCTCCAAAGACTATATACGATTCATATTTTGCATATGTAACTTACAAATAAATCTTTGCATATCTGCAACAAAGTCTCTCCTGATTGAATTATTATTAAGATATTTTTTTTTTATTAATGAATAGCCAAATTGAAAAGATTGATGTTGGAGGTAACCGGATCACCCGGAGTAAACCCATGCAATCACTGCATGAATTAATGAAGGTTTTAGGAATGGAGGCCATGTTAAGAAAGTTTTTCAGTGTGGGAGGGACTTGGAGTAAACCCATGCAATCACTGCATGTGTTTATTCCATGTTTGTGTTTGGGGTGGGGGACTCTATGCTACTAAAATATGACATCACAGTAACACATCGGGGAGCTGATGAGCGGTTCTTTCAGGGAGTCCTGTTGTCTGTGGTTGTTCTCTGTCTTCCACCTCAGTGCCGTACACTTCCCCTCCAGAGCTTTTTCTTTGTCCGCCTTTTTAGTAACCTTCTGTAGTTCTTGAAGGGCTTTATTCAGCCGGTTCAAGGTGTTTTTTTCCACTTTCAGGGAATCGTATATGTTGGCCCAAACGCTCTCACCTCGGAGTGTGTTACCGAGCTCCTGAACTTTAAGCTGCAGAGCACTGTTTTCTTGGCTCACAGCTTTGTTCTCTGACTTCAACTCATTGTTTCTTTCCTCCAGAGTTTCTTCTTTAGATAACTTTTTCTCCAGCTTCTGAAGTTCTTTCTGCAGAGTGTTGTTCTGGTTTGTGAGAACTTTTTTCTCTGCCTTCAGTGCTTTATAATTCGCCTTAAAGGCATTCAAAACTCTGAGGTTTTCATTGAAATTTTGGATTTCCTCTGTGGCTTTGTTGTTCTGGAGTGTCAAGGCGTCTGTCTGTTGTTTGAGAACGTCGTATTTGCGCTTCCAATCTCGTTCATTCAGAAGCTTATTAAAAACATCAGAATGGGTTTTACCCAGGGCTTGGTTTTGTTCCTGTAGAACATTCTTTTCAGCTTCCAGTTCTACGTAATTGTCCTTAAATTTATTTTTAATCCTAAGATGTTTGTTAATGACTTGGATTTGGTTAATATAATCATCGTTGTCTTTCTTCAAAACGCCCATGCGGTCCAATGTTTCCTTGTACATGTCACGCCAGATGTTTAAATTGTCCGATTTATTTTTGAGAGCCTGGAGTTCCTGCAGCAAGGCGTCGTTTTCACAGCTCATGTGTTCATTTAATGCCTTCACTGCCTTTATCTCTTCCTCTTTCTCGGCTTTTCCATCGTTGTAGGATTGCTGATGCCTCTCCTTGAGCTCCAGGAGTTGGCTTTGCAGGGCGGCGTTTTGCTGGCTCATTGCCTCTGTCTGCCGTTTTAATCCAGCACACATTTTGTTCACATTAGTCTCATTTTGGAGTTCTTTCTGCAAGTAGCTAATCTCACTTTGCAGCTTCTCGTGCTCTTGTCTCACGGCCTCATATTCTTCTTTCACTTCATCAAAGTTGTTCAGCCGGTTTTTGAGATCACTAACTGTTTGTTGCAGAGTTTGACGCTGCAGGTCCATCGCCACATTTGAAGCTTTTGTTTCTTCATACAAAGCCTCAACAGTGGTGTATATTTGGACCTTGTTGCTGAGCTCCCTCACTTCTTTTAGAAGGTAGTCACATTTATTCTTTGCAGCTTTTTCCTCTGCCTTCCCTGCGGTGAACATTTCCTCCAAATTTTCCCAACCGTTGAACGGTCTTTGGCACTTGTGAATTTTGTGGTGCAGGGTCTTAAGCTGTTGGGTGATGGCCTGTAGGCTCACACTCATTTCATCCTGGTTGCTACCCATAACTGTCGGTTCCTGGTGGAGGGCCATGGTTTCGTTCTCCAAGGACCCCAGAGGAAGGACCATGTTTTGGTTTCAACTTTGTGTTCAGCTCTCTTAAAGCTTGTCGCTGAAAAATACTTCTCTGTTTAACACAGAAATACAGAAGCAAGCTGTATTGTAGGTGTTGAAGAGATGATAATCAACGCAGCACAGTGAAACCGTGATGAGATTATCAGCACTCAGTGAGATATCGCCTATCAATCAACCTTCTGACAGATAACTTTGATCCTGGTAAAGGTAGAATGTGTCACTTAGAATGTTGACATGAAAGACACATGCACAGGATGTGACATCACTGCATTCTATTTCTATGATGTATTCTATAAGCAGCTGTTGCATTGGTGACAAGGAACTGAGTTGCATAATGGGTAACTTATGTAAACAGCTGTTGCCTTGGTAACAATGAACTGAGGTGCATTATGGGTAACAGGCAAGAATATAAATGCTTACAATCAAAAAATTGTTATCTCTGGTTGTGCTGCATCAATTGTTTTTTTTTCTTCACAATGTTATAAGTAGTATATAGCTGACAGGTTTGCGCGTGCACGTATAGGGTACAGGTTTGCGCGTGCACGTGAGGTCACGTGATGTCGTCACGTGCACACGCGTGCACGTGTCCCCCGAAGCGTTGTGATTGGTCGGGCGCTCGAGCGGCGCGCGCAGCAAGGGAAAAAATAAAAATATAAAAAAATAAAAAAATAAAAAAATAAAAAAATAAAAAAAATAAAAAAATAAAAAAAATTTTTTTTTTTAAAACGCCTAAAAATAAATGAAACTGATATCGTCCGGTTTGTAGTGCCCCCCGAGGGTGAAGGGAAGTCCGTGAGAACCGTAGCCATAACTGCACAGAGTGTCCTGTCGTTGTATGGTGGAGTTTGTATTGTGTATTCCTTAAAGCGTTAGGGTTAGGCTATGTCTCAACATGTCTGAAAAAGTCATGCCGTCTCTCTAGCGGTCGAACCTGGGATCGCCTCTAGCGTTCGTAATGCCGGGAGTACATCTCGCGGGCCGGCTGTCTGCGTGTGAGTGTGAGGACCTCTGGTGACCGAGGGAGCTGTGGCGTCTAGCAGACGGATCGACCATGCTCACTCGTTCGTACTGTTTGGGTAGTTTGCTCACTTGTTAACAAACCATTTTTAACTAGTCTGTTAGCTATCTCGCTAGCTTGTTACCACGTTTTTTTTCTCAACCTTCCACATTTTGCTCTTTTTTTAACAAACCATTTTAGCTAGGCTGTTAGCTGGCTTGTCTGTTAGCTAGCTAACTTGTTACTACGTTTTTTCTTGACCTTCCACACCCATACCAGCTGGTGTTCTTTTTTTTGATTTTTTAATTATTCTTGTGAAAGCAAAGATGATTCGTTTTTCAGCAAAGCACATTACATCGTTTTAATAGCACCCCTTTTTGCATGCTAGCTTGTTCACTTTTTTCAACAAACCATTTAAGCTGTGTTGATAGCTACCTTGCTATCACGTTTTTCCTCTAACAAAGCCCTCCCGGAATGTACTTTTAATTCTATTTTTGTGAAAGCAAAGAGGAATCGTTTTTTCAGCAACATCTACAATTGGTAAGTACATTTTAAAGCAGATCTTGTGTTTAAGCATGTTGTAAGATATTTAATTTATTCAGCCATTCGTAAATTAAAAAAACGTTGACCTCGTGGTCGTCTGTTACGAAGGGGGGTTTGCTATTGTTGGTTTGTAAAAGCGTCATCCTGGGTGTGTCTTGTAGGACAGAGTGTCCTGTCGTTGTATGGTGGAGTTTGTATTGTGTATTCCTAAAAGCGTTAGGGTTAGGCTATGTCTCAACATGTCTGAAAAAGTCATGTGCCCCGTATGACGGTGATGCTGTTATAGGGGAGGGTTATGGAGGAGTATAAAGGGCTATGTCTCGACCTGTCTCGCCTCTTTTTACCTACTGTTTTTAGTTAGCTAGCTAGCCAGTTCGTTTTGTGCCTTCGATCATCTCAACCAGACCAGCGGTGTATATTTCTTTTTAACTCCTGGGAGAAAGCAAGAGGAAAAAAAAAACATCTTACAGCCATGTCTACACATCGATTTGAATATCAAGTTGGATCAACGGTTGAAGAAGAAGGTACGGTTGATACACACGCTCCCAGTGCATTTGAATTGAGACCCAGTACGTTGAAGATGATCCGTGCACCCCGTAAAGAGTTATGGGGAGGAGGTGAGACTAATTCTGGAGCAACATTCGGTCTGAGCCAGGCCCCCAGAAAAAAGAGATTCCGACCCGATATCTTTACGTCAAGCATGTCAGAGTCGTGTACAACTGATATGGAATATGCGGGGGACAATGGTTACTGTTATTCAATTAGCTACAGTTCCGGATATGTGACATTAGCTGTGTATACTAGTGTTGTGGCCGATTTATCTAGCAATGCTAAAACAGCCTGCACAATGGCGGTGAAAGACTGGAGTCTTTTTCGTAGGGTTGTCTGCCCCGATCTTGACAATCCTGGCTTTCCTGAGCTAGTGTATGTGTCTCAATGGGACACCTGCAATGGGGCCGGTATCTATCGTGTTGAAGCAGACCGCTTCACCAGAACCGCAGAGGATTTTATCTTCCTTCGCGTATGCTCCGAAAGGGAGAAGTTAGTTGCAGCCAGAGGACGTGAAGAATGGAAGTTAAAGCCCTACCCTGTATCTAACGAAGAATATGAGAAATGGTTTAAAAACGGGTTCTTTATACAATGGTGTGACTGGGAGATATTGAAGACACAGTTTGATACCATTGACTATGTCATCAGAAGAGACAAAATAAGGAATTCTTATGAGAACATAAGAAAAAGATTGATATTTGAGGACGATGATCAACAGTCTCAGCCCCTCCCCAAGACCCTCTATAGACCTAAAATCGTCAGACACAAAGACTAACAAAATGGTGGGTCTAATTTGTAGGTGCTAATTATTTGGCAAAAATAGTTAAAATGCTTTTATATTATTGTGTTTGCTACTGTGATTGTAATGTGTGCTTTTTTTCTTCCCAGAGGATCTAGAGATGTGTCATTCGTCCGGCAGAAAGACACCTAACACCCCTGTGTTATTTGACCCCCTGACGGTCTTCGGCTCTCCTCAATCCCTTTCATCATCATCATCAACAACCCCCACTCTAAGCCCGGAACACTTCCTGGCACCGCCGCCTATGACCCCTCCTCTGCCTCCCTCTCTATTGATATGCTCCCCGCCGCGTCAAACACATGCATATCCATCTACCCCCTCAACGTATGCTGTATTACAACAGGATGATGTCGGGGCTTGTTCGGACACTGTGACGCATGATCAGCCGGACGGCGTGGTGTCATCGTTGTTTATAGATAGCGTTAAAACAGCGTCTCTACATCTTCTTAACATTGTTCTTTACCAGTATTTGGAGGAGCGGTGTTATGGCTGTCAGATCAATCATCCGAGCCAGAAACAGCATGACTGTATAGAAGGGCTACCAGAACACTTCTACGCTGTCCACTTTGAACAGATTATGAAAAGACTATTGACTGATAAATTCATCGGAGTTGTGCAGCGTTTTCTGTCCTTTAAACATCTCAAGGCCGGTGAGGGTAGAATCCTCGGAGTATCAGAAACAGTTTTGCACGAGTTGAAAACGGTTGAAGATGTCACGACTAAAATCAGTGCTATGTATGACTCTATGATAGGTGATGATGTGGTTAAAATAGCCGAAATTAGAGAGATTAGTGACTATTGGAGGGATTTATATGGTAGAAAGAACTAACAGGGTGAAAATATGGGGAATTGTTTATGCGTGTTGTATAATCATATCAGTGAGCGATATCACATATCACGTATATCTGATATTTTAGATCAAGCCATTGCTAATAACGTGAATGATGTTACAAAATACCAATGTAAGAGTGATGCTGTAGATCGTACAGATGTGTGTAGGTTAGAAAAATTGATGGTGCTTGTAAGAAGACAACATAGCGTCACTCCTTGGGAGGATCTGTTACAGATGTTGTTATCAATGTTAATGACACGAGAGAGTATAGTGGAAACATTTTGTGATGTCATAGCTAACATTACACACGATTTTAAGATGTTAAAAGTTTATCACCTGCTTACTATGTATACAATGCTTGTAGATACAGTGAGTTTGTATGTGAAAGAAAAACACTATACCGACGTCTTACAGGATTTGCAAAAACTACATATATTCATAATCAGTAAAAGCAATGTATCCGTATTAGTCAAGATGCTATCTATGATAGAAGCGGTTTCGCTGTCTTCATGACTTTCGTATGTATGAATGCGTTTGGTTGTTTTGTGAAATAAAAAAAAGGATGACATAACACTATCGTGATCACTTGTGTTTTAACGAATCATGGAGAAGGTTATGCAAAAAATATACTACGATCCTGCCCACCCAGGGGCTCTAGGAGGTGTACACAAACTTCGTGATTCCGTCAAAGAATGTACTGGGTTGTCTCCATCGATCCCCGCTGTTAAAAAGTTTCTCTTGCGGCAGGATGCGTACACTCTACATGCACCTGTCTTGAAACATTTCCCCAGAAACAGGGTGATTGTTAACGGTATCGATAAACAATTTCAGGCTGATTTGGTCGATATGACGGAATATTCTACGGAAAACGATAATGTGCAATATTTATTGACATGCATTGATGTGTTTTCTAAATATGCATGGGTAATATGTCTTAAAAACAAAACGGGTCCCGTTGTCACAAGTGCCTTTAAAGAAATATTGGAACAAGGACGCGTACCTCTGAAACTTCAAACAGATGCCGGAAAAGAGTTTTATAATAAGGTTTTTCAAAAATTGATGACTCTATATAAAATTCACCATTTTTCCACAACGAACGAAACAAAAGCAAGTGTTGTTGAGCGTTTCAACCGGACTTTCAAAACCAGAATGTGGAGATACTTAACGGCTGTTAACTCACGTCGCTATATTGATGTGGTACAAGACATGGTCACTGCTTACAACTCTGCATACCATAGTTCAATAAAAATGGCTCCAACCGCTGTGTGTAAAGACAATGAGAAAACAGTCTTTAACACTCTGTACAAACTGAAACCGCAGGGAATGGTACTGTTTAAATTTCAGACGGGCGACACCGTTAGGATATCAAAGCACAGAGGTGTGTTTCGCAAAGGTTACGAACAATCCTTTACAGATGAGTTTTTTACAATATCAAAACGTATAGGCAGGACTCCTCCCGTTTATATACTAAAAGACAATAGCGGAGAGGCCTTGACAGGGACTTTTTACGAAGCAGAGTTACAGGCTGTAATTATAGACAAAAACAAAGTGTTTAAAATTGAGAAAGTGTTGGATAGAAAGAAAACAGGTCGTAAAAATCTAGTACTTGTGAAATGGTTAGGATGGCCCGAGAAATTCAATTCATGGGTCTCTGAAAAAGACATAATTGATGTAAGATAATAGAGCCGGGCATGCTCTTAAAACTAGTCATTGTGATTTGTTAGCGAAAGGTGACGGAGCTATGAATAAGAACGTTTTTTTTGTTACGCTGCCTAGTAATGCATCGCCCATAGTGTATCCAAATAATAAGATTTGGCAGTTCAGAACAAAACTAGCAAAACCGCTCATATTACATCAGGCGTATGAAGTTGGTCTTATCGAAATACAATATCCCCGGGTCTGGAATAGTTTCAGTGAGAGCGATGCCAAGATTGAATTCTTCGACACAAAAACGAAACTGCTCAATAAGCTAAGGCTAACAGTTGGCTCTTATAACACGATCGACAGCCTTGTTAAAGAATATAATATGAAATGTGCGTCTAACCCAATCCTTTCACACATAACGATGAGTCACAACCATATCACTAATAAGATATTTTTCACGGGAGGAGATGGATGGCATATTGTGTTTAAGGGACGTCTGGCCGAAATTCTAGGGTTCATTCCAGACACTGTGTTCGAAATCCACGTTGGACCCCATTTAAAATGTATAGCTCCGCACCCTGCCGACATTCACGGCGGCCGTTATAATATATTTATTTATAGTGACATTGTGGACTACCAGCTAGTCGGCGATAGTCATGTACCCCTGCTGCGGTGTATAAATATCTCCGATGAGGTCAAACGTATGCCCACTCTGAGTTACGACAACCCTCACTACACATCGTTGTCACGCTCCGCTATTACAGACATTCAAATAGATCTACGAGACGACCAGAACCAGCACATACCTTTCTCATACGGAAAAGTAATTGTCAAACTACATTTTAGACCTGTGAAACAACATTAAAAAATGATGCGGAAAGCGTACACAGCTGATGATGGAAGGTATATGTCCTACTATATGAACCAAGCCGGTGGAGACCTGCCCGGTTTCATAGGAACCCCCACGCAATACGGGTCTGGTTTAGGGGGCGTGTTCCGAACCCTATTTCGAATGGCTGTCCCTCTTTTAAAAAAGGGTTTTAATCTAGCCAAACCTCACCTGAAAACAGCTGCCACAGGTATTATAGGAGATGTTGTGTCTAATGTCAGGAATGCCGTAGCATCCAGGCAGCAGGGAAAAGGTCTCATGGTGTACAGGCGCAAAGCATTAAAAAGAAGCCCTTCAGGATGTGGGCGTAACCAGGGTGTGAAAAAAAAACATAAAAACACACGCAAAAAACGAAGGGTCCTCAAAAAGAAGACATCTGTCCGTAGGCGCAGAGCTCCGAACCGACGATCATTGTTCCTGACAAAAGACATATTTTAGATTAACTTTAAGAAATTAATCATGTCATTCATTCATTCATAATCAGTCGGAAGAGTGTGTGAAGACAGAACTGGACCTATTTACAGTCCCGTACACCCAGACATCTATCGAAAAATCAACATTTCTAGAAGTACCGCCCATGTCCTCTCTAACAGACAGCGGGCCTATAGAGTTTTTCATATCTGCTAGTGGAGAAGACTATCTAGATCTGAACGATTCGTATCTGTACACACGTGTGAGGATTACAAATCCTGACGGCACATTGCTGGCTAATGCCGCTGATGTGGGTTTTATAAACTATCCTGGGTGCAGTCTTTTTTCCCAAGTAGATATAATGTTAGGGGATAGGTTGATTAGCCAATCTTCAAATATGTATCCGTACAGAGGGATTATTGAATGTTTGCTAAACTATGGAAAAGAAACACTGGATACACAGTTCAGCACTGGCCTGTTCTGTAAAGACACCGGTGGAAAAATGGAGGAGACATCTATTACAGGAGATAATTTGGGGTTAGAGCAACGGGGTGCATACACTGGTGAAAGCCGTATTGTGGAATTAATATCACCAATACATGCTGACTTGTTTTTTCAAGAAAAACTTTTGATAAATGGTTTGGACATCTCGCTAAAATTCATCAGGTCAAAAGATGACTTTGTACTAATGACCCCAGGAAATGTTCAATTCACAGTGAAAATAATGTCTGCTAGTCTGTTTGTAAAGAAGATATCAGTGTCTCCTACTGTGAGACTAGCTCATAGTAGAGCTCTACAGCATACTAATGCCAAATATTCTATTGAGAGGGTAGCCATAAAAACATTTTCCATTCCGGCAGGTACGAGGGTCTGTAGCCAAGAGAATTTATTTATTGGGCAGATACCAAAATTCGTAGTCTTGGCTTTTGTTGATAACGAAGCATACACAGGCTCCTATGCTCGTAACCCTTTTAATTTCGGGCACTATGACACTGAGTTTATAGGCCTATACGCAGACGGACAGCCTCACCCTGCACGGCCTTTTCAACCCCTTTTTCAAAGAGGACAATATGTACGAGAATATTATCAGCTGGTGGAATCAACAGGTCGTCATTTAAAAGATCGATCACTGTCCATAACACGCTCCGATTTCGGGGCTGGATATACACTCTTTTGTTTCAATTTGGAACCGGATGGTGGTGGGTCAGGAAACGTCTCGCTGATTAAGAACGGCAACGTTCGCTTGGAAGCACGCTTCAGAAACCCACTACCACGTACGGTGACCCTTATCTGCTATTCCGTTTTTGATTCTGTAATTGAAATATCTAACCAAAGGCAAGTCCTATTGGACCACTACTAAAGATGAATACAATAGAACTCACTAGTGTTCTTAGAAAAAGAACGACTAGAGACACAAATTTCTTAGGAGTAAGGCCGTGTGATCAACTGCCAAAAACCGTCGTTTGTAAATTACCTGCTATGCTAGTTGTAAATACTGACCCTAGCGATAAACCGGGTCAACATTGGCTCGGTATTTACATTACAGAGAACAAGCATGGTTTGTTTTTTGATAGTTTCGGACACCCCCCTAGCTTTTTTCCTCAAGAAATCAACCATTTCCTCTTAAAAAACTGCGTGGAGATGTACCATTCAGCTATCCAAGTGCAAAATAATCATTCTACAACATGTGGTCAGCACTGCGTTTTCTTTTTATGGCATATCCAGAAAAAAATTCCTTATTCAAAAGTTTTGAACATGTATGGTCCTAATCTTGTATGCAACGACACGATGGTCACCCATTTTGTTAGCAGAATACATCCATACGTGTGTCACGATCAGAATTTTAAATGTGTACAATGTTCATGCGCTACCTACAGATAAAAAAAAGTATTGTGTAATGTTTTTCAATAAAGAATGTGGAATATATTGATATTACAATGTCTTACTGTTTTATTCCTTTTATTACTTTGTAGAGCTATACAGAAAAAATGCATTCATCAGATAAAATTAATATAAAAAAACACATTCATTTAATGTTACAGGTTACATTCAACACTGTCTTTTCACATTCTTGAATAAAGAAAATACCCCTCAATAGAAAAATAATAAAAATAGGTTAAAAAGGAAAATATAAAATTATTGTAAATCACAGTCATTACTGTTACAGGTTACATTCAACACTGTCTTTTCTTGGTTTTGTCACATTCTTGAATAAAGAAAATACCCCTCAATAGAAAATATAAAAATAGGTTAAAAAGGAAAATATAAAATTAAATGTAAACACATTCATTTAGTGTTACTGGTTACATTCAACACTGTCTTTTCTTGTTAGTCGCATCATTGAATAAAGAAAATACCCCCTCAATCGAAAAATAATAATAAAAACAGATTAAAAAAGGAAAATACACAATTATTGTAAATCACAGTCATTACTGTTACAAGTTACATTCAACACTGTCTTTTCTTGTTTTTGTCACATTCTTGAATAAAGAAAAATACCCCTCAATAGAAAAATAATAAAAATAGGTTAAAAAGGAAAATATAAAATTATTGTAATAATAATAGAAAAATATAAAAATAGATTAAAAACTGGCCCAACGAGTCTTAGTAATGGCGGGTGTAATACTAATGGGTCTAGGAGTACTAGTTGCTCGTAAATCAGACGATGTGCTATGTATAAAGGAAGGGGCCATTCTTATTTCTCTACGCATGCGCGGGGTACGTAAATCAGACATTGACGATTGTGTATTAGTTTCATCCCGTTCCCCTGTTTTAAATGCCTCAATAGAGCGGCGTACCATCGTGTTTGGGATTACGGATAGTGGCACATTTAAGCTGGCTAACGTTTTTAAAAATATGTTCCACCCTTTTGGTCTTGAACGATCTGAAACATTATTATGCGTTGTTACACTTTTCAGTAGATCATACAGATGACTACCTGGCACAGGCTTATCTTCAACAACGATTTCTCCGTTGTTTGACCACGCAATCTTATTATTACGGGATAACGAAGTGATTATGTATTCAGCGTTGCGTTTATTCCTGGAGGGCATATGTGCCAATACTTCTGCTCTTATCATATTGTCTTGTGCGATAGCGTCTTGTGACTCAGACATTGAGGCGTCATCCTTTGAGGATTCGTCAGGCAGTGATAATGTAATCACACTTTTCTCACGCTCCCCCTGTCTCGCCAAGGCTAGGTATCGCTGCAGAATACTTGAATATTTTTTAGCTTTTTCATATACATTGATGTCAGGTTGTTTCAATATTTCACTCATGGCTCGATCCAATTCACTTTGTACAGACTGTCGCAGAGATACATTTGAGGAGTCAGTTGTTTGAGGCGGCTGTAATGTCGCTAACTGATTTTGAGGAACCAGAAACATTTTCTGAGTGTGTTCCATTTCAATTCCTGGTGATAAGACTTGCTATGAACGGGATTGCGGCGCCAAGTAGAGGCAATAGAAACCCACCTGTTTGGTTGATTGTCTTTTTTTTTTTTAAATGTTTGATTTTTTTATCAGCTATTAGTCTAATCACTTTCTTCTTCTTCTTTAACAGCTTGTACTGAATATTAGACAGTGGTATGTTACCTCTTAACACATTCAAAGCTATTTCACAAAGCGCATTAATAAAGTCTGGACTGGCATTGCTCACAATAACACCTCTTGCTCTGGGTGATGCCTTATGTAGCATGTCTAACATTGTAAAATTCCGTTCCATTCGGTTTGACATTATTACACTTTTTTTTTCCTCGGAATGTATACAACCTGCTGAGGCGATAGCAGCGCGGATCTGAGTCTTAAAATATCGGGGGTTGTGGCTTTATAATCTATCAACAGATATCCGTATGGGGAACTTGTGGCATCGTCGAAAGCCTCTAAAAAATATTTAGTATTTCCGGGGAACATTTGTCGTGCCAGTAAGCTTATCTGATGCTGATCTCTAGCATTTTTGAAAAGAATTATATAATTTGTGTTCAAACTGATTGTACGACTCGCTTTACCTTGAATGAACAGATTCTGCACTAGATATATACAACTAATATTTCTGTGATGGACATACTGTGTAAAAATTTTTTGAACTTCCAAATTATCACTGGCTCGATCCATTAAATCATCAATCACTAACAGATTATTCTTAGCAGGTGGAAGAAGCGCATCGTCACAGAACGATTCAGGGAGTCCTTCCACAAAATTTATATTCACCGTTTTAAGCAATTGATCGTATATTGACTGCCAGCATGAATAGATGTATACAATGTTATCTATTTTTTGTGAAATAACAGAGGCCATGTTTTCAATAATGTCTTTGACAAAACATGTTTTCCCGCAATTAGAGGGCCCACTAATAATGACGCTGAAAGGGTGTTGTAGCCTGCCATCAAATTCTGCAACATGCCTGATGTTATTACTAGTAGCCATAAGGAACCGTTGTATAGTCGCGGAACACGCGTCGCTTGTTGTAAACAACCTGTACTTTCCGCGTCAGCGTGTCGTTTTTGAGATTAAACTGTTTTTTGTCGCGTTTTATTGTGAATGCATTTGTGGTCAGACGGTTAGGAGGCTGCTGATTGGTCACAAATGCTTGAACAAGACCAATTAAAGATTCATGTGTCACCACTTTGGCATTTTCGGCATTAAGGGTCACACCCTTGCATTTAACCTGTGTGTGGCCTTGTGCCGTCCTATAAGCATAGCATTTAGGACCCCCCGAAACAAACTCTGTTATATAGTCCTCTGTAGGGGCCCCGCAGACTTGCGCACTGTTGAGTTCATCAGTTAATTCACCAAGGTAAGGGCCGAGCAGGGGGATCCACTCATCGCCTCGGGTTGTGAAGACAATGCTGTCTGTGTCACAGTACAAAACACGTTCCTGAAGCGTATCCAGCAAATCATATAGTTCCATGCGTGCATAGGCGGTGGTCATAGCTCCTATAAAAACATTCACATCGTTTACTCTGGATACTTGACCATCTGTGTATCGCCACTGGACAATAGCTACCTCTGGCGAGATAAATGAGAACTGTCGAACATCAAAAGTATCGCTGAACATGAGCTGTGTGAACCGGGACGGATCTGTTATGAGTTCAGCAGTCGTCATATTGTTACGCATAGCAAAGCGTCCCCACAAGTTGTTCAAAATTGATTTATTGGTATTTCTGACTGCTTTGTTAATACATATCTTGGCGGGATCCAGACGTATGCCTTCGCGTACATAGTAGCCATCTATGTATTTTTTTTTTCATCTTCCGTTTTGATATGCCCGGGATATCCTGAAGCCTCTTGCTTGCGTTTAAGAAATGTCTTAACATAGGCTTTAAAAAGCTGGTCCGTTTTTTCTGGGAAATGCCAAACCTCGTCTATTGCAACTATCTTATACCCTTTCGCTACGGCTTTTTGTAATTCAAACGACACCCACACCCCAGACAGCTGTCGCTCTTGGTCGCTATGCGCACACTGGGTTGTCTGATTCATCTGAACGGCACGGCACACACAGCACATAGAGGGAACATCAGTTTCCCGTTACAGTGATACGGCAGTACAGGGTGGTACAGTCCTCTGGGGGGCACCACTGTGCATTTCACAATACCAAAGTATGTGTTTATGTCATCAAAATCCTTGTGTATTATCTGAGGATGGCCTATTGGATAATCTCTTTTGGCCTGAACAGTTGGGTACAAACTTGTGAAATCGTAGTAGCGAATTTTCTCACCATTTTCTACCTTGTGGTACAGCTTCATAGCATTCGTTCGGCCTCCAAAGAGGGCTTCTCGAGGATTGAGACGCGCTGGCTTTTCATACGTTAACATGAACTCCTTAACGGCCGGGTTATTGCACACATCCTGTCGCCAATCACACTCCCACTTCACCACAACAGTTAGGCCGTACACATTTTTTAGAGCCGTCACTCTGTTATGGAACTCTATGCGCAGCTCACCCTGTGTTTTGTTTTTGGTGAGAGGGTTGATTTCCGCTTGTGCGTAGCACTTATCACAGCCATGAAAGAAGCATCCGTTAAATTCATAACATGTGTTTGTGGCTTCACAATAGCCATCTACAAAGAACGGGCCAAATGACTTTTCACCTCTGTTCAGAGCGTGCTGTATGTCAATACCCTCGCTGTTTGCAACATACTCTAACCACTGTATTGAAATGTCAGAATACGTCTTGTTTGCCTAATGTAAGCACCCTCGTACGTCAGAGCAACTGTGTCTTTGGGTAGGAACAGAGTTTTAAACACTCCCATACAGGAGGAGGCCATTGTCGTATATGCAAACGGATCTAGACCGGTGCACTCATGGAAGGCTTCTCTGTATATCTGGCATGCTTTGCGCAAAACTGTCACATCGTTAACACAATAGGTGCGCAGCTCTTTTCGAAAGTCAAAGGGTGTGTCACAGACCGTGGCGTACCACTCGGTGAACGTTTTCTTACACTCGTCAGTCATGGCATCATAACCATATAGAGCAGGAGGCGGATGGGGACCGATATAATTCTCATTCTCACGTGTGTTGAAGGCGTGGGGGAAGAACCCCTTCAGAAGATCTGAGAATCCCATGGCAGACGGGGTTTTAGACAGAGGCATTGTTATGAAACTGAATGAGTCTATCCAGCGTTGTTTGTAAGTAGAATCGTACATCAGAAGCACCCTAGAACCCCGCATAGTAATAGTTGGACAAAGTTTCTGGCTCACCATATACTCTAAAACTATGTAACTGTCAAAACCGGAGGCATTGTGTGCTATAAAAGTATAGCCTTTGTATTTCTCCCGTCTGTAGTTCTGAATGAATGAAGCGACACAGTTGGAGGTTTCGTAACAGTTTTTGGTGCCATTCATATCCATAATGCACACAAAATTAGCTTCATGGCGACCCTCAGTACAACGTGTCTCAAAATCGTAAAAGAGATATTTATCACTACTTTCTTCGCGTTTGTGGGGCTGTATAAAGCATTCGTGCGTTGTGCCGACTACAGGCTCTCTACAATGTAGGCATTTTGGGACTCTACAGACGTGTGGTTTTTTAGCCGTCCGGTACGTCGTGTGACAGGACTCACAATATTTGATCCGCTCGCAGGGTATGAGACGGTGTTTCGCATCGGGTTTTTTATGGTTTTCAAAACACTGTTGCGATTTGCATATGCGTCTACAGTCTGCACATTTAATAGTTTTATTAGGGGTACAAGCAGTGTAACATACATTACAAAGAAAACCACACCGGTGCTCCAGGGCAGTGCTGTAGGTCTTGTAACAACCGTCGCAAACGTACGGTGCACCGAAGAAAGACGTCTTATTTACAATGAGATAGTAATGCTCGTTATGCAAATACAACCATGCTGTTTTCACATGTGGCTCGTCGTGTGTTTTGAAGATCTGTGGTTTTTTACAACTGCCAACATGATGGAATATTACAATTTTCATTTTCAGATGTTTCTGAAATCTGTCAACATCAGAGAATGAAACCATATGCGTATCGTCAAAATCCAAATCCCTATGTAGCTGCTTTGCATAATTTATCTTTTCACACGGGGACAATCTACTGTTTACATAATGTGCCAGACAGAGAGCAAAGCAGAGATTGTCATTACCGTCGTTATTCTTGGGATTGTATAAAGCATTACCTTTTACTGACAATATTTGATCGTAACCGATGCTTCCTAGTTTTCGACGGCCCCCGGGATTACCGCCTGACATATTACGAGCTATAGTCACAATTAATTCCAAAGCGTCATCGGTCAGAGAATTATCGTTACTTTGCATAGCTTGTGAGACTTGCTCCAGAAATGTATCTGTGTTGTAGCCGTCGTCCGAGTTCAACATTGTTTGAATAGGGACATTCACGGCAGGGCCCCTTAACTCAACATTTAAAACACTGTCCTGTGTAGCATTGTCCAAAGCCCTCTCTATTAAACCTGTTAGAGTGTTATAAACCCTTTCAGGCACACTGCCAATATCTGTCAAATCAATATTTCGTAGGTCGACATCTTGACGAAATTCAGTAGCATTAAAAAGGGGAAACTGTCGGGATGCTATGTCAGACGTCGCCTTAGAAACACGACCCTCCCCATGCTGCACACCCCCGTGAGGATTTTCTGAGGGCAGCGTCTGTGCGCGGAACGTACTCGTGGACGGTTGTGGACTGGAGCGGTCACGGGGGCTGGGGCGTTTTGATGACTGCCCACGCTCCTGAGGATTGTCTGAGGGCGGCGCCTGTGCGCGGAACGTACTCGTGGACGGTTGTGGACTGGCATAAGAATCTGCACATGAGCGGTTTGTAGACACAGTTTGCCGGAATGACGTGTTCGCACAATATTCAAAAAGCTCTTCACCATGAAACAAGGTGGTACGGTCGGAAAACCCTTGGGTTGAGCAGGGCTCGAAAAGATTGTTAGTAATATAACTACGCTCTGGTTGATTACCCAGGAATGGATCGACACCCTCGAGTATATTTATAGGAATAGTTACAGGGGTATTACTAATGCTACACCAATTATCTGACACAGTTAACGAGGGCTTGTATGTTGGTCTTTGTCTATGTATGACAGGAGTGTCTGGTATACAGTCGTCTTCGTCATTATAGTCACATTCCTCTCTACAAACGGTGTCAAGGAGTACAGCAGAACTCTGTAAAACACCTACATCATATTCAGGGACCGGCGGCGAAGCTCCCCCATTCGTCTGGTGTGTTGTATGAGACGGCTCCGATAGGTGTGTGTCTTCACGCCCTTCTAAGTCTTCTACGGATATGATCGTCTAGGGATGATAACATATTTTAGTTAAATAAAGACACACACACACACACAAACACACACACACACACACACACACACACACACACACACACACACACACACACACACACACACACTTCAAACAAAACACAAACCTCAACTGTTGTTTTTGGTAAAGGTGTGCCCCTTTGTCCCCTCTCAATAGAGACACCCTGTGGTCGTATTGGCGCCTGGGTACTATGTGTGAAATTCTCCTTCGGTGTCAAATGTAGAGACACCAAGTCTGAAACAGCCTTTAGTTGCTGTCACAAAGGAAAATCCATTTTAACAATATATACATTCTATAACAATATTTTATAACACTATATAAATATAGTCTGTTAGATACAAATGGTTTTTCTTACCTCTGCATCAGTGCTCAGAGAAGGAGAGCCTTGAACAAAGGATGAGCGGGATCTTTTCGGTGGGAAACCTTCAGGGATTTTCTTAGCCTGAAACACAACATTACGTTATTAGAACAGACTTTAAAAAAAAAAAAAAAAAAATACACTATTTTACTGTTTTTCTTTTTCAACCCACCTCAATAGAACTCTTCTTATGTTTAAACCAGAGATCCTTCTTAGACCTAACTGCTTTCACAGATACACCTAGCGAAGCACATGGCCCTCTAACACTGTTGATTTCAACAGAATGTCCTATTGAGTAGCTATCTCCACTCTGGATCCTTTGTTCCGGGGTGGGGTGTCTAGACACAGACAGAGAATATCTATATATATATATATATATATATATATATATATATATATATATATATATATATATTAGTAGTCTAAAAACACCGTGATAAATTAAATAGTAATAAAAATCACATAGTAAAAGAGATAAATACACCACTAAATACCTGTTTACAGCTTTCTTATTGCTTTCAGGATGATAATCAACAGCTACCGTAGCAACATTGTCCTGGCTCTTTGGTAGAATCACCTAATGATGCAAACTACATAAAGTATATGCCGCTTAAACGTTTTAATACACAAATGTCTGAATGAATTAAATATCTTACAGCGTGCTTAAACACGAGATACGCTTTTTATATTTACTCACCAGTTGTAGGCATAGCTGCAAAAAACAACAAAGTCTCTTTTCTTTCAACAAAAAGAATTAAAAAAGAAAAACACTTCAGAGGTCTTTTGTTGAGGAAGGCTGGGAAAAACAAGGTAAAAGTTAGCTAGCAGAAGAGCTAAAACAGCAGGTACGAAAGTGAGCACCCCACCTTGAAACACCCCGTTTTAAACCTACAAGACACACCCAGGATGACGCTTTTACAAACCAACAATAGCAAACCCCCCTTCGTAACAGACGACCACGAGGTCAACGTTTTTTAATTTACGAATGGCTGAATAAATTAAATATCTTACAACATGCTTAAACACAAGATCTGCTTTAAAATGTACTTACCAATTGTAGATGTTGCTGAAAAAACGATTCCTCTTTGCTTTCACAAAAATAGAATTAAAAGTACATTCCGGGAGGGCTTTGTTAGAGGAAAAACGTGATAGCAAGGTAGCTATCAACACAGCTTAAATGGTTTGTTGAAAAAAGTGAACAAGCTAGCATGCAAAAAGGGGTGCTATTAAAACGATGTAATGTGCTTTGCTTAAAAACGAATCATCTTTGCTTTCACAAGAATAATTAAAAAATCAAAAAAAAGAACACCAGCTGGTATGGGTGTGGAAGGTCAAGAAAAAACGTAGTAACAAGTAAGCTAGCTAACAGACAAGCCAGCTAACAGCCTAGCTAAAATGGTTTGTTAAAAAAAGAGCAAAATGTGGAAGGTTGAGAAAAAAAACGTGGTAACAAGCTAGCGAGATAGCTAACAGACTAGTTAAAAATGGTTTGTTAACAAGTGAGCAAACTACCCAAACAGTACGAACGAGTGAGCACGGTCGATCCGTCTGCTAGACGCCACAGCTCCCTCGGTCACCAGAGGTCCTCACACTCACACGCAGACAGCCGGCCCGCGAGATGTACTCCCGGCATTACGAACGCTAGAGGCGATCCCAGGTTCGACCGCTAGAGAGACGGCATGACTTTTTCAGACATGTTGAGACATAGCCTAACCCTAACGCTTTAAGGAATACACAATACAAACTCCACCATACAACGACAGGACACTCTGTGCAGCTATGGCTACGGTTCTCACGGACTTCCCTTCACCCTCGGGGGGCACTACAAACCGGACGATATCAGTTTCATTTATTTTTAGGCGTTTTAAAAAAAAAATATTTTTTTATTTTTTTATTTTTTTATTTTTTTATTTTTTTATTTTTTTATTTTTTTATTTTTTTATTTTTTCCCTTGCTGCGCGCGCCGCTCGAGCGCCCGACCAATCACAACGCTTCGGGGGACACGTGCACGTGTGTGCACGTGACGACATCACGTGACCTCACGTGCACACGCAAACCTGTACCCTATACGTGCACGCGCAAACCTGTCAGCTATATACTACTGTTATAGGAGTTACAGTGGGGCAAAAAAGTATTTAGCCAGCCACCAATTGTGCAAGTTCTCCCACTTAAAAAGATGAGAGAGGCCTGTAATTTTCATCATAGGTACACATCAACTATGAGAGACAAAATGAAAAAATCCAGAAAATCACATTGTAGTATTTTTAAGGAATTTATTGGTAAATTATGGTGGAAAATTAAAAAAAATTATTTAATTTTTTAAAGCTTTACAATTCAATGGGGAGCAATACTTGGCCATTTGGTGCCAGTGCAAAATCAGGCACTTTAGCAATAGAATTGTCAATGATCATGATTTGGTTGGAGCTGGGTTTTCTCCATAACTCCAGGGTAGATATGGACAGGCTGGGCATCAGTGGGAAATGTAGTATCTGTAGTATGTGAATCAGCTTTAAAATTCAACGGGGAGCAATTTTTGGCAATATGGTGCCAGTGCAAAGTCAAGAATTTAGCAATAGAATTGTCAATGATCATGATTTGGTTGGAGCTGGGTTTTCTCCATAACTCCAGGGAATATATGGACAGGCTGGGCATCAATGGGAAAGGTAGTATCTGTAGTATGTGAATCAGCTTTAAAATTCAACGGGGAGCAATATTTGGCCATTTGGTGCCAGTCCAAAGTCAGGCGCTTTAGCAATAGAATTGTCAATGATCATGATTTGGTTGGAGCTGGGCTTTCTCCATAACTCCAGGGAAGATATGGACAGGCTGGGCATCAATGGGAAATGTAGTATCTGTGGTATGTGATTGAGATTCAAAATTCAACAGGGAGCAATATTTGGCCATTTGGTGCCAGTGCAAAGTCAGGCGCTTTAGCAATAGAATTGTCAATGATCATGATTTGGTTGGAGGTGTGTTTTCTCCTTAACTCCAGGGTAGATATGGACAGACTGTGCATCAATGGGAAATGTAGTACCTGTAGTATGTGAATCAGCTTTAAAATTCAATGGGGAGCAATATTTGGCTATTTGGTGCAAGTGAAAATTCAGGCACTTTAGCGGTAGAACTGTCCATGATCATGATTTGGTTGGAGCTGGGTTTTCTCCATACCTCCAGGGTAGATATGGACAGGCTGTGTATCAGTGGGAAATGTAGTATCTGTAGTATGTGAATCAACTCTAAAATTCAACGGGGAGCAACATTTGGCCATGAGGTGCCAGTGCAAAGTCAGGCACTTTATCAGTAGAATTGTCAATGATCATGATTTGGATGGACCTGGGTTATCTCCATAACTCCCCGGTAGATATGGAAAGGCTGGGAATCAGTGGGATATGTAGTATCTGTAGTATGTGAATCAGCTTTAAAATTCAACGGGGAGCAATACTTGGCTATTTGGTGCCAGTGCAAATTCAGGCACTTTAGCAGTAGAATTGTCAATGATCATGATTTGGTTGGAGCTCGGTTTTTCTGCATGACTCCAGGGTAGATATGGACAGACTGGGCATCAATGGGAAATGTAGTATCTGTAGTATGTGAATCAGCTTTGAAATTCAACGGGGAGCAATACTTTGCCATTTGGTGCCAGTGCAAATTCAGGCACTTTAGCAGTAGAATTGTCAATGATCATGATTTGTTTGGAGCTGGGTTTTCTCCATAACTCCTAGTAGACATGGACAGGCTGGGCATCAATGGTAAATGTAATATCTGTAGTATGTGAATCAGCTTTAAAATTCAATGGGGAGCAATACTTGGCTATTTGATGCAAGTGCAAATTCATGCACTTTAGCAGTAGAATTGTCAATGATCATGATTTGGTTGGAGCTGGGTTTTCTCCATAACTCCACGATAGATATGGACAGGCTGAGCATCAATGGGAAATGTAGTATCTGTAGTATGTGAATCAGCTTTAAAATTCAACGGGGAGCAATACTTGGCCATTTGGTGCCAGTGCATATTCAGGCACGTTAGCAGTAGAATTGTCAATGATCATGATTTGGTTGGAGCTGGGTTTTCTCCATAACTCGAGGGTAGATATAGACAGGCTGGGCATCAATGGGAAATGTAGTATCGGTAGTATGTCATTCAGCTTTGAAAATCAACGGGGAGCAATACTTGGCCATTTGGTGCCAGTTCAAAGTCAGGCACTTTAGTAGTAGAATTTTCAATGATCATGATTTGGATGAAGCTGGGTTTTCTCCATAACTCCCCAGTAGATATGGACAGGCTGGGCATCAATGGGAAATGCAGTATCTGTAGTATGTGAATCAGCTTTGAAATACAACGGGGAGCAATACTTGGCCATTTGGTGCCAATTGCAAAGTCAGGCGCTTTAGCAATATAATTGTCAATGATCATGATTTGGTTGGAGCTGGGTTTTCTCCATAACTCCAGGGTAGATATGGACAAGCTTGGCATCAATGGGAAATGTAGCATCTGTAGTATGTGATTCAGGTTTAAAATTCAACGGGGAGCAATACTTGGCCATTTGGTGCCAGTGCTAAGTCAGGCACTTTAGCAGTAGAATTGTCAATGACCATGATTTGGTTGGAGCTGGGTTTTCTCCATAACTCGAGGGTAGATATAGACAGGCTGGGCATCAATGAGAAATGTAGTATCGGTAGTATGTCATTCAGCTTTGAAAATCAACGGGGAACAATACTTGGCCATTTGGTGCCAGTTCAAAGTCAGGCACTTTAGCAGTAGAATTGTCAATGATCATGATTTGGTTGGTGTTGGGTTTTCTACATAACTCCAGGGTAGATATGGACAGGCTGAGCATCAGTGGGAAATGTAGTATCTGTAGTATGTGAATCAGCTTTGAAGTTCAACGGGGAGCAATTATTGGCAATTTGGTGTCAGTCCAAATTCAGACGCTTTAGCAGTCGAATTGTCAATGATCATGATTTGGGTGGAGCTGGGTTTTCTCCATAACCCCAGGGTAGATATGGACAGGTTGGGCATCAATGGGAAATGCAGTATCTGTAGTATGTGAATCAGCTTTGAAATTCAACGGGGAGCAATACTTGGCCATTTGGTGCCAATTGCAAAGTCAGGCGCTTTAGCAATAGAATTGTCAATGATCATGATTTGGTTGGAGCTGGGTTTTCTCCATAACTCCAGGGTAGATATGGACAAACTGGGCATCAATGGGAAATGTATCATCTGTAGTATGTGATTCAGGTTTAAAATTCAACGGGGAGCAATACTTGGCCATTTGTTGCCAGTGCTAAGTCAGGCACTTTAGCAGTAGAATTGTCAATGATCATGATTTGATTGGAGCTGGGTTTTCTGTATAACTCCAGGGTAGATATGGACAGGCTGGGCATCAGTGGGAAATGTAGTATCTGTAGTATGTGGATCAGCTTTGATATTCAACGGGGAGCAATATTTGGCAATTTGGTGTCAGTGCAAATTCAGACGCTTTAGCAGTAGAATTGTCAATGATCATGATTTGGGTGGAGCTGGGTTTTCTCCATAACCCCAGGGTATATATGGACAGGCTGGGCATCAGTGGGAAATGTAGTATCTGTAGTATGTGAATCAGCTTTAAAATTCAACGGGCAGCAATTTTTGGCAATTTGGTGCCAGTGCATATTCAGGCGCTTTATCAGTAGAATTGTCAATGGTCATGATTTGATTGGAGCTGGGTTTTCTCCATAATTCCCTGTTAGATATGGACAGGCTGGGTATCAATGGGAAATGTAGTATCTGTAGTATGTAAATCAGCTCTAAAATTCAACAGGGAGCAATACTTGGCTATTTGGTGCCAGTGCAAATTCATGCACTTTAGCAGTAGAATTTTCAATAATCATGATTTGGATGAATCCGGGTTTTCTCCATAACTCCCTGGTAGATATGGACAGGCTGGGCAACAGTGGGAAATGTAGTATCTGTAGTATGTGAATCAGCTTTAAAATTCAACAGGGAGCAATTTTTGGCAATTTGGTGCCAGTGCAAAGTCAGGCGCTTTAGCAGTAGAATTGTCAATGGTCATGATTTGGTTGGAGCTGGGTTTTCTCCATAACTCCAGGGTAGATATGGACAGGCTGGGTATCAATGGGAAATGTAGTATCTGTAGTATGTGAATCAGCTTTAAAATTCAACGGGGAGCAATACTTGACCATTTGGTGCCAGTGCAAATTCAGGCGCTTTAGCAGTAGAATTGTCAATGATCATGATTTTGTTGGTGCTGGGTTTTCTCCAAAACTCCAGGTTAGATATGGACAGGCTGGGCATCAGTGGGAAATGTAGTATCTGTAGTAGGTGAATCAGCTTTAAAATGCAACGGGCAGCAATTTTTGGCAATTTGGTGCCAGTGCAAAGTCAGGCGCTTTAGCAGTAGAATTGTCAATTATCATGATTTTGTTGGAGCTGGGTTTTCTCCATAACTCCAGGGTAGATATGGACAGGCTGGGCATCAATGGGAAATGTAGCATCTGTAGTATGTGATTCAGGTTTAAAATTCAACAGGGAGCAATAATTGGCCATTTGGTGCCAGTGCTAAGTCAGGCACTTTAGCAGTAGAATTGTCAATGATCATGATTTGGTTGGTGTTGGGTTTTCTACATAACTCCAGGGTAGATATGGACAGGCTGAGCATCAGTGGGAAATGTAGTATCTGTAGTATGTGAATCAGCTTTGAAGTTCAACGGGGAGCAATTATTGGCAATTTGGTGTCAGTGCAAATTCAGACGCTTTAGCAGTCGAATTGTCAATGATCATGATTTGGGTGGAGCTGGGTTTTCTCCATAACCCCAGGGTAGATATGGACAGGTTGGGCATCAATGGGAAATGCAGTATCTGTAGTATGTGAATCAGCTTTGAAATTCAACGGGGAGCAATACTTGGCCATTTGGTGCCAATTGCAAAGTCAGGCGCTTTAGCAATAGAATTGTCAATGATCATGATTTGGTTGGAGCTGGGTTTTCTCCATAACTCCAGGGTAGATATGGACAAACTGGGCATCAATGGGAAATGTATCATCTGTAGTATGTGATTCAGGTTTAAAATTCAACGGGGAGCAATACTTGGCCATTTGTTGCCAGTGCTAAGTCAGGCACTTTATCAGTAGAATTGTCAATGGTCATGATTTGGTTGGAGCTGGGTTTTCTCCATAATTCCCTGTTAGATATGGACAGGCTGGGTATCAATGGGAAATGTAGTATCTGTAGTATGTAAATCAGCTCTAAAATTCAACAGGGAGCAATACTTGGCTATTTGGTGCCAGTGCAAATTCATGCACTTTAGCAGTAGAATTTTCAATAATCATGATTTGGATGAATCCGGGTTTTCTCCATAACTCCCTGGTAGATATGGACAGGCTGGGCAACAGTGGGAAATGTAGTATCTGTAGTATGTGAATCAGCTTTAAAATTCAACAGGGAGCAATTTTTGGCAATTTGGTGCCAGTGCAAAGTCAGGCGCTTTAGCAGTAGAATTGTCAATGGTCATGATTTGGTTGGAGCTGGGTTTTCTCCATAACTCCAGGGTAGATATGGACAGGCTGGGTATCAATGGGAAATGTAGTATCTGTAGTATGTGAATCAGCTTTAAAATTCAACGGGGAGCAATACTTGACCATTTGGTGCCAGTGCAAATTCAGGCGCTTTAGCAGTAGAATTGTCAATGATCATGATTTTGTTGGTGCTGGGTTTTCTCCAAAACTCCAGGTTAGATATGGACAGGCTGGGCATCAGTGGGAAATGTAGTATCTGTAGTATGTGAATCAGCTTTAAAATTCAACAGGGAGCAATACTTGGCCATTTGGTGCCAATTGCAAAGTCAGGCGCTTTAGCAGTAGAATTGTCAATGATCATGATTTGGTTGGAGCTGGGTTTTCTCCATAACTCCAGGGTAGATATGGACAAACTGGGCATCAATGGGAAATGTATCATCTGTAGTATGTGATTCAGGTTTAAAATTCAACGGGGAGCAATACTTGGCCATTTGTTGCCAGTGCTAAGTCAGGCACTTTATCAGTAGAATTGTCAATGGTCATGATTTGGTTGGAGCTGGGTTTTCTCCATAATTCCCTGTTAGATATGGACAGGCTGGGTATCAATGGGAAATGTAGTATCTGTAGTATGTAAATCAGCTCTAAAATTCAACAGGGAGCAATACTTGGCTATTTGGTGCCAGTGCAAATTCATGCACTTTAGCAGTAGAATTTTCAATAATCATGATTTGGATGAATCCGGGTTTTCTCCATAACTCCCTGGTAGATATGGACAGGCTGGGCAACAGTGGGAAATGTAGTATCTGTAGTATGTGAATCAGCTTTAAAATTCAACAGGGAGCAATTTTTGGCAATTTGGTGCCAGTGCAAAGTCAGGCGCTTTAGCAGTAGAATTGTCAATGGTCATGATTTGGTTGGAGCTGGGTTTTCTCCATAACTCCAGGGTAGATATGGACAGGCTGGGTATCAATGGGAAATGTAGTATCTGTAGTATGTGAATCAGCTTTAAAATTCAACGGGGAGCAATACTTGACCATTTGGTGCCAGTGCAAATTCAGGCGCTTTAGCAGTAGAATTGTCAATGATCATGATTTTGTTGGTGCTGGGTTTTCTCCAAAACTCCAGGTTAGATATGGACAGGCTGGGCATCAGTGGGAAATGTAGTATCTGTAGTATGTGAATCAGCTTTAAAATTCAACAGGGAGCAATTTTTGGCAATTTGGTGCCAGTGCAAAGTCAGGCGCTTTAGCAGTAGAATTGTCAATGGTCATGATTTGGTTGGAGCTGGGTTTTCTCCATAACTCCAGGGTAGATATGGACAGGCTGGGTATCAATGGGAAATGTAGTATCTGTAGTATGTGAATCAGCTTTAAAATTCAACGGGGAGCAATACTTGACCATTTGGTGCCAGTGCAAATTCAGGCGCTTTAGCAGTAGAATTGTCAATGATCATGATTTTGTTGGTGCTGGGTTTTCTCCAAAACTCCAGGTTAGATATGGACAGGCTGGGCATCAGTGGGAAATGTAGTATCTGTAGTATGTGAATCAGCTTTAAAATTCAACAGGGAGCAATTTTTGGCAATTTGGTGCCAGTGCAAAGTCAGGCGCTTTAGCAGTAGAATTGTCAATGGTCATGATTTGGTTGGAGCTGGGTTTTCTCCATAACTCCAGGGTAGATATGGACAGGCTGGGTATCAATGGGAAATGTAGTATCTGTATTATGTGATTCAGCTTTAAAATTAATATCGGACCATTCTTTTATAGGATTTTAAAATTAAAGTGTTAAATGTCCAATTAAATCTATATTTCGACTTTGTTTTGGCTTCTATTTAAATGCATATTGTAACTCGTTTTCAGGCTTCCCTCCAAATGAAAGCTCCTTCTTAGCCATACTCATTTCACCTCAGGGTGATAGTATACACTTCCCAGACTCTAACGTGTAATATCGGACCATTCTGATATAGAATTTTAAAATTTAAGTGTTAAATGTCCAATTAAATCTATATTTCGGCTATATTTTGGCTTCTTATTAAAGCAATATTGTATCTCTTTTTCAGGCTGCTCTGACATCGAAACCTCCTGTTTAGCCAGACTCATTTCACGTCAGGGTGATAGTATACACATCCCAGACTGTCAATGGGTAATATCGGACCATTCTGATATAGGATTTTAAAAATAAAGGTTTGAAATGTCCACTTAAAGCTATATTTCAACTCTTTTTCAGGCTGCTAATTAAAGTCATATTGTAACTCTTTTTCAGGCTGCTCTTAAAACGAAATCTCCTGTTTAGCCAGAGTCATTTCAGCTCAGGGTGATAGTATACACATCCCAGACTGTCAATGGGTAATATCAGACCATTCTGATATAGGATTTAAAATTTAAAGGATTAAATGTCCAATTAAAGCTATATTTCTGCTATATATTGGCAGCTAATTAAAGCCATATTGTAACTCTTTTTCAGTCTGCTCTTGAAACGAAATATCCTGTTTAGCCAGACTCATTTCAAATAAGGGGGATAGTATACACATCCCAGACTGTCAATGGGTAATATCAGACCATTCTGATATAGGATTTAAAGACTAAAGATTTAAATGTCGACTTAAAGCTATATTTCAACTCTTTCAGGCTGCCAATTAAAGCCATATTGTAACTGTTTTTCAGGCTGCTCTAAAAACGAAACCTCCTGTTTAGCCAGACTCATTTCACCTCAGGGTGATAGTATATACATCTCAGAATGTCACTGGGTAATATCGGACTATTCTGATATAGGATTTAAAAATTAAAGGTTTAAATGTCCACTTAAAGCTATATTTCAACTCTTTTTTCAGGCTGCTAATTAAAGCCATATTGTAACTCTTTTTCAGGCTGCTCTAAAATCGAAACCTCATGTTTAGCCAGACTCATTTCACCTCAGGGGGATATTATACACATCCCAGACTGTCACTGGCTAATATCAGACCATTCTGATACAAGATTTTAAAATTAAAGTCTTAAATGTCCAATTAAATCTATATTTCGGCTATATTTTGGCTTGTAATTAAAGGCATATTGTATCTCTTTTTCAGGCTGCTCTCAAAATGAAATCTCCTGTTTAGCCATACTCATTTCACCTCAGGGTGATAGTATACACTTCCCAGACTCTCACGTGTAATATCGGACCATTCTGATATAGAATTTTAAAATTAAAGTGTTAAATGTCCATTTAAATATATATTTCGGCTATATTTTGGCTACTAATTAAAGCCGTATTGTATCTCTTTTTCAGGCTGCTCTAACATCGAAACCTCCTGTTTAGCCAGACTCATTTCACGTCAGGGGGATAATATATACATCCCAGACTGTCACTGGGTAATATTGGACTATTCTGATATAGGATTTAAAAATTAAAGGTTTAAATGTCCACTTAAAGCTATATTTCAACTCTTTTTCAGGCTGCTAATTAAAGCCATATTGTAACTCTTTTTCAGGCTGCTCTAAAAACGAAACCTCCTGTTTAGCCAGACTCATTTCACCTCAGGGTGATAGTATACACTTCCCAGACCGTCACTGGGTAATATCGGACTATTCTGATATAGGATTTTAAAATTAAAGTGTTAAATGTCCAATTAAATCTATATTTTGGCTATATTTTGGCTATATTTTGGCCACTAATTAAAGCAATATTGTATGTCTTTTTCAGAGTGATCTAACATCAAAACCTGCTGTTTAGCCAGACTTATTTCACGTCAGGGTGATAGTATACACATCCCAGACTGTCACTGGGTAATATTGGACTATTCTGATATAGGATTTAAAAATTAAAGGTTTAAATGTCCACTTAAAGCTATATTTCAACTCTTTTTCAGGCTGCCAATTAAAGCCATATAATATGGCTTTAATTGGGTAATATTTAATTATATTTAATTGTTTCTTGGGTAAGAACAAGAAGCAGAAGAAGAAGGTGGAGAAGAAGAAGAAAGGGGAGAAGAAGAGCACGAAGAGCGCGAAGAGCACAAAGAGCGCGAGGATCGCAATGAGGACGAGGAGAAGCAAACTTTTTTGTCAAAAAACGGCACAATTGAATGGTCCTCGGAAACGTACCATCCTCGTCGCCGTGGCACGGCACCAGAACAAGAACGAGAACAGGACCGACAACAAGACCAGAGACCCGCCACTCCTCCTCCACAGAGCCCGGGACCCATGGAGTACGCTGCCACGCACGTCAACGACATACTGTCCGCGTTTGACCTGTTTGTCACGTGGCGCATAGAAGAGATCGTGGTGACCGCCACGAACCTTGAGGACCTAAGGAAATGCAGCAACGACTGGAAAACGATGGACGCCACGGACCTGTGCGGTTACCTCGGGCTGCTGATCCTCGCCGGCGTGTACCGTCCCGAAACGAGGCCGTGGAGAGCCTGTGTGTGTGTGTGTGTGTGTGTGTGTGTGTGTGTGTGTGTGTGTGTGTGTGTGTGTGTGCGTGTGTGTGCGTGTGTGCCTGTGTGCCTGTGTGTGTGTGTGTTTTTAAAAATTTTCATCTCGGCTTTTCCCCATTCTCATTCTTCTCTGTCGACACGAACAAGGTCAATGCTCCTTCCGCCAGTACATGCCCAGCAAGCCCGCCAGTTACGGACTCAAGGCGTGAGGCGCGCCCGAGAGGTGCTGGACCTGACCGAAGGGCTGGCAGGCCCCCGCAACGTGACGTGCGACAACTTTTTCACCTCCTACGATCTGGCCCAGCGGCTCCTCGATGAGAGGCGCCTCATCGTGGTGGGCATGATGCGCAAAAACAAGCCCGAGCTGCCGCCCGCGATGCTCGACACCAAGGGCCACGCCGTCTTCTCGTCCCGGTTCGCCTTTACACCCACCACCGCTCTGTTGTCGAGAGGCCGGAGAGACACGAGAGGCCCGAGAGGACGACGACGACAATGACGGCGACGACAGCGACGACGACGATGCAGAACAGACTGCTGCGCCGAGAGTGCCCAGCAAGCGAAAGAGGTGTCAGCTCTGTCCACAGAAAAGGGACCGCAAGACACACACCATGTGCGGTGGCTGCGAGAGATACATCTGCGGGAGCTGCACGCGGGAGCTGCACGCGGCCCTGCTGCGCGGACTGCGCAAGCCATGTTTGAGCTTCGACTTTACGCTGCGCAAAATACATTTTTTTTTTTTTTAAAACAGCAGCGACGTTGACTTTCAACTGCAACGAGGGGTCCCCGGGGACCCGAGGGACGAGGCCGCCACGAGGGCAGTAGCGAGACGAAAGTGGAAAAAAAAAATAAAAATAAAATATAAATAAGCGAGGGTCCATGGGACCCCGAAGGACGAGGCGAGTGTGTGACGTGGAATAACACAAGCGAGGGTCCCCGGGACCCCGAAAGGACGAGGCGAGCGTGTGACGTGGAATAACACGAGCGAGGGTCCCCGGGACCCCGAAGGACGAGGCGACCGCGAGGCTGGTAGAAAGTGCGTGGAATCAAAATAAGCCAGGGTCCCGGGGACCCCGAAGGACGAGGCGAGCGTGTGACGTGGAATAACATGAGCAAGGGTCCCCGGGACCCCGAAGGACGAGGCGAGCGTGTGACGTGGAATAACATAAGCGAGGGTCCCCGGGACCCCGAAGGACGAGGCCGCCGCGAGGCTGGTAGAAAGTGCGTGGAATCAAAATAAGCCAGGGTCCCGGGGACCCCGAAGGACGAGGCGAGCGTGTGACGTGGAATAACATGAGCGAGGGTCCCCGGGACCCCGAAGGACGAGGCGAGCGTGTGACGTGGAATAACATAAGCGAGGGTCCCCGGGACCCCAAAGGACGAGGCCGCCGCGAGGTTGGTAGAAAGTGCGTGCAATCAAAATAAGCCAGGGTCCCGCGGACCCGAAGGACGAGGTCGCCGCGAGGCTGGTAGAAAGTCCCTGTGACACGAAGGACAACACAAGGGTTAAACTGCGAAGAAACAGATAGCGTATAAGCACTTTTTACTATCAAATAAGGACCACAAGTTTGATTTAATGATCTTTCTTGTAGAAGAGTTTGATGGAATAACGAGCCTGACCAGTGTGATCCTCCTTGGTCTGATTCTTTTCCTCGTTACAATCATAATTGGTCTGGTTGTCAAAATCAGCAAACTTCGCACAGGTACTTGTGTTTTTATGTTAGTTGCAAATGCAAAACTTTGTGTTAGAACAATTTAGGGATGTTCTGTTTCTGTCATTTAGCTCAGAAAGAGGGACAGACTCCACAACGCAGCAAGGTCAACGAGGTCAGCTTTTAACCATATAAAGATTATTTAAAATTCTCTGGTTCAAGTCATTTATCATTTAATGATTTAAAAATGTACTGACTGTACTTTTTTTTCAGAACCTGGGCTCTGATGCCCTGAACTATGCAGCGCTCAGTTTCCATCCAAAAGCAAGAAGCAGCAGAAGGCCTGAATCAGAGAACCAGCTGGAGCCAGATGTTGTGTATGCTGCCACCAGATAGACTCAGGAAACATCTGGAACTGCAGCGCAGAGTAAAACTATTGCTTTATCAAGTTAATCTGCTGTCGAGGTTTTGTTTGGGTGGCAGACAGGAGGACGTACCATCACTGTAAAAACAAAAAGATACAATCCTGTAATAAAGATTCTTTATACGGGCAAATAGTGCAATCTCTGCTACAATTTTTATTCTACTTTGTTTGTGTTCCATCCTAATCTGAGAACAAAAGAGTATGATTGGTGTTTAATAGAGGAGTTTGTCCAGAGTCTCTTATACTGAGAGTTAGATGGATGGAGAGAGGTATGCATCACTTGTCTGACAGGAAGAGACAGCGACAGCGCAGTGTGATCTGAGGTTTGTTAACTCAAAGCTTTGTGGAAATCAAATTTGAAAATGGAACGGTGAATGCTGGTGTGCCGTCTATTGCCAAGTAGACAAAATAAGAAACAGGTTTGTGAAATACATAAAATGCATCGATGTTAAAACTGAATCCTTTGAACAAATCGATATGTCAAAGACCCCACAGCTGTATGTGTATGATATTGATTGCAAAAAAAAACTGTTTCCCCTTTAGATATGTTTTTTCTTTTCTTCTAACCTTATTAAAAACCAATATAAAACTCCAATAACGTTAATGCAAATGCACTTATTATGTATTTATTTAACTAACTCAAAGTTTTACAGCTGGGGACTCAAAAACCCCAAACAGAAAACCGTCACAAAGTATGAAGATGATGAAAACAATATTACAACAACTGTTTATTATTATTAATATTTTGTTTTATGAATGAATAGCCAAATTGAAAAGATTGATGTTGGAGGTAACCGGATCACCCGGAGTAAACCCATGCAATCACTGCATGGATTAATGAAGGTTTTAGGAATGGAGGCCATGTTAAGAAGGTTTTTTGGTGTGGGAGGGACTGGGAGTAAACCCATGCAATCACTGCATGGATTAATGAAGGTTTTAGGAATATTTACCAAAGTAAGAAAGTGTGTTTGAGGTGGGGGACTGCATGCTACTAAAATATGACACCACAGTAACACATCTGGGAGCTGATGAGCAGTTGTTTTAGGGAGTCCTGTTGTCTGTGGTTGTTCTCTGTCTTCCACCTCATCGCCGTACACTTTTACATCGCTTTTTCTTTGTCCGCCTTTTTAGTAACCTTCTGTAGTTCTTCATGAAGGGCTTTATTCAGCCGGTTCAAGGTGTTTTTTTCCACTTTCAGGGAATCGTATGTGTTGGCCCAAACGCTCTCACCTCAGAGTGTGTTGGCGAGCTCCTGAACTTTAAGCTGCAGAGCGCTGTTTTTTTGGCTCACAGCTTCATTCTCTGACTTCAACTCGTTGTTTCTTTCTTCCAGAGTTTCTTCTTTAGAGAACTTTTTCTCCAGCTTCTGAAGTTCTTTCTGCAGAGTGTTGTTCTGGTTTGTGAGAACTTTTTTCTCTGCCTTCAGTGCTTTATAATTCGCCTTAAAGACATTCAAAACTCTGAGGTTTTCATTGACATTTTGGATTTGCTCCGTGGCTTTGTTGTTCTGGAGTGTAAAGGCGTCTGTCTGTTGTTTCAGAACACACAACGTATTTGCGCTTCAAGTCTCGTTCATTCAGAAGCTTATTAAAAACATCAGAATGGGTTTTACCCAGGGCTTCCCACAATAACCTGTATGAACAGTTCCAGTCCAGTTTCCACCCACTCCATAGCACTGAAACAGCACTTATCAAAATCACCAATGACCTCCTTATGGCAACTGATTCTGGACTCTTCACCATCCTCATCCTCTTTGACCTGACTGCAGCATTTGTTACCATCTGTCACAGTACCCTCCTCAACAGGCTATCTTCCATCGGCATCACACACACTCCATTAGACTGGTTCACATCTTTGACCTCTTCACCTCTCTGGCCGCACTCAGTTCATTCAACTCAAGTCTTTTAAATCCATTCCCTCCTCCATCACTTCAGGTGGGCCTTCCCCTCGGCAATATCTTCCACAAATTTAAAGGAGAACTCCGGGCAATTTTTACGTTAATCTCGATCGCTATAAGTATGTGAGTACTGTCGATGGCAAAAAAAACGAGCCGAATCGGTGCTAGCATCATGGAGCTGCTGAAGCTAATGCCGATAGCTCCCACTTAGCTAAAACGGCAGTTTTGGGGGCATATCATAAATAGTGCCTTTGTGCCTCTTAACAGACACAACATGCAATTAAAATGTCTGTGTAACATGAACAGGGCCCTTACATGACAACAAGCGTTTTCAACTCAGACATTGTTTAAATTCACCTACCCTGTTAGCTGCTAGCTGCCGTCTGGGATGAGTGAGTGTGTTCAGCCAGGCTTCGGTAATAATCATCAAGCAGCAGTTCTGTGTGTTTGTAGCATATATATCCATTTTGTGTGCGATCCATCTGGCGTTGGTGAATAGTAGTCTCTGCAGTGGCGAACTGTGTGTTAGTTGCCTTAGTCAGGCTAGCATGTCCGACCGGCATCTTTCTACTTCCTCCCCGCCTTCCCCGTCTGCCGCGGCCGACAACAATCCACGGGCGCCTGCTGGTCTGGTCGATGTCCTCCAGAGGACAGTTCATGCTTTCGCTGCGAAATTTTTGCGGCGAGAAAAGTTTATTTCCCCCTCAAAAATAGGTAATTGAGCACTGTAGTGGTTATGATCATATCAGTGACTATGTAACTACATGGAAACGGGCCAAATTATGCCTGTTTCTTGTACAGTAATAGCGTTACTGAAGGCTGGCACCCCCACTCTTCTACGCTACGATCTGCTGTTTACCTTTTCCTGCTACAACTGAAATCCCGCGGGACTTCAGAGCAAGACTACAGCCAGCCTTCTGTAACGCTGTTACTTTACAAGAAACAGGCATCATTTGGCCCGTTTCCATGTAGTTACATAGTCACTGATATGATCATAACCACTACAGTGCTCAATTACCAATTTTTGAGGGGGAAATAAACTTTTGACCACGAAAGCATGAACTGTCCTCTGGAGGACATCCAGACCAGCGGGCGCCCGTGGATTGTTGTCGGCCGCGGCAGGCGGGGAAGGCGGGAAGGAAGTAGAAAGATGCCGGTCGGACATGCTAGCCTGGCTAAGGCAACTAGCACACATTTCGCCACTGCAGAGACTGCTATTCACCAACGCCAGATGGATCGCACACAAAATGGATATATATGATACAAATACACACAGAACTCCTGCGTGTGTTACGCTGGAGAGATGGAGGTCCCAAATGCAGGGAGTAACGGCAGGCAGGAGATGGTGAGAGTTCAAAAAGATTTAATGATAACAAAAGAAACCGGCAGCACAGAGGCTGGAAAAGCCAAAAAAACAAGACACAGAGGGATTAAAAAAAGACACACAGGCTGACGGCACGGGAACACACACAAGGGCAAAAATAGGCAAAACAATCTGACCCGTGACAAGGGGAACACAGGGATTAAATACATGAGGTAGTTAACTAATGAGGGACAGGTGACACAACAGGGGAAACACATCAGGGCGGGGCAGGACAATCAACAAAGGCGGGAAAACAGAAAGTAAAACTAGACAAGACAAGATCGGACACAGACTATCAAAATAAAACAGGAAACAGGGACAACTGACAGGAAACATGAAATCAACTAAACACAGAAACTTGACACAACAGAGAACACAGGAACTAACCAAAAAATGTACAATATACAGAATAAATATACAAACACAGGGAATATACAGAAATAATGATAAAGGCAACCGAAACATGCAAAACCAGGTAACCAAAATGTCCAAACCATAACAGTCGGCCGAGGCAAGGCCTTTCAGGTGGCCGAACTGGGCGTCGAGGGTTCTGTGGCGGCCAGCCTGGACGTCGAGGTTTCCTCGGCGGGCGTCGCCGCCGACGAGTCCCTTTGGGCGGCCAAACTGGACGTCGAGGACAGTGCCCCTCCGAGGGCTGAGCCGGTCACCCATGGTGAAGCCCCTTGGGAGGCAGTGCCGGCGAGACAAGAGGGGCAGGAGTCGGTTTGACCGATGTGGTGACTTTTAATAGTAATGCTGTGATGCTGTATGAAGAGGAATCCGCTGACACTGTTCTTGATTATAAAAGGATTTATTACAATTCAAGATTTTCAGTATCATTTATAACAAACTCCTGCAGAGAGCTTGGAGAACAACCAACCCAATTCTTCCAATAAGTCGTTCTGCCTTTTCTTTGTGTGCATATGGTATATATTCTGTGCATTGCATTGACATGATTGGGTCAGAACTGACCAATGATACCTTCTTTTCTGGCACATCCCCAAATAAGGCCTCTTCTGTCCAAGAGGGCTCTTCTGCTCATGTTAACAGTTTCCAGATGTTTCAGTAAAAGTAGGGTAAGGGTCAAAGGAATCCCTTACAAAAAATCTTAAGTACAAATGTATATAAAGTTATGAACTGTTCAGATACCACATTTCCCCCCTTCGAGACTTAATAAAGTCTCGAAAACAAAAAGAATAGGATTACCACAAAATAGCACCTCTCATTACATCAAGTTCCTTATAGTATAACCTTTGGGGTGTAAACAAATTTATAGAGTGTAACAAAACTTAATTTATGGAGTGCAAGAGCGAAAAACCCATCTGGCAGCTTTCTTTCAAAATAGCCATCAATCATTCACGATAGGAAAATTCTCTCACGGCCCCTCTGCCCTAGGCGACCACCTCAGTACTCCAGATCAATTAGAAAATAAATCTTTATCAATTTATGTAGAGCTATGGTTTGAGCAAATACATGTGAAAACCTCAGAAAGTGAAATAAAATCAAAAATGTCCAAATTCAGGCAGGTGAACCCTTTGGAGCTGAAAAAGGACTTTCTTCGCCCTGCCTAGACACCATTTCCCTAACCGTCAAAAAAAGAAAAAACATCTGAGGTCCCCATATATTCACTCCATGACAGAAACCATAATTCTTCAAACAATTAATGCAAGAATATGATACAAAGTATGTGTTACCCCTGCAAACATGTATATATATATATATATCAGACAAACACAGGAATGTAGTCCACCACACCACAGCTTCTCAGCAGTGTTGATTATCAATGCAGTATTGATGTGATGAAATCTGAACGCTTCCACACCGTCCTAGTTCAGAGTTCTCAGTCCATTGTTATTGTCCATGTTTGGTCCATATTTATATCTGAACCCCTTCTGCACATTCCCCCATATGTTCTGGAAGAAAAGAAAACACTGACCAGTATCTTTTTGCAAAACAACACACGAAAATTAAAACATCACTTAAAAATAAAAATATGAATCAAGAAAAATATGAATCAAATATCAAAAATTGTATAACATGAATCACATTCCATTTCCCCCCTTTGATTAATAAGAAGACACTAAACATCCCAACAAACGGCAAAGAGGTAAAGTCGTACTCGGTGTTGCTGCTTCAGTCGATGTATTGACACTCTCAATTATTTCTGAGGGCAAAGTGACAAATGTCCTCTGTGTATTAATTACTCTCGAAGTGATTACTGTGGTATATTATTCCTGAACTCCTTTGTGACTGTAGGAACTTCATCATGCTCTAAATCTTTCCTCATAAGCGTCACTTTACGAGTCACATGACCTGCTCTCCAATGATTTTGAAACGGAACAATTTTAAACTCCGGCTCTGAATAAGTACACACATATTCACCTTGATCCTCCTGCTGGGAATTATACACATAAAGACTGCAATCACCTTTATTCTTCAGTCTTCTCAGTTTATGTCCAACTATTATCAAAAGTATCATAGTCAATTGTCATGCTATTCGTCTGAGCCTTAATAAATGAATCCTTGGTAATCCTCACACTTAAAGGGTCTTCAGTAGATGAGATCATAGTATTCTCAAATGTCTTACTTTTAACAAGAACCATCAGTTAAAATATCATAAACAGCTTAAAATGTTCTTTACAACTGTGACTTCTACTCCCTTTAAACTGATACTTAAACTAACATCTCAACACATAAGTGTAAACATCTTGAACTGTGAAAATTATCCTAAACTCTTCACATTTAACATCTTTTACATTTTCTTTCTGAACACAAGACAAACCAAGTCTACTTGCAAATGTAATTGTGCAGAACAATCGTTCCTCTCCATTAAGTTGTTTCTGTAATTAATAAGCCAAAATTGTAATCACTATCAAGATTCAATGATTTGCACCGCTTCACTCTAGAGTCTTTGTAAATTATTTTACCCTTTAACATTTACAGACTTCAATAACACCAATGCAACTTATGCAGAATAGTGAAATTCAAATCAAATTTTCTAAACTGCTATATAAATGACAAAAGATGCTGATCCATCATTGGGCTATAATAACTGATTTTCGTTCGCAAATCTGTACTTAGAGAATGACACGAACAGATGACTAGTACACTGTAAACAACAAATTAACCAATGCAAAAAACTTTTCATTTGACTAAAATATATCTATGATTACAGCTTTTCTTGTTTTTTTTTTGTTGTTGTTTTTCCCCATTACCATCACCACTTTTTAATGCACTCCATATGGTCATAATGACACTTGTAATACACCTTGCCTTTCTTTGTTGTTAAAGATAAAAGTGTGTTTACAAACTACATCCAAGAGCAGTTTACTGATGTTAATATCAGACTATTTTTACTAATAGTCACACAATTGTTCTAAGCTTTTTTAACAAAATTCTGAGAACAGCACTCTCAATCTGCTGTTTGTAACAACTTTACATTAATCTAATTCAAATTTGTACCTGAGATCACTTCCCAATAAAATATCTAGGCAGCACTCAAATAATAGAAGCCTGTTCAAAAGTTGCCTATGTCATTAGAGCACAAAAATAAAACAGTGAAATGTTCCTTTAACATTTCCTGAAACACCAGCTGAAGTAACATATTTGTCACTAGTCTTGTTAGAAGCTGTCACAGGAAAGTCATTACAAAATTACCAGAATGTATATCACCAGGTACTGACAAAATTTAAGGTTTTCATACCAAGTTGCTTAATTTAGATGCATGTCTCAACCCTTCATATAGGTGTGTTCACATAGGAGTAACTCTATTTTAAAAAGTAAAAATAATTACTTGTTTAGAGTATGTGTTTTTTCAAAATGTGTGTTTGTCGGTACATTACCTCCTTTTTATGTGTCAATGCGTCAATGCGTCGATGCGTCAAAGAAAATCCAGTCTCTCTCTCACTCCCTCCTTCTCTGGTCTGCTGACATCAACGCTCATCTATGGAGATCTGTATCAACTTGTGACTGTCCTTGTCCTTGAGCTCAATTGTTGGATCTCTTTACAGCCCTGATGACACCTCCCTTTCAGGTCTTCTGGGCATCTCTAGAATCCTGGCTCCAGGCTCCTATAAGGGTTCACCAGTCCTCCAGATGACCTTTGGCCCCTGTATTCTCCTCTGTAGTTTCCGCTGTAGTTTCCTCCTGGTCTATTGCAATCACGGGCAAAGTGTCCATCCTGTCCACAATTAAAACACTCTGAAGAAGGCTGAAAATACGGATCATATCTTCTTCCTCTTCCTCTTCCTCTCCAGTTCTGTATCTGTCCAAAAACTGGCTGTGGATATAAAACAACTGGAATCACTAGTGGACGTTGTTGATTTGGTGAACACTGATTTTGCATAGGCAAAGCCTGCTTTTTCTCCTTCTTCTTATTCTCCACCAGTTGTATTTGATTGAGTTTTCTGGGAGTTTCTTGGTCTTGTACTTTCTGCTCATTTATATATAGCTCCACTTGATGGACTATATGATTTGTATAGACAGTTTTTTCCATAGTTCCAAGTCCAATCACTTCTGCCAGTTTACTCCTTACTGGTAGGGGCAGTCCCTTCTGTAACTTGGTTCGCAAAACTGACTTTTCCAGTTGACTTGCATCTGAATCATTTCCTGTAACATTCCTCCAAGTTTGGTGAGCTCTTGACACATACGCTCTCGGATTTTCTTCTTGTCCCAATGGTTCAATCAAAATGTTGTCTGGATCCACATTTGTCGGAAACTCATCTCTCAGCGTTCTCCACAGTCGACCTCTACTTGCAGCCAACAAATCATGATCATACACAGAAGTCCCGACATATCGATTAAGTCCAGCTTTCTGTAGAATTTCTTCCATAGCCGGAATCCCAATGAGATTAGTCAAAAGTCTCTTAATATCTCCGATGGCATACTGTGTCCCTGTCGACATTTCTTCCAACTTTGCAATCCAAGGATGTGCTCCCTCTTGAAGAGTAGGCAACTTATCAAGAATATCTGACATCTCTGCGTTCTGTAAAGGTTTATACTCCAAATTCTGTCCTCGAACGATCACTGGGAGCATCTTCCCGCTTGCTTTTCCTTTTCTTGAGAGCAATGTGTATTTCTTCTTCACTTTCTGGGATCCTTTTTTCAGCAATTTGTCCCTCTGTATCTTCAGCTTCTCAAAGTATGACACGCATCGCTCCATGTCTCTTTCAATCTCTTCTATGCTAATCGCTGCAGGATGAAATCCTGTAGCTCCTCTACTCTCCAAATCTTCATCGCTGTCTCCATCTTTACTTTCATCAGAGGTCTGACCTCTTATGTCTTTTTGTCTCTTCCATTTTTCATCACCTCTCTTTTCTGCTCTAGAAAGCACTCGTCTGATCGCAGGGTCATATCCTCCCATGATCTCTTCTGATCCACTCTGATCATCATCATCATCTTCGCTTCAAATTCCATCCTCCTGAACCTCTGTCTGCTCTTAGGTTCCAGACGTTTCATTTTCTTTTTACTTTTGGAGCTTGGATTCATCTTTATAGTCGTTTCAGCTTGTCCTCTCTCAATTATTAGTTAATCTGTGAATGTTTCACCAAAGTACTTTGTAGGCATGTGTAACGTTGCTTCTTTAATGTCAGTCTCTGATCATGCCCTGAAAACCATCTGGGTGTCCACTTCAATCATGGACAGTTGTAAATCTGTCGCCCCTCCTTCTCGGCTGCTCCAGCTCCAGATGCTTCCTGATGCAAGTATGTGGGGGATGGGGCCAAAGTTGCCTACAGAATGGAACGCTGAATACTATGTCTGTTGTTTTGGACTGATGTAGTTCAGGATCTGGTACTGTCCATCACCGGTCTCGCAGCTTGTAGGGAGAGTGAGACAGGTCTGCTCTGACATCCACCGAGGCACACTGAATAAACACAAAACACAACACCTCCAAGAAGCATTGCTTCTCTTTGATCATACTCATTTTAGTTTTCTTGATTCTAACCTATAACATCATTAATTAAAAATGGTACTATCAAATTAATATTACCTAAGTAAGAAAAATATTTATAAAAATATATACTTCAAGTACTAAAAGTAACAACACAGAAAAGTCCCCTCATTTTAAACTGGAAATGATCACCGTAGTTCTATCAATCCACTAAGTATTTAAGCACCTGATCATTTCAACTAGAAACATATGTTTGTTCTGCACCAATCCTAATTCATTTTTTTTAATTTATGATATATCAGATCACAATAATATCTAAAAACAATTCGTTTTGGAAATTACCATTAGTCATTCCTGAAAATTACATAATTTATCTCTTTCTCCTAAGTTTCGGTGCTTGTGATATAGCAGTTTTTTACTATTCTCATCTAGACGTTTACCCTCCTTTAGATTGTAACCCAAATGTTACAGTTGTCTCTGTAACAACAATATTAATATGAACTCCATTATCCTAATTCAAAAGTACATTTATCTCTTTCTTTATCATTCATCTCTTTCTGTCTTTCTGTCACTTTCACAACACTCTCTTTCTGTCTTTAACCAACTTAGAACACTCTTGTACCCTTAACTTCCCTTAAAGTCATGCCCTTTTTCTTCCCATTGTCTCATACAACTTTCTTTTCTCTTTCTACAGCATACACTTACCATCTTCTCTCAACTTTCCTGACTATCTTTTGTAACAGTTGTTACCCATTTAATATACAAAGTATATGAATTAACTTAGTCTGATGTTTCATTAGGACTGGATTAACTCACTGTTTCTTCACAGGAATCGGATTCATTCATTCTGTTTTCCACCTTCACAAATGTCACTCATTTCCTTGGCACAATAACGTGACCACATGTGACAGTGGAGAACCTTAGCAAAGTCAAAAACCTTATAAAATTATCAAATTTTGAAGTAGTTTATTCAAAGTAAAATCATTTTAGATGCCTCGCCACTCAAAACAAGTGGTCCAACATTTTAGAATGGCAGAGGTGACAATCCTGAAGCCCATCCATCAGTCCTCTCATCTCTTACTTTCAATAGAGGTACAGAGGCTGGACTTTTCTTAATCCAGGGTGATCAATCACTGATATGGGTTCCAGCAAATCACTTATGCCAGCTATTAATCCCTTTCTTTTTTTTTTCCTTGTCTTTATTTTCTTCTTCTTTTATCTTTTTATTTTATTTTAATGGTTTCGGCAACTACACCAATTCTCCTCAGGAACTGACAAACTCAGTTCCAACTACCTCTTTAGTACTCATGTACAGATATAAATGAAAGATTAAAGATTCAATGTCTTGTTGAACATATTTGCTTCATACAAACTCATTCAACCTTGCATATTGATTAATTATTTATATCATCAACTAAAATTAACCACATCTTTTTTGAAAATACAGTTGTTGACTATTTGAGTAATTACAATATATTTTCCCTATCTTTTTAAACATACCTGTATTTACTTTCAAGATAATAACATTTTCTTTTTTATCGGTCAACATAACTCTCATTTATAAATTTAATGAATTTCAGTCCAATAGTTACATAGTCAAACAACTGTAACCAAAGATTTTCTGGGCCACACTCAAAAACTCCACCCTTCTCCTTCTAATCTTCTCTGCCTTTGCACCTAACAGCCCCCAGTGCAGACAGAGGCGTAAAAAAGCCTAAACTCCTGTGCGAAGCTGCAGCTCAAAGCAATTACAGCACCTCACACTCATCTCAAGCTGCACCTCTGCCAGACAAGTCTCCCCCTTTCTCATCTTCACAGCACAGATCTACAGGCTGCAGCACCCCAGTGCAGACAGGGAGTGGCTAAAACTTTTTGTGAAAACTTGAATTCCTAGAATTCTTGGACATGCGCAGATCAGTCAACAGTGTGATTTCACAGTGAGAACAACTCTCCAAATCGCACCCACAACTCAGTAAAACAGCAGCACGAGACAAGCAAACAAACTCACACAAAACATACAACACAAAACCTAGTTTTGAAACTTCTTATTCTTACTATAGCCTAATCTATTTCCACGTCCTCCAAAGGAAGCTCATAGGTTTTTAGCAATTTTTGAAAACGTTCTCCCAACAGAGAATCGTACCTTATTAAACAAAGTCCTTCCTAAGAGGCTCATATCCATTTAACACTTTCAAAAACGTTCTCTTCAAACAGAGACTCATAGTTTTAGCCATAATAAACAGAATATCTTTCCTCACAGATAACTAAGACTCCTGTTCTCAACCAAAACATATATATATATATATATATATATATATATATATATATATATATATATATATATATATATATATATATATATATATATATATATATATATATATCTAACATAGCCACGATATCCTCATGACAAATCACGCATGCACAGCCACACACAGCAAAAACACCGCTCTCCACGCATACACTCTCTCTGGATCCTTCATTCATACTATTTTCCCTAAAGGCTTCTCCGCCGCTCCTTTTCCTTATTTCCTGTATCATTTCTTGTGCTGGCTTTCTGTTACCTGAGTAGTAGATATCAATGAAAGGCCGCTTCGAACATAATTCGTCAACCATGAATCGAGTGTGAGCCTACAATTGAATTTTATTCTACAAACTCTCAACGTCCTGGAACTTCCTAGCTCCTACCGCGTCCTGGAACTTCCTAGCTCCTAACGCGTCCTCGAAAGCGCACCTAGTGTCCTGGAACTTCCTAGCTCCTTTTTCGGAACTCAAAAACACACCTAATGAATTTCCAAGATTTAATCGGCCCATCTAGAAGGCCCTGACACACCAACGTCCTCACCATGGCCTCAAGTTGTCAGTTTCCTTGAGGGCGTTATTCCTCATAAGCGGCGTCCTAAATAATCAGTTTTTCTTTTTTCCTCTTCCTCTTCTTTCTCTATCTTCCTTAAGCCTTCGCTTTATCTTAAGCCTTTGCTTTATTTTCCTTTTATTCTTTTGATTTCTCTTATTTCCTCTTATTTCCTCATATTCCTTAAAGCCGCGCCTTTTTCCTTTATGTTATGCTCTATGTTATTCAAGCCGAATTTCCCTGGCCAGGGTTATCAACTCTTTTTTCTTTAAGCTAATTTGACTATTCCTTAAAGTTTATTTTCACGCAGTGTCTAATTCACACATCGTCTTCCTTTTAGACCACCTTCCCAAGCTATTGTACACATTATCCTCTGTTTTTCACTTTAATTTCCTTTTCCTCTATTTCTCTATATTCCTTAATTACACTCATACTCCCACCTGTTTGCGGTGATTACAACGCAAACAAATTTAGAACAGAACCTCCACCATACGGCAATCACAGCACAGCACACACAGGTTCGACTCGGTGCAACCCCTCAACGCCCACACAGAGCCACACACACGAACTGACCAGCGCTCAAAGTTGTGAAAAAGCTCACCTCAGAAAACCGGCCAATGAAGCGGGAGTCAGTCCGGCAGTGCCCCGTGATGAGACAACAGGCCGTCGCACATCCTCGTCGCCAAATTTGTGGTGACTTTTAATAGTAATGCTGTGATGCTGTATGAAGAGGAATCCGCCGACACTGTTCTTGATTATAAAAGGATTTATTACAATTCAAGATTTTCAGTATCATTTTTAACAAACTCCTGCAGAGAGCATGGAGAACAACCAACCCAATTCTTCCAATAAGTCGTTCTGCCTTTTCTTTGTGTGCATATTGTATATATTCTGTGCATTGCATTGACATGATTGGGTCAGAACTGACCAATGATACCTTCTTTTCTGGCACATCCCCAAATAAGGCCTCTTCTGTCCAAGAGGGCTCTTCTGCTCATGTTAACAGTTTCCAGATGTTTCAGTAAAAGTAGGGTAAGGGTCAAAGGAATCCCTTACAAAAAATCTTAAGTACAAATGTATATAAAGTTATGAACTGTTCAGATACCACACCAACACAGGTAAAGTCTCTGGAAAGTTCTCAGGGTCGCCAGAGGCCGGCAATGTCTCAAGGGCGGTCTCGGGGGCGGTCTCAGGGGTGCCGGAGACCGGCAAGGTCTTAGGGGCGGTCTCGGGGGCAGCCTCAGGGTCGCCAGAGACCGGCAATGTCTCAGGGGTGGTCTCGGGGGCGCCGGGAACCGGCAAAGTCTCAGGGGCGGTCTCGGGGGCGGTCTCAGGGGTGCCGGAGACCGGCAAAGTCTCAGGGGTGCTAGAAAACTTGGGAGCTCTAGAAAACTCAGGGGCGCTAGAAAACTCAGCCGTGCTAGAAAACTCAGGAATGATAGAAAACTCAGGAATGCTAGAAAACTCAGGAAAGCTAGAAAACTGAGAGGCATTAGAGCACCCCGGGACGCTAGGAAACTCCGAAACGCTAGAACACTCAGAAACGCTAGAACACTCAGAAACGCTAGAAAACTCAGAAATGCTAGAAAACTCAGAAACGCTAGAAAACTCAGGGCCGCTAGGGGGCCCGGGGGCCCTAGGGAGCCCGGGGTCACCAGTGAGCCTGGGGTCACCAGGGAGCCCGGGGGTACTAGAGAGCTGCTCGGGGGTGCTAGGGAAGCTGCTAGCTAACCTGGATCCAGGCAAACAGCTAACTGGAGGCTGGTAGCTAGCTGGGAATCTAAAAGGCTGCTGGCTAGCCTGGGCTCAAGAAGGCTGCTAGCTAGCGGGGAATCTGGGAGGCTGCTAATCAGCCAGGGCTCAGGGAGATTGCTAGCTAGCCTGGATTCAGGGGAATTGCTAACTAGCTGGGGCTCAGGGGAATTGCTAGCTAGCGGGGAATCTGGGAGGCTACTAGTCAGCCGGGGCTCAGGAAGGTTGCTAGCTAGCATGGATTCAGGGGAATTGCTGGCTAGCAGAGAATCTGGGAGGCTGCTAGTCAGCCGGGGCTCAGGAAAGCTGCTAGCTAGCCTGGATTCAGGGGGGCTGCTAGCTAGCGGGGAATCTGGAAGGCTGCTAGCTAGCAGGGAATCTGGGAGGCTGCTAATCACCCGGGGCTCAGGGAGATTGCTAGCTAGCCTGGATTCAGGGGAATTGTTAACTAGCTGGGGCTCAGGGGAATTGCTAGCTAGCGGGGAATCGTGGAGGCTACTAGTCAGCCGGGGCTCAGGAAGGTTGCTAGCTTGCATGGATTTAGAGAGGCTGCTAGCTAGCCTGGATTCAGGGGGATTGCTACCTAGCAGTGAATCTGGGAGTCTGCTAGTCAGCCGGGGATCAGGGGAGCTGCCCGCCAGCCCGGGGTCAGGGGAGCTGCATGCCAGCCCGGGGTCAGGGGAGCTGCACGTCAGCCCGGGGTCAGGAGAGCTGCACGTCAGCCCGGGGTCAGGAGAGCTGCACGTCAGCCCGGGGTCAGGAGAGCTGCACGCCAGCCCGGAGTCAGAAGGGTTGCACGTCAGCTCGGGAACAGAAGGGAGCGAGGACTCTGGGGTGAAGAGCGGGGCATGGCGACGGGAGCCATGACGCCTTTTCCCCCGTCTTCGACCTCTGTGGGTGCCGGTGGGTTCTGGGGAGGCCGGAGAGGGAGCAGGCAGAAAACACGCCCCGACAGCCACGGTGTTTGGCGACTGGGGAGGAGGCAGGCTGGTGGGTGAGTCACTGGAGGTGGCTTGAAAGTGCTTAAGCCAGTGTTTAAAAACCTCCAATTGGGGAACAAAGTGACTCACCCATGGCCTCTCTGATAACCACTGCTGCAGTGTTGCCAGCTTCTCCAGGACGGGAGGGTGCCGGTCAGACTCTGAGCAGAGCAAACACTGCACCATCCACCCAAACTCCAAAACTTTCTTCTTGTAAAGAAGCCTCTCCGCTGGGTCCATGTTGGTCAGATTGTTCTGTTGCGCTGGAGAGATGGAGGACCCAAATGCAGGGAGTAACGGCAGGCAGGAGATGGTGAGAGTTCAAAAAGATTTAATGATAACAAAAGAAACCGGCACAGAGGCGTGATGATTATTACCGAAGCCTGGCTGAACACACTCACTCATCCCAGACGGCAGCTAGCAGCTAACAGGGTAGGTGAATTTAAACAATGTCTGAGTTGAAAACGCTTATTGTTTTCATGTAAGGGCCCTGTTCATGTTACACAGACATTTTAATTGCATTTTGTGTCTGTTAAGAGGCACAAAGGCACTCTTTATGATATGCCCCCAAAAACTGCCGTTTTAGCTAAGTGGGTGCTCTCGGCATTAGCTGCAGCAACTCCATGATGCTAGCACCGATTCGGCTCGTTTTTATTTGCTATCGACAGTACTCGCATACTTAGAGCGATCAAGATTAACGTACAAATTGCCCGGAGTTCTCCTTTAACATTCACTTCCACTGTTATGCTGATGACACCCAGCTCTATCGCTCCACCAAACCCTCGTCCACTCTTCCGCCCACCTCCCTTACTGATTGCATCTCCGAAATAAAAACCTGGTTTACCCAAAACTTCCTCAAAATAAACAGTAATAAAACCGAGGTTCTCCTCATTGGCACCAAATCCACTTTATCCAAAACCGACAGTTTTTCTCTCACTATTGATAGCTCCTCCGTTTCACCCTCCCCCCAGTTTAAGAGTTCTCTCACTATCCTCTCAACCCTACATCAATAACATTACCCGGTCTGCCTACTTCCACCTACGAAACTTCAATCGCCTCCGTCCCTCCCTTACCCCCCACACTGCCGCCATCCTTGTCCACAGTCTCGTCACTTCCCGTGGATTAGTGTAACGCTCTCCTCTTCGGCCTCCCTCACAAATCCCTCCATAAACTTCAACTGGTCCAGAATTCAGCTGCCTGCATCGTAACTCAAACCACCTCCATCCACCACATCACTCCTGTCCTCCAACAGCTCCACTGGCTCCCGTTCCAGTTCTGTATCCAATTCAAAGTCCTCCTGTTTACATTCAAGGCCATCCACAACCTCACCCCCTCATATTTGTCTGATCTCCTCCAGTGTCCCACTCCCTCAGATCATCTTCCACCATACACCTGTCTTTGCTGATTTATCACTAGAAATGCAACTGTAGCAATCATCTCTCTATCACTAACTTTTATTCACATTCACATTTAGAGTAAAAAGAGTCGTTGCTATGGAGATGATACATTGTCTCGTCACATAGGTGTGAACTGGCAGGTTTCAGAACATTGCAGACCGGCGCTTTGGAAGTAGTTGTTTCAACTGGTCTCGTCAAGAATCTTTGGTCTGAACTGGGCTTTATAGGAGTCTGGTATCAATGTCAGACTATTTGAAAGAGACAGAGTTCTTCTGGCCAGTAAAGGGCCTTTTTACTTGATCTTGAACACATTTTGCTTGTGAGGACCTTGTTAGGTCTTTAAGGGCAATTTCAAGCCTACAGTTCATTTGTTCTGGTCCGAATTAGCGGATGTGTTTTCCCTACACATTTCCGAGTAAGAAACAAACAATGCATCACTGAAAGCTACATGGGGACACTCTCTCAGCTCATTGGCTAGTGTTAATAATTAGTGACAATTGATCAAAAATGCATTTTAGTAAACAGGAAGTTTTGAATTTGTTTATAGTATTGACTATGAAAAGAATGTGAAGATACAAAAGCATTATGTGTGTGACCTTTAGCTGATTTTGACAGCCAGACCAATGATGATGGTAATGTAACAGCCCCATTTTTCCAACAACATATACCATCATCTATCATGTCCCATCATGTTTTGTCTCTCATGATCACAATACTACACATTTGCCATTGTTGGGACCATTTAACTAATTACAGCAACCAAGCTACACAAACCAAACATTTTGATCATGATGAGTGTCTGCAAGGCCTAGGCTTTCTATGTTGTTTTGGCAGTTCTGTCCAATTCTGTCAAACAAAGAGCGTCACTGCGCTGTTCAGGCCAGTGATGAGTAAAATGGGTATGCTGTCGGCAGTCTGGCAAATATGGAGCCATGCTAAGACAAGGCATTACATTTGATCAGTGTGTATGATCTGTGTGTGATTGGATCCTCCAAGCAGCTGCAAACACAGTTGCATTGAGTACATATCACAGCGTAACGCATGCTCATGAATGGGTTGGTGTGATATTGTACGAAAACTTTTGCAAACCTATTCGTATGATATCCGCTCTGAAAAAAAAGGTGACTGTGATATATGATATTGTACGAAAACTTGTGCACAACATTTTGCATGATAAACTACAAAATTAGGTGACTGCCGGCTGGCCATGTGACCGTTGTGACGACCGGTCACATGACAGTTAAGTTTAGCGGTCTTCACAGTTAAATTTAGCCGAGAAAAGGTTACAGGGAGACGGGTACCATCACCATGAGGTGCCGGTCGTTTCAGAGGCCGTTTCAGTTAAGTTTAGCCGACGAAAAGTGACCGTCATGGGCGAGCACAGTGAAGTTTAGACACCTAACCGTCTAGTTAGGTTAGAAAAAAGATTGTTGTTTGGATTAAAACACTGGTCCCCTTATGTAGTACTCCCACAAAACACACGTTTCCTGGATGTTTTTTCCCCGGGAACGCAATCTACGCTCCCCCGCTTGAAAGCACTGTGTTTTATGACCCAACCCCGACCCTGATCCCTACGCAGACCAGAGTGCTCTTATTCAGCAGTAGCCCCTGTGAAGCATAGAGTAATAAATACATGGTACACATACGAATTACAGTGCATTGCTTTTCGTAGCTATATGTACAAAGGGTTCCTGAGAAAAACCTGCACAGTGAAGATGCTGTAGCTCTGCTGTGATCTATCATGTCTTCAACATGGACAGCGTGTAGCAATGTGAATGGCTGAGCAGCATATTTTCACAAGTTTTTGATAGTGAGATATTTCTCATACATATAACTGCATGCAGTTGTGTTCACACCACACTGCGTTGTCTCTTCCTGTCAAAAAAAGTGAGGTGTTGCTGCTTTCTGAGAGATTCACATTCTTCTGCTCTCAGATGAAAACGCAAGGCAGTCAAAAGTATGACACACAAAAAAAAATAAAGAAGGCCATCAAAAATCTGTGTGAACAAGATTATTGTACATTTTTGTACACACAATGATGATGGTACACCAATTAAGCAGAATAAAACACTGTACAGTGTAACAGTGTGCTTAAAAATAACAACAGGTGTTTCCTGAGTCTATCTGGTGGCTGAATAAATAGCAGTTGGATCCACTTCTGTCTCTGTTGCCAGCTGGTGGTTTCTTTCTGTTTTTGGGCGAAAGGTCACTGCTGTATAGTTCAGATCATCTGAGGCCAGACTCTGTGAATACAAACATGTTCAGTCACTAATCTCAACATGACATTATAACTGACAACTTGGAAGTGTTTGTAGCACTTGCTGAATTATTTTCAAATAAAATGGAATACACTTCACCTCTGTCTGTTGCAGATTCTGCTCCTCAACGTGAGCTTAGTGACAGAAACAATATGGCCGGTCAATTCACACTCACTGGCATTTGACACTGTATTGCACAATATTGCGATGATACATTTTGTTAAGTAGGAAGTTGTTTAAAGAAGTTGTAAAAATACAATACAACTAAGTATAACTCTCATGTTGTCCTCGGGTCAAATCTGACCCGTTTTCAAAGTTTTCTATATCAGAAATATGGATTTCTTTCAACCAAATTGCCCAAAAATTAAATGGATGGTTGCATACAACGCTCTTCGCAGGTAAACAAATTAATGATCAGTTGACTTTTGTGTGTTTTTATTCAATTTCATAGCATTTGAGAACATTTAAAAAAATGTTCCCGGGAAAGGGAAGTTTGGGGTCCCCTGCTGGAGCTGCTACCCCCGCGACCCGATACCGGATAAGCGGACGAAGATGGATGGATAAAAAAAAAGGTTCAAAACAGTATTCTGACTAAACTTTTACAGTCTGTACAGATCTTAATAAAATAATTCATAATTTAATTTTTTGTAACTAAACAATTTTGGCCTAATTTCATATTAATGAGGTTTATTGACCATGAATTCAAAACAATCTGTGTAAAATGAGTGGTAATAAGTTGGTGTTATATATATTAGTGGTATTTCAGAAAAGCTCCAAAGAAGTTGAAAAAATAGTGAGTTAAACATTGAAAAAAGCATAAAAAATTAGGGGTGGGGGATAAAATCGATACAGCATAGTATCGCAATATTTTCCGTGGTATCAAGTATCAATCTATTATTATATCTGTGTTGGTCAGTTTGTCTGCTTGAAAATCCCATTTTGCAGCAATGAAATGGAAGTGAGATGAACAAACGGAGAAATGTATCTTTTTAGATAAAACAGATGTTGACAAAGTTTCCTTTTGGGGACATCATTTGAGATAAATTTGAAGTTGGAAAAAAGGTAATAAATTGCAATATATCGCAGAATACTGCAATATGTTCAAAATTACAATATCATATCGTGACATAAGTATCATGATGATATCATATCGTGAGGCCTCTGGTGATTACCACCCCTAATATTCTTTTTTTTTTTTTTTCAGTTTTGAATCGGGATGGACAAGAACAAGTTGCACGGTCAGCAGTAAGACAACACAAGGGATAATTACCTTTCTGAAGCTTTTTGATTTTAACAGCCTGACAAATGATGATCATAGCGAGGGAAGCAGTCAGAGTGCCCAGGATCCCACTCATCAACTTTGTTATTCCATCAAACACATCTACAAAAAAAATATAATCATTAACTTAGACTCTGTACATTTAAGTTAAATAAATAAATCTATAGGTCCACATTACCTAAATGAAATGCTGATAGTATTCCATCAATAGGCCACATCAATCAAAACAGACAGACCAAACTTTACAACACTCTTACCTTGAACCTCTAAATATGTTGCATCGACAATAACCGGGTTTTTTGTTATGATATATCCACAGAAATACAGTCCAGAGTCGGATGAATTCACTTGTTTGATTTTGAGAAAAACAGCAGACATGTTGGAGCTCATTTCAAATTTTCCATTTTGAAATCCATCACAGAGTATAGCAGGCTCAGGAGCCTCGAACATGAAGGAGACACAGCGGGGCTGGGTTCTCTTGACCGCTCTGAACCAATATATCTGAGAGGGAGTACTGGAAAAGTTGGAGCACAGCACAGTGACGTCTTCCCCAGGCTGAACCTCCACAGTCTGAGACTCAGAAACTGAGACAGAGATCCAGCCTGAAACAAACAGAATTATTCATCATTTTGCTGACAGAGCAACAGGAATGCAATCAGTGCCTTTATATGGTTTAATGCAGTCAATGCTGTTGAGTAATTCAATGGCAGTACTTACTGAGGCAGCAGAGAAGTAAAAAGGTCATCATGGTGAAGTTCCTCATTGTGCGAATGATCGTGGCACTGCAATGGTACTTTACACTGAGCTCCACCCCCACCACACACACACACACACAAACACTCCCCCTTATGGTCTTTCCATTCTTTTTAATTTGGGGTAGTGTGTTTAGGCGATGCCGCACGTGGGACACTTTTAAAACAATGCTGTTTTTTAACTTTTGGATGGAAACTGAGCGCTGCATAGTTCAGAGCATCAGAGCCCAGGTTCTGTAAGGGCGTTGACACACAGAGCCGATTATCGGCTGTTAGACCGTCTGGCGAGGTCGGTGACTCAAGTCTTTTCGGTGTGTTCCGTGCCATCGTCCGTCCGAGGAGCCGTCGGCCTTCATTTGGGCCGACCCAACATGTTCAGTCGGAGACAGGGCACTCGGGACTCACACAGAAATGGCGAGCGGATGAGCCACTCAAAATCTGACAAAAATCTTTTAAACTGACCTTGGTCGATCTGAAATGAAGACAGATTCAGCAACTGCATGGCCTATTTCTCGCTTTAAATGTTTTCAGAAACACGTTTCGGTGAACTATTTTAGTACAATATGAGATCGTATTCTGAACAAGCCGCCATGACAGTCTGGGCTGTGAATTTCCGGAGAAAAAAGACCCACGTGACGCGTTCGTCTTATCAGCTGCCGGTTTTCATTTTCTGGGAAACAATACAGAGAAGCGCCGTCTGCTGCTATGGAGACGTATTACATTTCGCGCACGCGCAGAGCGTACGCTCAAGTCGGCGTCGCCTCAGTGTGTTTTGAGGCATTTTTTTGGACCTCGGGGACCCAACTGATCAGTCCGACTGCCTTTTCTGCCGATGGTCAGCCGTCTGGTTGGTGTGTAAGCACCTTAAGAAACATATTAAGGGTCAGTTTGTAAGAAAACATTTACAATTATTAAATGATGAATTAAACCAAACATTATGAGTCTTTATGTGGTTAAATGTGATTACCTCGCTGCGTTGTGGACGCTGTCCCTCTTTCTGAGCTAAATGACAGAAACAGAACATCTCTAAATTGTTCTAACACAAAGTTTTACATTTACAACTAACATAAAAACAAGTACCTATGGGAAGTTTGCTGATTTTGACAACCAGAACAATGACAACTGGAACGAGGAAAAGAATCAGACCAAGGACGATCACACTGGTCAGGCTCGTTATTCCATCAAACACTTCTACAAGAAAGATCATTACATGAAACTTGAGATCAGTCCATATTTGACAGTAAAAAAGTGCACACATAGGCTATCTGTTTCTTCACAATCAAAAAAGACTCATACCTTGAACTTGTAGATATGTTGCAGTGACAATTACTGGCTTTCCATCTGAGCAAAATCCACAGAAATACAGTCCAGAGTCAGATAAATCCACATGGTCGATGTTGAGGAAGAGGCTAGTGGTGTTGGATGTCATGTTAAATTTTCCATTTTGAAATCCATCGTAGACTGAAGCATTTGAATCAGAGTGCCACATAGAGGAGATACGGCTGATGTTGGGTCTGCTGTCCAGTCTAAACCAGAACATGTACGTGATAAAGCTGCTGAAGTTGGAGCACATCAGTGTGATTTGTTCAGCAGGCTGGACCTCCACAGTGTGGAACTCAGAAACACAGACAGAGATCAACCCTGAAACAAATAACATGCTGATTCCTTCACTTCAACTTGTAATTCAACACAATGCACGCACAGTTATTAAAGGATTGTTTTACGTTTCAGTGTTGCTTTTAGAAAGACATTAACAATTGTTGTATTCAAAAAAGTGGTGGAGATACTTACAGAGTAAAGCGGTTACCAAGGCGATGTGTACAGGAGACTGCAGCAGACTGAACTGTGCTCCGGTAAGAGTGCTCTCAGTGGGGAAAAAAGGTGTTTTGCCTATCCAGCTGCTCAGACTAACAACATAGATGCTTTCAGAAAAATGGCAGTCACAGCCACAGCTGTTCTTATTAAAAGCTGATTTATTCATCTGACTGCTGTTGACACATTACTATGCAATGGTTGGGTCATTCACATTGTGATGTGAGAAACCCACCGTGTCACATTATATATCTTTTCACCTCAGTTATGTTCACACCACACTGCGCTGTCTCTTCCTGTCAGACAAGTGATGTGTAGCTCTCTCCCTCCATCTAACTCTGACAGGAGACTCTGGACAGTCTCCTCCTCCATCAAACACCAATCATCTTTTGTTCTCAGATTAAGATCTAACAAACACAAGAAGTCAGAAGGAGACTTTGGCTGGAAAGTAGAACTAGAATTGTAGCAGATATTGCATACTTTGCATAAATATAAAATCTTTATTCCAACAGTGACAGTTCTTTAGTAGCAGGTAAAGCATCAGTTCCACTCTGAGCTGCAGTTCCAGATGTTTCCTGAGTCTATCTGGTGGCAGCATACATCACATCTGGCTCCAGCTGGTTCTCTGATTCAGGCCTTCTGCTGCTTGATTTACACATTTACATTTCTGCAGTAGTGGAAGAAGTATTCAGACCCTTTACTTAAGTAAAAGAACTAAAACCACACTAAAAAATACTACAAGTTAAAGTCTTGCATTGAAAATGTTACTTAAGAAAAATCCTCACATTTTAGAAGCTGGAAAACATCCAAACTGTTCTGTCAATCAACTAAGTGTTTAATCTGCTACTCATATTAGGTGTTCTTGTAGGCCTGTATATTGTTGGGTAGTTTAATTTATTATAAAACATTGTATTTTATAAACTACATGTGTTTTGTGTGCAAAAATCTTAATTTGTAAAGTAAAGTATCTCTCTGAAATGTAGCGGAGTAGAAGTAGAAAGTAGCATGAAAAGAAAAGAGTCAATTGAAGTACAAGTACCTCAACATTTGTACTTAAGTACACTACTTGAGTAAATGTATTAAGTTACATCCCACCACTGCATTTCTGTTATTGTATTTACAGTGGTGTTTTTATATTAAAAAAAATTGGTGGGGCACAATTTCAAAAGATGGGCTACATACCAGTAAAACTAGAATAGTCTGTATCTCACTCTGTTAAGATGTCAACAAACATAAAACAGACAGTGTTGTAACGTGAACACATGGTACCAGCGGCAGTTGTTTAGCCGTCAATAGGAAGCGTGTCTATGTTCCCACAGCCCTATGTTCCCACATTTCTAAGATTTTTTTTCCCCCTGAAAATTAGGCCCTATGTTTCCACAGCCCTATGTTCCCACATTTCTAATATTCTTTTCAAAATTAGGCCCTATGTTCCCACAGTTCCCAAGATTTTTTTTCTTCAAAATTAGGCCCTATGTTCCCACATTTTCTTTTTCATAAATTTATATCAGATCTTATCCCCCTTTCTCCCAATTTGGTAGCCAATTACACCCAACCTGTTATCCAGTAGCAATGGACTACAGATGGAATGTAACCCTAACCCTAACCCTAACATAGGGCCTAATTTTAAGAAAAATCTTAGAAATGTGGGAACATAGGGCTGTGGGAACATTGGGCTGTGGGAACATAGGGCTGACCCTGATGACTGCAAGCCCGGCTACAGGCACCACCAGATGACGGTGCTTTTAGGGGCCATGGTAGTAACGTTAGAGTTTAGCCAGAAAATGTTAACGTCATGCGGCAATGCATACAGATCCATTCTATGACAACAACCGAGCATTACCCACTCGTCACCATCTAAGGTAGCTACTATCAATCGATCCAACACAACATGATCAACATACGGACCAGCACCACCAAGGCAGGATGATACAATGTGTTTTCACTCACCAAGGTTGAGAGCAGAGAATTTTGTCTTCATTAATGTAACACAAACATCTCACAATGCTAATGTAGCATTAAAAGAGTCATAATTTACGGAATTTACCGAATTCCATTAAATGACGGTCATGAACATTCAAAAAAGACTCCTTAATGTTCATGAGCGGTGTCATGTCAGTTATGACGGTGTCATGTCAGTCTTATGCACACCCCTTAAGTGTTTGCCAAAAACAGTGAAAAAAAGACTACTGAATGAGAAGGCAAGGCTGTTCTCTAGCTCTGATTAGTTGTTTTATTGATTGATTGCCCTTTGTTCTAATCAGGTGCAGCTCTAATAATTGTTAATTAAGAGTGTTAGGACAGGTAGACTCTTGCTATTTAGTTACTACAGTCATGGGATTATTTTATAACGAGTAATTGAAAAAAAAATGTAAGTAACATGCAGGCAGTTGCATTGAGAGGACTAGTAGTAGTCTGTCATGTCTTAAACACGTGAAATGTTTCATATGAGGATGTGAGAGTGTCACACTGCTTCAGGCGTCTTTTCACAAGTTTGATAGATGCTCATGTGAAGATTAAGCAGCAGCGTTGAAGTCTGTCCGAAGTGTAAAGATACAGAAACAGATGTCTCCCCGTTTTTGACCACAGTTCAAACTGCAACAACGGGTCAAGACATATTTATTTTCAACAAAAAAAACTATACCTATCTTTTTTTAAATACCAAGAGAGAGAGAGAGATGAGATACATGAGTGAAAAGCACTTTGAAAAAGATCATGTTTGCTAAATATTGTTAATTAAGAGTGTTAGGACAGGTACAGTAGGTCTACCCAGTTTGCAGGCAGAGAAAAACTTACATTGGATAGTTTGGCTTTGAGTCTTTAGCCTGATTTAGTTTGATTCCATTGTGTGTGTACAAGAAAAGCATGTAATGAAAGGTCTTTCTGTTCTTTGTTAGATATAGCATGTAAGAGAGAAAAATAGTTAAAAAGTAAACTGTCAAACTGGATTGCCGCTGTATCTCTGTTTTGTTATTCCCCAAAACTAGTATAGACACACAGCTATTAAGTCAGCAATAACAATGTCTAATGATTAATATGATTAAGCAGTTTTACTCTGAACAGCTTTTCTCGTCGCTATCTAGTAGAAGCATACACAACATTGGGCTCCACTTCTCTTGTTTTTCTTGTTTTTGGTCTGTCAAAGAGAATATTCACACTCACTTATCTTGAAAGAGATAATGACTTGGCAACATCCTTTTAAGTGATAAAACAAATAAAAGTAAATTATAAAAGTTGATTCACCTCAGGCTGTTGTGGATTCTGTTCTTCATTGGCAGCTGAATGAAAGAGACAAAACATCCAATCAGGTCACTGATTGGATGTTTTGTAGCAATTATTGTAGCAATTATTCATTGCTACATTGCTCTTATTCCAACACAGTATTTTTAATCTATTGATTTGTGTACAAGAACACGTTTATCTCGTTTTTTTCGTGGTGGCCAGCACGAAATGTGAACCATCTATATTGTTGGGTTTAGGAAAAGATGAACTGGGCAAGCAAACGTCACACCAAGGGACACGATCCGTGGTCTCTGGGGGACACGCGACGACAACAACAACAGGACGGCGGAGGTTGGGTTTAGGAAAAGAAGAACGGGGAAAGGACGCGTCACACGGCGGGAGACGGCCGCCGGGGACGCACAACAATAACGGGACACCCCACGCGGGCCACGATCCTCGGGCTCCGGGGTGAAAGTCCTGTGTTGTTTGACCCATCCACCACCACAACCAACCTCCTTACACGGATTTTCGGCATTTCATACTACTCGCTACCGTAGTCGTGCAGTGATCACGACATATGCTTCCTATTGAAATACATTAGCTTACATTTTCGTGCTGGCCACCACGAAAAAAACAAGACAAACGTGCCTGTGTATACGACTCAATAGATTAAATAACGTGACCATTTCACGAACTGCCGTGAGACTTGGTTGCTTATTCTGATTCAGCAAACATGACATTTTTTATTCTCTCAACATATTTACACAATTTTAGAGAAGTAATGAAATAAAAAATAGAAAACAAGATAGAAAGAGGACAACAGTCAGAGCGCCCAGGATCAAACTCATCAGCTTTGCTGTTCCATCAAACTCTGCTGAAAGAAAGAGAATAGAATTACTCTGTTTTCCATTTACTGGCTCAGGAACTATAAGAACATTAAATCTTGTATGTTGAATCTTACTTTCACACTTCCTGTCATCGTCATCATGAGATTCATTGCTGCCTTTTAACAAAATAAAACATACTGTTATTTTGGGGCAATTCATAAATTAGGAAATATAGAAAGATGTTTATGACAGTTTTTTATTTACGGGCTTGAGAACCGTGAGAACATTAACCAAAGTTAGGATAGACATTGATAGATGTTTTTTATCTTAAAAGGACTAGCAGTCACTCTGCACAACTAAAAAAATGTGAAATAGAATCTTACTTTCAGACTTCCTGTCAGTGTCATCATGCTAATCATCACTGCCTTTTAACAAAATCAAGATAAGTTCATGTCTGATTTTACCTTGAAAAATGGTATCACTCTAATGTTTTAAAATGATGAAATGTACTCTTTTTTGTCAATAATGATATTAGTGTATATAAAAAGAAAAATACAGAACACAGGATTTTTATAATCTTACCTTTAACATTGAAGTGTATTGCGCTGAAATTATAACATCCTTTGATGTAAAATCCACATAAATACAGTCAGATACATCCACATGTTTGATTTGAAGAAAGAGAGTGGAGATGTTGGTACCCATGTTGAATCTTCCATTTTGAATTCCATCACTGTAAAAAGGTTTTCCTGTAGAGCTGGTCATCGTGGAGATCCAGCTGGCCTTGCTTCTGTCGACCACTCTCAACCAGAGTATTGGAGTGTCTCGGATGGACGTGTTAGATGGGTAAGAGCACGTGAGTGTGACTTCTCCATCCGGCTGACCCTCCACAGTCTCAGTGTGAGACTCAGAACCTGAGACAGAGATCCAGCCTGAAACAAACAGCAGATACTTGTTATATGAAGGTAAACAATACCTCTTAATAAATATAATAATAAGCAAAGAAGTAATAAAGATGAGAGAAAAGTATTGTCAGTACTTACTGATGCTGCAGAGAATTAAAGCTGTTATCAGGCTCCGCTTCATCGTGGTGCGTAAGTTGGCGATGCGTGTGGCCTAGCAGGGTGGAGACAGAATGGACAGCGCAGGCAAAAGAGAGAAAGAGAAAAAGTCGAGGCGGAGAGAAAGAGAAAAGCTGGAGCTGAGAAAGAGAGCGCATTAAAAGAGAGAAAAGCCCAGGAGGTTAAGTGCAGCTAAAAAACTAAAAAAGAAATGGTAGCAGGGCCGACCACGTCATACTACCCTTCCTGAGCTAACAGAGCTTTATGATGATCAACACAAGTCCAGTCAGGAAATACCACTCCAAAAGTATACACAATCATACATATGAAAATTTGTAGCTGTAGCCTTAATTATGGAAGTGCAACTGACTCTTTAAACTGAAGAGACTTGGCTGCTGTTTGAAGTACTTTTTGTGTGTAGTAATGAAACTAAAATGTATGTTACTGGCATAAGCTAAACTGATTTTCTCTTTATTTATTTTTCAACAAAACAGTATATGTGGTATTTTGTCAATATGAATGTGGAGATAGGCCTGGGCTGATGTTAGATTCCCAGCCTGAATGTATCTGATCAACAAGCTCTATTTGGATGTTTTGTATGGAGAGGGGGGGAGAGATGCTGTGCTGCTGCCAGAAGAACCACTGACTGAGTTTACTCTGAGCAAGAAGTCACTACAAAGGGTCTGAAAAGTAGGACTGTACGACTGGCAACAGAAATCACACTCATTTATTGTCTGTGCACAAAGCATGCTGATTTACCTCGAAACGAACAAAGCTAGCGGTGCGACGGGAAGAACACGCCCCAGAAATGGTAGAACGTGCCGCCCATGTACTAAGGCTCAGTCCTTAACACAGCGGCCCAGCTTCAAGTCTGACCAGCGTCCCTTTGCTGCATGTCATCCTCCTCTCTCTACCCCCTTTACTGTCTTCATCTGTCATGTCAATTAAAGACCAAATACCCCCCTAACTCGTAACAGGGTGAACGGCACTTCTGCATTCACTTTGCCGTCTATTGGCTATAACCGCACTATGCAAGTTTGCCAGATCGGGTAGCGGATCTGTAGTTCGAATGACAGCGGTAATGGACAATTCCGCTTCCAACCTGTAGGGGGACCAAAGAGGAAAAGTGCTTTGTTGATGCTTTAAATCACATTCCCCAACTCCTTAGTCTATATCCACGACGTTCCATTTCCGGGATTGCTCCGTTGCTGTCGGAATTCCACCGGATTTCACTGTTTTCAGATGTCTGGTACCTTCCATTTTGTTGGCATTCTAAACTCTGGTGGATTTCTGAGGACTATGGTTAACTGCTCCTCAGATCTCTGCAGGGTAAATCCAGACAGCTAGCTAGACTATCTGTCCAATCTGAGTTTTCTGTTGCACGACTAAATCTTCTTTTGAACGTACACATGTTCCACCAAAAAAGGTTCCTTCCCGAGGCTATTTTGCAGAGGCAACGTCGCTCCATCCGGTGCTTAGCACCGCCCAAGATGATTGTGATTGGTTTAAAGAAATGCCAATAAACCAGAGCACGTTTTCTCCCATCTCAGAATGCTGTGTGGACTAGCCAGACCTTCCTCCGCAGCGCTGTGGAGGAAGGTCTGGCAATGAAAGACTACCGACTCCTCCACTTGCCTCCCTTCTTCGCATCTTAGGCCGGCTACACACTGGCTGCGTTGCGTGAACAGGTCAGCTGCGTGACGCCTAATTTTCACGCGACACACAAGCGTGTTGGAAGCATTTCCAGTCAGAATAGAATAGTAAAATATGTTTATATGTCATTTTGACACGAAAACATATTAATAAATGACATGTTGATATTTGAAAGTCTCTAGGTTTTGATATAAATGCAGATATAAATGTAATTTCTTTTTTTAATCAATTTTGTAATATTGCACCTGTCAATACAGAACTAAATATTCTGTAACCTATTTTGCTGTCAATACTGCCAACGTTGTATTTGCTGTAATCAAATCGGTCTATATTTATGTTTATCATGGTATTTCATTTTATCAATGGGAAACATACATGTGTACAGACAAGGCTAGCAGCAGCAGCGCCACGTCAGACACGTTTTTGGTGTGTAAAGACAGAAAAATCCACGCAGTCGCCACGCAATTGACACACAACAGAAACACCACGCTCACACCACGCAGGCAGGGTGTAGCCAGCCTTAGTCCCTCCCACCGAGGAGGCACGGGAGAGACGCAAGTATATCATGTGAGGAGAGAGGCAACGAGCAAACGTGCTTAGAGGGACGAGACGTCCTTTCCTCTAAAGCGTCACATTAATTTGTCAGCTGGGCGGAGTCAGCAACTCCTTCAGCTGCACGGCTTCAGGGAAGGCTGCTCTCATGTTTCCTCAGTTATAGCTCCTCGATGATCCCTCCTCGATGCTCGCTCCTCGGGGCAGAAATAATAGCTTTGAGACGGCCTTCACCGAGGAGGGACAGAACAACTTCCGGTTCAGCCGAGGACCGAGGAGATACCTGTACCTATAGTGTTGTCATCTGCTACAATGTGTGCTCTGGCTGCTTGTTGAACCCGAGTGTCCCATTTCTATATTATTAAATATGATGCATGTTTTTTCACAGCCACTTTAACCCTTGTGTTGTCTTCCCTTCAACCTTGAAAAAAACACTTTTTTTTTCCTGACATTGTTGACGCCTTTTTATCACAATTTGTTTTTGCTTTTTCCAACGTTTTTAATTTAAAAATTTTTCTTCTACACATTTTCAGCGCTTATTTCTGCGTCCCATATTTTCTGATATAAAACAAAAATTTAAAACGGGTCAGTGTGACCCGAGGTCAACACAAGGGTTAATAATGTGTCTGCATCGGAAGCTTAACATTTCCTCGTTCTGCAAGTGAGGAACTACCTTTTTTCTATACGTTTGCAGACTTAAAGCGTTAATCACACAGACGCTGCTCATGTTTGTTCTGCACAAGCTGTTTGTATCCATGACAGCTGAATTAAGAAATGTATTTTCATAAAATAAAAAGTATATGGAATAGCCGTTTTCCCCCATAAGATGGTTTATAGTGTGTAAGTGTGAAGATGAGCGTTTACATTCCCACCCACTTCATGCAGTGACTGGTGAGCTGTGTGGAGGTGAGAAAGTTAGCAGGGTTTGAACTTCTCTCTCTAACCCCAGTAACTATTTCTGCCACTTGTTGTGTGAACAACCAAGTGCAACACTAATCTGCCTTCCAGGAGAGGCTGAAAATGTACGCCTTCATCTCCTTTTTTAAATGATGCTACGTCTCTCCCCCACAGTTAATGTCAGAACAATGTAACTACATTCTCTCTTTTGTCGAGTTACTGCAGTAATGGGATTATTTTTCTAAATGACAACGAGCAGGTGAAGGGAATAAGTATTCAGATCCTTTACTTCAGTAAAAGTACTAATACCACACTATGAAAATACTCAAGTAAAGTAAAAGTCCTTTATTGAAAATGTTACTTAAGTAAAAGTATGTAAGTATCATCAGGAAAATGTACTTAAAGTATTAAAAGTAAAATGTACTCCATGCAGAAAAATCCTCACATTTTAGAAACTGGAAACGATCCAAACAGTTGTGTGTTGGATGGTCTAATCATTTTAGATGTACTTGTAGGCTGTTACATTGTTGGGTAGTTTAATTTATAATAAAACATTGTCTTTTGTTTAATTCATAAAGTAACTAGTAACCAAAGCTGTCAGATGAATGTAGTGGAGTAAAAAAATACAAGATTTCTCTCTGAAATGTAGCGGAGTAGAAGTAGAACGTGGCATGAAAAGATAAGATTCAAGTAAACTACAATTACCACAACATTTATACTTAAGTACAGTACTTGTGTAATTGACATAGTTCAAGTTAACATGCAGGCAGCTGCATTGAGAGGACTGAGTAGAGATCACAGAGGCTGCACCCGCTGGAGCTTTGCTGTGATCTGTCATGTCTTAAACACGTGAATGCTTTCATGAGGATGTGAGAGTGTCACACTGCTGCAGGCGTCTTTTCACAAGTTTTGCCGCTTTCCGACGGGAGAGACTATTGCAGTTCCTATAACATAACGTTCCTAGAACCCTTTTTTTCTTGTGTTCCCGACTGGACCAATTTGGGGATTATTAAGTTCTTCTGGGCACAGTACCTGTTACTTTTTCAGCTCCTACTTCAGGGCAGGGTCTTTTCCCTTTTCCGCATAGTGGTTGTTAGATGGCTGTGTTATAATAACAAAAGGTTAGTTCCTATGGCCACTTGGCCAGTGTGAATGCAAATGGGAAAAACGGTTTTGGGGGGAGAGTAGTTAGTATAACTGTTTAGAAGTGGACTGTTCCTATTGAGAATGAGGACATACGTCATTGGGGCTTGCTGTCACGTCACAATTTGGGAGGTGTCTGAGCCCGTCCACCATTTTGGCGTGCCTACACTATCGGTTGTCAGAGGCAACAGTGTAAGAGCGCTGCATTTCAAAACACTGGACGAAATGGATGTGGAACTGTGAACTGTGCTGTTCAATTTGTTTTGTTGAGATGGAGGTGAATCAGCGTCAGTCTGCTTGCAGGAGGAAAATATTCTGTCTGCAACTTTGACCGCAACGTGCGAAGGTAGGTAACGTTACCGACATTGATCGGCAATAATGTAAGCAGTCACTAGTCGTTTTCTCTTATTTATCCCATGTCAATAAATTTAAAACTCGTGAGAATTCATGTTTGTACTTTGTAATTGTCATAACACTTACCGGTGAGGAGAATTGCATTAATTCATCTTAATTACATTAAGCATACAGTAGCTAACAGTATGCATTAGCTTGTTGTTTACTGCATACATGTAACATTAGCTCATTGTCCAGTACCTTCTAGCTTTCAAACAAATGCGGTGCAAAATATGATCAGCAACTACAACAAGGTAAACGCTACCGGCTAATGGAGGTTGCCACAGGCAGTATGATATGCAGTAAAAGGAAAGAAAGGTTAAATAGTACTGTAAACACACAAGCTACAATGCTACAACCAACATATGAAAAGTCATAACAACACCATTGATAAACACCCACTAACACAGTTAAGGTAGCTAGGTGTAAGTGTGTTAAATGGTCAACAGTTGTCAGTTAAGACCATGATGAAGAAACTACACCACTACACAGTTACATGAAGTACCTTCATGTTACAGTATGCTTATATATACTTGTGATACAATTCTAATCTTACCAGGACAGGTTGGATAACTACTGGCCTAACCTAAAGCTTTCTCCTTCTGTCTGTAGTCTTGAAGCAACCCCATCATCAGCAGTTGTGTCTGACTGTCACGTTTTCGTTAATGTCTTTTTAGAGCTTGTATATCTAACGAGTTATTAAAACAGGTAGCATCTGAATATTATTATTCAGTTAGAAGTTTACTGTGTCCAGGTCATAATTTGATGGAAAAATAGACATTGAAAAACAGTTTATATTATATACACACACAAAAACTTAATGACACAGACAATCCAGTTAATTTAATGCATTTATTTTTTGTATGGGCAATCACTAATATAGAAAATAATATATTCAACATCTCTCTTTGGCCTCTGTCTCCCTGCTTGTCTTTTGCTTTCCCTGTCCTCCTCATCTCTCCCTTCTAGTGATGCTAGTGCAGTGCTTTTTCAAAAAAAGGGTCCTATGTTCCCCGGTCTGTTACTTTTTCTACAATTACTGCCAAATTCCATGGCAAATAGGCCTATTTAGGCCTACAGGCTGTTTGACGCGCATATGCAAATAGGACTAGACGAGGAAAGATTAGGTCAGGGGTGGGTTAGATGTTAGATTTTAAGAGAACTTACACAAATGAAAATGCAGAGAACACACTCATCGACTGGGAGATGCAGTCGAAAGTAATGTCCTTTCTTCTAATTGCAGCAACTCAAGAAATCCGATGTCTCATTATCACATCGGACACATGCTCTTCTTTGTGCTTTTTCCATGTAGGGATAGGCTACGAAAAAAACTAACACATGGTTCCTACGCTTTCCACGAAAATCGTGTGTGGAACTGACGCAGTTTTTTACACAGCAGTGTGTTCCAGGCATTCTAAAATAGTGAATTATTTAGAATCTAGAATAGTGAAAAACAGAAATGCAACAAAGACCTCTGCAACTAACACAAACAATGAACATGAGCAGTTCAAAATGGGGGATCTCTGGGGGGCGGGGGCGCTGTGCCGTGACGACATCTCCTCATTCTCAATAACTACGTTCCTGTAACTACTTGGTCGGAAAGAAGCTAATGGGCATGCGGGTGTCAGACACATTCATAAAAATCATAAATCAATCTTTTTAAAATACAGTATTGTTTTATACAAAACTTCTACACAGCTCTGAAGGCAAGAGTGCACAGTTTGTCATATTTTTATTTTTAGAAACCTTTAAGCTAACAGGCCTCATGCTTTTCACCCACAGACCACACTGCCTCTTCCTGTCACACAAGCCATCTCTCACACCTCCACCGCTGCAAACCTCCACCTGACCCTCACTATCACACACTCTGGACTATCCTGTCCTCCATAAAAACGCACATATTTGACTAAATCCACTCTGGCTGAGAGAAAGTAAATGTTGCGATGTAAAGATCTGCAGTGGGAAATGAATAAACATTAGATCTTTATTGGTCAAATTGAAATGTTTAGGCCACACAGAAGGTCTAAAAGCAGATGTAGTCGACACACAGCATCAGTTCCAGTTGCCTCCCGAGTCTTATCTGGTGGCAGCGTAAATAACATTTGTCGCCTGCTCTCTCTTTCCTTTTGCTGTTCGAAATGTCACTGCTGCGTAGTTCAGGTCATCAGAGTCCACATTCTGTGAAAAGAGGATTTGCAATCTGAATGTGTTGACTTGGCATGATTTGAATTCTCACAAGAGGCCCACAGATACTGGATTTTTTTTAAGGCCAATACCAATATTGAGATCAATTCTAAATACATACACTTAGGAATTAAGAATGAATTAGTTCTCTGTAGAATTGTGACAGGTATTTACTGAGCAGGACATTTTACAGTTGAAAAATAAAACTTGTTGGTGTTCTCTAATGAACAAACTTAAAAAAACAAGACACAATACAAATATATACATGCATATACAAATACACCAGTATTTCAGGAACTAGCCAATATTAGCCGATAGAATATAGTTCTGGCTACTTGTCGGTGGGGCTTTATCAAACAATATATAAAAGTAAAAATGTTAAAATTGGACTTACCTCACTTTGCTCTGGATTTGGATCTACTTCATCAGCTATGTGAGAGAGACAAATACATCTGGTCAGTTCATTGACCGTTGTCCTCTGTATTTTTTCAGCATAATGATGCAATGTTAAGCAACAAAACATATATATATATATATATATGAAAAAGTACCTGTCTGAAGTTTCCTGATTTTAACAACCAGAACAATGATGACATTTAAAAGGAAAACCATCAGAGCGCCCAGGATCACAATCGTCAGCTCTGCTTTTCCGCCAGACTCCGCTATAATAAAGATCATCAAGTTAAACTCCATTTTCCCTTTAGAGACTTGAGACCTGGCTATATAAAATTGGCCAAACTGAATTTAGCTGAACTGTTTTACCTTTACACATTTTAGTATCTGCACAATGAAAGAAATCTTTAGGAGAATCTTACTTTTGCACTTGTTTTCCACTTCATCGTGGGACTCATCGCTGCCTAAAGAAATGAAGATAAATGAGTCTCTTATTTGGAATTATTTACCATTTACTTATTACCTATTTTGCAATGTAAGCAGAAGAACCGAGGAATGGCTACCAAATGACAAACAACTTAGGAATTAACTTACCTTCAACATTTAAATGTGTCACACTGAAAAGTAGATTCCCACTGGTGAAAAATCCACAGAAATACAGTCCAGAGTCAGATACATCCACTTGTTTGATTTGGAGAAAGAGAGTGGAGATGTTGGTACTCATGTTGAATCTTCCATTTTGAAATCCATTACAGTATTTAGCTGTGTCAGCGTTGTACATAATAGACACACAGCTGACATTGGATGCGTTTACCAGTCTGAACCAGAATGTCACAGATGACACAGATGACATGTTGGTGCACATCAGAGTGACGTCTCCACCAGACTGGACCTCCACAGTGTGAGACTCAGAAGCTGAGACAGAGATCCAGCCTGAAACAAACAGCAGAGACAGAAAGAGACTTACTTTCAATTAAACAAAAAAAGGGACACAAACAATTCCTTTAAATAAACTTTTAAATAAGTGAATACAAGTAGTTTAAAATCTTGCGGGTTAAAGTAAACAAAAAGAAGTTGAGAGTAATTCAGTGCCAGTACTCACTGAAACTGCAGAGAAGTAAAGCTGTTATCAAGGTGAAGTTGTTCATGGTGCGTGTGACTGAAGCTCTGCAACATCGGTAACTGAACTGTGCTCCAGTAGGGCTGCTCTCAACGTAAAAGAGGCGGGGGCTTTACTTTTAGTTGTCCTATCCTGTTGATCAAACTGACCACATTAATGCTTTCAGGAAAACACGTGTTGGTGCAGAAAGTTAGTGTCAAGTTATTCTTCAGAACATGTGTTTTGACAATACTTTTAAGTTGCTATTATGTAAAAATGACACGTCCAAACCTTTGTCTAATCACCTCATTAAAAGTAAAAGATACAGACATTCTGTTAGCCTTTCATCATAAAAATAACCTAAAATCATCAAACAGCTCAGAGCTTGTCAGTAAATTTAAAGCCAACAATATATTTTTTTAACAGTCCTCTGCTGTTAAACAGCGTGAAAGCTGCAAATGTTGACATAATAGTCAACATGCTTATGGTGAGACTGAATAAAATGCCTTATGTGTAGTTGCACATCAAACCTAAAGGGGACACCTATGCTTAATGTCTTATCAAATATTGTAACACATGCAACATGCATGTAATTGATTCTCACTTTTTGTAAGTGAGAATATACATTATATTTAAGTAGCCTACAGCTTTAGACAGTTATATAATAATCATTTACCTGCATGTAGGGCTGTAGCGGTTTGTGTATTCATACTGAACCGCCACGGTCCAGGGGACATGGTCGGTCACGGTCCGGGGGTCACGGTCGGTCATGCTCGGGGGGTCAAGGTCGGTCACGGTCCAGGGGTCACAGTCCATCACGGTCCGGGGGACACGGTCCGGGGGACACGGTCTGGGGGATATTTTCAATTTCATAGTATAAGAGATACTTTTAAGCCAGTGCGTTAACAATCTTGCCTCAGTCCCCCAGCAGGAGGATTTTGTCTTTCTTTGACACTTGCCCAACAATCTGTTGAAAGAAAAGCAATGTATCCTTGTGCATTTGGGGTTTTCTTCTCCTGTGCACCGTTACACCACATGAATATATTAATTACTAGAATCACTAGTGGACCAAATTAAACTTTCTGCACTGGAAAGAAGGAGAATTCTGTTAAAGTACAGATGTTTTCCCCCATGCTCCCCTCTCAAATGCTGTACAGGCGGTGGTCCTTTTTGATTTCCATCACAGTTGAACGGAGACTAAAAATACTTTTCATTGATTTGTGTTCAACATATTCATACATACAGCATTTACAGCAGGGGATCCTAGAGCCGAGTCCTGCCGTTTGGGTTCTGCTTCCCCAGGAGGTTTAACGTTTTTCAGTTCCTTCAACCACAGGCAGACTGATCTTCTGGACGTGCTGGAAATTTCCAAAAGTGTCGCATCCTGCCACTGTGGGAGCCCACCACCTCTGAAAAACAGAGCCATTTAGCCTTGCGAGAGTGGAGGACTCTTCTGTTCACCATGAATATCCTGTACTAGGCCTCAGATCGAGTTTGACCCTTTCATATTAAATTAATAATTCGAAAAACCTGTATTCTCTTCTCCTTGCTCTGGAGTCTGTTCTTTATCATCTAAGTGACAGAAAGAAAAGATCTGTGTCACAGGTCAGGAGTTGCAGGTTGGGACCCAAACGCAGAAGAGGAGACAAGGAGGTAGCAGTGAGAGTTTTATCAATTTAAAGACTTAAATAACTTAGAGACCAAGTCAGGAGGCAGGCAATAAATCCAAACCAGGAACACTGGAAAACAGAGCGCCAAAAACAGGCCAAGAACTTCTCGACACAAAATAGGACAAAGAACTGACAACAAACTAAATACACAAGGAGATAATCACAAGACAAGGCACAGCTGGAGTGGGCAGGGGGCTGGCATAAAGAGGGAAAACACTGATTGGGTAACAAGACAACGAGGCTGACAAGGCTAGAAACACAACGTAGCAACACGTTTATTTGAACAGAAACGGTGGTGCGTTAAACACCCTGTTTTGTTTTTTACCACGAGTTTACCAACACATCTCCGCTGATTGGGTATCACCTGTGACACAACCACTAAACAAGTGAGATAAGTTAAGATAACACTTTATTGTCTGTTCACACAGGAATGTTCTTGCATCATCTGCTACAACAGTCAACAGATAACATTAAAAAACACAAACCATACAGAAAAAAACATCTGTATGGTCAACCTCAACAACATCTGACACACCTCTCCGTCACACACACACCAAATCCAAACATGTAATATTGATGATTGTCATGATTGCGATGATATGATACACAGATAAAATAAGCTAGTGCACCATCACAGTGCGTGCCGAGTGTGTGTGTGTGTGTGTGTGTGTGTTGGGGGGAGGGTTGGGGGCGCAGCGTCAAGTACAGGGGGATGTACCCACCAAACGAGAGAAGACATAACTCAAAGCGTGGCATAATATTCTGAGGACACATGTCATTCAACCTGGAAACCACGGACTGTATTTTAATAACTCTTTTCTAGTCTTTACGACTACTTAAATCGCTTTAACAAAGAACCATTCACCATTCACACACATTCAAACACTGGTGGGCGAGGCTGCTGTACAAGGTGGCACCTGCTCATCAGATAAACATTCACAAACATTTACACACTGATGGCGCAGCATCAGGGGCAATTTGGGGTTCAGTGTCTTACCCAAGGACACTTCGACATGGGACTGCAGGGCCAGGGATCAAACCCCCAGCCTTCCGATTGGTAGGCATAGCAAAACGGTGCACACGGTTTTGAGATTGAATGTGCCACAGGCTCAAAACTCATCTTTTTAAATTAGCCTTCCCATCATTTTAATTGTCTTATTTTGCTATGTTTGTAATGAAGTGTTTGTCTTTCGATGTCCTTTTTAGCTTAAATCACTGATTTATACGTGTATTTTATTTTATTTTTATTTTATTACCCTGTGGCTAATGCGTTATGTACAGCACTTTGGTCAGCGCAAGCTGTTTTTAAATGTGCTATAGAAATAAACTTTACTTACTTACTTACTTACTTACTTACTTACTTACTTACTTACTTACTTACAAGGGAAACATACTGGGCAGGGCTACAGGGACACATGAGGTACACACAGTGCAAGCCCAGAAAACTCAAACACAATGAATGAAACATGAAACCCCAAATCCCCAAATCCTCAAGAGCCAACGACATACTCACACAGTCTTAAATACAGTAAATGAAACAAAAGTCAGAAGGCTTCCAGGTACAAAGCAGGACTGTGACAATCAGTCAGTTCTTTGATCATTGTCTTTGGTTTGCATTTTTACAGCAATTTTAAAAGCTTTTTTAACAACCTGAACTATGGAAGCGGAAATTAAAGGCTGCACCCCAAACTTTACTGTATTTATTGTTGTTGTATGAACTGTTATGCCATCCATTACACATATTATACAATCATCCTCCAAGGTCCGGCTCCAACATAACAATTTTTGTTGAAGGATTGGTACACTGTCTACCTCTCAGATAGCCAAAATGCAACGTTATTGTCTTTTTTCTTCTAAGATGCACAAAGTAAATGCTCTCATATCTGGTTGTGCACATGTGAGTACTTTCCACAAGTCTCATTAGGTAGCATCATTCTTGATCTTATAAAAACTGCTAGGCTTTTGATGTGTGTGGTTGTGTGAACACCAGTCTTCCTGTGGTTGAGACTTTATCGTTGCTATTTGTTGCCTGCTGGTTGGCGTCTACACTTTGTCTTTCCAAAACATCTAGCCGCAGATTGTCTTTTTTCATTATGACAGAAGCTAAGCCAATGGTTAGTTTTTCTTTTAAGACACATTTCCCACTTTAAAGGTGTCATTTTCTCCTCAGCCGTGCTCAGACACCACTGCTGTCTCTTCCTGTCAAACACGTGATGTGTACATCTCTCACTGGTCCACTCTGTCCCACAGTCATCTGTGTCCAATGGGCAAAATGACAGGAAGATTTTGAAAGGAACAATAAAGAAAAAAAAGTAAATCATCATTAATAGAAGGATGTGTTTTTTATATAAATACTGGTACATTATTTTATAATCCCATTGCTTCTAGTGACAAGGGAGATAGTAACACTTCAAACATGTGTTTCACCATCCGCTGACTGAAAAAGGTTTCTGTTTCTGCCATTAAAGTCTTCACAAACTCCAAGATGGCACTGGATTTCTTCTTCCTTCACCAACTGGAGTGCTGCTCAGCAGCTCTGTGCTCAATGCTGCCATTGCTGGCCAGAAACTGTACTGCAGTCATTTATAACTGATCTAAACAGTGGTCTTATTTACATATTTTTCTCCTTTTAACACATTTGCTGAGCACCTGAGTGACTGAAATGTATGGATGAGGTGAACATCCAGGAATGTGATACAGCATGTGGTGTGACGGTCCTGAAGTTGTCCTCTTCGTCTTTCTAGTTGCACTTCTTGCTTGCTTTTGGATGGAAAATCAAATCTTTCAGAGTCCAGGTTCTGCAAATAAGAGTCAGACAATATTCACATATATGAGCTTAACACAAACAATACAATGATTGTATTGCATACTTTAAAACATATAAAAGTAAATCTTAAAAAGCTTAATTAGTAGATAAGAGACAGAAACAATCAGTCAGGTACTTATAAAGGCTGCTGTAAATACATTACGATTGATAATGACAATTTTAATTTAACTGTGCTATTAATAAGAAGAAGTGCTGAAGCAGCATTAAAAAAGAGAGGGCAGCCCTCAAACAGCACCTGTCTGAAATCGAGTGATTGTGACAACAAGGCCAATGATGATCTTAGTGAGAACAACAGTCACGGCACCCAGGATCACACTCATCAGGTTTACTATTTCACCAGGCTCTTCTGCAAGAAAGATGAGTCAATTAGATTCTCTTGCACAATGATCGAGTATCATACTTTTTGAGGGAACTACTTTACTTATACTTTACCGGTTTGAGAGCTGACTAACATTAACAATGAGAAATGTCCGTATTCCATCAGTTGACAAATTTGAAATCTGCACAAACTATCTTAATAAGAGGCAGGGAGAACGTTTTACCCTGACTTCTATCTTGTCCTGAGGTTTACCACTGTCTTTATAGATGATGATGATGATGATGATGATGATGATGATGATGATGATGATGACAAAGCTCTTCACATTACTCTTAATCTTATTTTAACAGTACGCCATCGCAATCCCACTTTCACCATGTTGAAATATGATACAGTGCTAAAGGATACTATACAACACTCTTACCTTGAACCTCTAAATAGGTTGCATCGACAATAACCAGGTTTTTTGTTATGATATATCCACAGAAATACAGTCCAGAGTCGGATGAATTCACTTGTTTGATTTTGAGAAAAACAGCAGACATGTTGGATCTCATTTCAAATTTTCCATTTTTAAATCCATCACAGAGTATAGCAGGCTCAGGAGCCTCGAACATGAAGGAGACACAGCGGGGCTGGGTTCTCTTGACCGCTCTGAACCAATATATCTGAGAGGGAGTACTGGAAAAGTTGGAGCACAGCACAGTGACGTCTTCCCCAGGCTGAACCTCCACAGTCTGAGACTCAGAAACTGAGACAGAGATCCAGCCTGAAACACAACAGACAGACTGAGTTCTCAGGTGATAATGCAACAAACACATAACAATGTGTACTTTGGTATTTTAGGTATTTATTTTAGTACTCGTTGTAGCGTGCATGGTGCAAATTTAGCTATCTGCTAATATACAGTGCCTTGCGAAAGTATTTGGCCCCCTTGAACTTTTCGACCTTTTGCCACATTTCAGGCTTCAAACATAAAGATATAAAACTGTAATTTTTTGTGAAGAATCAACAACAAGTGGGACACAATCATGAAGTGGAACGAAATTTATTGGATATTTCAAACTTTTTTAACAGATAAAAACTTGAAAAATTGGGCGTGCAAAATTATTCAGCCCCTTTACTTTCAGTGCAGCAAACTCTCTCCAGAAGTTCAGTGAGGATCTCTGAATGATCCAATGTTGACCTAAATGACTATTGATGAAAAATAGAATCCACCTGTGTGTAATCAAGTCTCTGTATAAATGCACCTGCTCTGTGATAGTCTCAGAGGTCCGTTTAAAGAGCAGAGAGCATCATGAAGAACAAGGAACACACCAGGCAGGTCCCAGATACTGTTGTGGAGAAGTTTAAAGCCAGATTTGGATACAAAAAGATTTCCCAAGCTTTAAACATCCCAAGGAGCACTGTGCAAGCGATAATATTGAAATGGAAGGAGTATCAGACCACTGCAAATCTACGAAGACCCGGCTGTCCCTCTAAACTTTTAGCTCATACAAGGAGAAGACTGATCAGAGATGCAGCCAAGAGGCCCATGATCACTCTGGATGAACTGCAGAGATCTACAGCTGAGGTGGGAGACTCTGTCCATAGGACAACAATCAGTTGTATACTGCACAAATCTGGCCTTTATGGAAGAGTGGCAAGAAGAAAGCCATTTCTTAAAGATATCCATAAAAAGTGTTGTTTAAAGTTTGCCACAAGCCACCTGGGAGACACACCAAACATGTGGAAGAAGGTGCTCTGGTCAGATGAAACCAAAATCAAACTTTTTGGCAACAATGCAAAATGTTATGTTTGGCGTAAAAGCAACACAGCTCATCACCCTGAACACACCATCCCCACTGTCAAACATGGTGGTGGCAGCATTATGGTTTGGGCCTGCTTTTCTTCAGCAGGGACAGGGAAGATGGTTAAAATTGATGGGAAGATGGATGGAGCCAAATACAGGACCATTCTGGAAGAAAACCTGATGGAGTCTGCAAAAGACCTGAGACTGGGACGGAGATTTGTCTTCCAACAAGACAATGATCCAAAACATAAAGCAAAATCTACAATGGAATGGTTCACAAATAAACATATCCAGGTGTTAGAATGGCCAAGTCAAAGTCCAGACCTGAATCCAATCGAGAATCCGTGGAAAGAACTGAAAACTGCTGTTCACAAACACTCTCCATCCAACCTCACTGAGCTCCAGCTGTTTTGCAAGGAGGAATGGGCAAAAATTTCAGTCTCTCGATGTGCAAAACTGATAGAGACATACCCCAAGAGACTTACAGCTGTAATCGCAGCAAAAAGTGGCGCTACAAAGTATTAACTTAAGGGGGCTGAATAATTTTGCACGCCCAATTTTTCTGCCATCAGAGGCACCATAACTGTGGAACATACATATGTGGAACATAGAAAACATTTCAAATATGATCACAACTTTGTGCCATACAAGAAGTTATATTAGGCTGCAACTAGTCTATAGCCACGACGTTCCACTTCTAGGATTGCTCCGGTGCCGCCGATGTCCGTAACCTTCCGCTTTCTTTATGTTGGGAAAGAACTCCAGTGGATTTTTGAGGACTATGGTTAACTGCTCCTCAGCTAGCTAAGACTATCTTTCCAATCAAACGTACACGTTTGAAGTTCCTCCCCGAGGCTATTTTGCAGAGGCACCGTTGCTCCGTCCGGCGTTTAGCGCTGCTCCAGACGATTGTGATTGGTTTAAAGAAACAATAACAATAAACTGTTTTTCTCCCAATGCTGTGTGGACTTGCCAGACCCTCCTCCTCAGCGCTGTGGAGGAAGGTCTGGCAATGCGAGACTAGGCTGCAACTGAATATAACATTACTACAAACTGTCTGCTCCTGTAACCTGTCTGCTCCTGTAACCAATTTAGTAAATTCTCAATGAAAAAATCAAATCCACTATCTGTTGAGCTGTACTGCACATTTGTACGCATCTCAGTTTAATGACACTGCCATCTGGCTGTGCAGGTATGAGGCTGCACGACGCATATTTTCTGCATGCAGGGTGCAGATGTATGAAGGTAAGAGTAAAATGAGTGTGAGAAAATTGGACAGTGTCGTCTGTAAAGAAGGTGACAGTTTGGAGATGCAGATGATGGAATTCTAACTCATTGCATTTCCTTAACAAAAATATGATCAGATTTGAAGAGAAAGCAGTAAAGTTTTGGTGTGAAAGTAGTACAGCTTTTATCGCTTGTGGTTTTATTGCACAGAGCTGAAGGCCAGTCTTCCTATGGCTGTAAGTGTTATCACCACAGTGGAAAATGATGCGGAGGAGCACAACACTTATTGTTGCGAACATGTGCATGCAAACACAGCCAGAGTAAAAAGCTAATTATTTTTGTTTGTTTCATATACACTATGTTGGCATACTGTACAATAGAGACAAAAAATAAAAAGTCAGTATATCCAAATAGAGGGAAATACAGTGTACCTCCCTGCAGACTCTCCCTATAAGGACATTTGACAGAGATCAGTTTCCTTCACTGGCTCCTCCTCCACCAAACCTCATATATGTTTTATTTTCATCTTTAGATTACGATCAAGGAGAATACAAAGATAATAAAAAAAGACAGAGACTGAGAGAAAGACGCATGTGAGAATTGAATCTGAACAGTATAAAGAAAATAATTAATTTAACATTTAATATGTTGATCTTAATGCCCTATGATTAATACACTGGGTATTTACTGGAGCAGAGCTGTATGCTCCTATTTACAAATACAAAGAGAGGATCAGTAAGGATCCTTCAAGTTAAAATCTAATGCAGACTTTGCCTCTTCCAAAAAAATTTTTTGGATGTGGGGTCAAACCTCTCATGTTGGCATAGAATCCAGGGGTTACTCTAAAACAAGGTAACAGTAAACTGTACAACGTGGCTTCGAAGACAGTGAAACTAGGCACCAGTGGTGTGATGACAGGTTTTTTAAAGCAGCAGTATTCTTGGTTATTGAAAACAGTGAGTCATTTGGTGTTTGTGGTCATGGCTGAAGACTTCCTGTGATGGAACTCATACAGAACATGTTTGTCACCGCAGGGCGCTGGTTCATTCTATCGCTATTTAAATTATATATTTATTTATTTATTTACTATAGTTCCAGTCTGTAGAAATACAGAAGCTGATATTTTGTACTCTGATACCAGGTGTGCTCCAACCACACTGTGCTGTCTTTTCCACCTGCCCACAACAGACCATTAGACTCTCCATATGAGTAAGTTTGACTTCATCATCAGTGTCTTTGTGGCTCCTCCTCATCAAACATCAGATATGTTGTTGTTCCTCTCAGAGATCGGAGGCAGACACAATAAGAAACACAGAGAATTGTTGCTGAGAGAGAGACGGAAAGAAACACAAGGAAGGAAATGCAAACTGACCATGAGTACAGGAACTTTATTTAATAAAAGAATGTTACAATTGACTCTGGCAGCAGATGAATATGATAAAGCATTAGTTACACTGAGTGTTGCAGTCCTATTGCTGATTGTGTCTATCTGGTGGCAGCATACACAACATGTGGCTCCAGCTCTCTCTCTGATGCAGGCCTGTGGCTTCTTTTGGGTTGTGCCTGGAAATTTAAAGCTGCGTAGTTCAGTTCATCTGAGCCCAGATCCTGTAAATCAGAGTATTCAGAGTCACACACTGAATCTCCACGCACGCACGCACACACACTAGCTGAGTTTGCCAAAACTCTGTGAAATTGGTGAAATTGTTGGTAGTTCTACAAAGGAATCATTTAAACTAAGATAAGTGTTAACCACAGCATAGCTAAGAAAAACTCTGTTTAATGATTGAGACATAGGCCACATTTTATGACAAACGCTCATTAACATAACTAAGATTGCCACATCTTACAGTGGTTATATTTTGTTTTTAAATAACCATTTTCTAACTAGCAGGATGGGTACATGTTCTCTCTCATGACAAGCTATCTTCTGGTTTAGCATCTTTAAAACCATAACACACAGTTTATATAAGTTAATGCTGGGTTCACCTTGTTTCTTTCTGGCTGCAGTTCTTCATTCACAGCTGAAGGGGAAAAAAGATCAAAAGTTTAATTAGTTTAACATTACTGACTGCATACTTTGCTTTGGATTTATCCATCATGTGCATCAAATTATAGATCAACTGTACCTGTCTGAAGTTTCCTGATTTTAACAGCCAGAACAATAACGACTATAGTGAGGAAAACAGTCAGAGCACCCAGGATCACACTCATGACGTTTGTCATTCCATCAGACTCCTCTACAAGACAAATGACATAATAAATGTCTGTTTTTAGAAGACATGGTTAAGATTTAAATTACTGGCTGTGTGGAAACTTGCAAAGTGAAAAAGGAGAACCTTACTTTCAGTCTTTGAATCCACTCCAAAATTAGATTCACTGTTATCTTTAAAACATATATAAATTACATAATTTGACACATATTTGTTTCTTATTTGTCTTCATGTCATTTTTTTATACTACTGTTAAAATAAATGTGAGAAATGTAAATGTGATGAGAAATACAGATCTATGAGGATTAACTACAATCTTACCTTGGATTTGTAGATATGTTGCATTGACAAGGACTGTATGGTTGCTTTGGTTACATCCACAGAAATACAGTCCAGAGTCAGAGGAATTCACTCTTGTGATTTTAAGAAAGACAGCAGAGTCGTTGGAGCTCATCTCAAATCCATTTTGAAATCCACCATAGTACGAGGCTTTGCTATCAGACCCGTACATAGAGGAAATGCAGCTGGGCTTGGTTCTGTTGATCACTTTGAACCATTCTGTTGTAGCTGGAATGCTGGAAATGTTGGAGCACATCAGAGTGACGTTTCCACCAGACTGGACCTCCACACTGTGAGACTCAGAAGCTGAGACAGAGATCCAGCCTGAATCAGACAGCAGAGACAGAAAGAGAGTTACCCCTGAGCGTATAATGCAGCACTTACTGTATTAAGGCAACAACAACAATAATTCAGTTCTTATTTGAAAGTTGAAATTCTGGTGGGTTATTTGCTAGATGATTTGGTGCTGAGAATAACCAAGTGTCAGTACTTACTGAGGCTGCAGAGAAGTAAAGCTGTTCTCAAGGTGAAGATCCTCATTCTGCATTTAATCGTTTCACTGCAAAGATAGTTTGTACCACTGAGCTCTTTTGAAGGAGTTTAGAGAGGCGGGGTGTCTTTAGATTCGTATCTTGCTGCTTACAGCGACCTGCCAATGCAATGCCTTTGCAATGCCTCCATTTTTGTTTAGTTTATTGGTTTACACACATACAAATACTACAGATTAATATACACATAATCAATAAAAGGTGATGGAGGGATGCAAAAAAAAAAAAAAACTAAGAGGGGCTTAATCTGGGCACTCTCCAATGCATACTATAATTAAAATAGAAAAAAAACTAAAATACTGATAAGAAAAAAGAAGAGTAGAGGGAAAAAAAAGCCCAAACCAAAATTACACACAATATCGAATCAACAGAATAAATATGAAAGTTAAAATAATATGAGTTACATGGGTTGTTTACAAGACATCCCATAGGGATAACATTGCACGGACAAAACAAAAAAAAAAATAAATAAATTAAAAAAAAAAAAAACACCTTTAACAGCTTTCTTATATTGGTAAGAAATGTGATGGCAAAGCGTTCCATATCACTGACCCTCTGTAATTTAAACCAAACTGAAGTTGAGATCTTCGACAGATAGGAGGCCTGAGTTTGTAGTTATTTCGAGTGGTATAATTATGAAGTTGGTATAACAGTAAACAAAAAAACAAAAAATTGTTTGGGCACCTGGCGCCGCACACCCATATATAGAGGTTTACTCCTTGACGCAGCGGCCGCAGGTTAGACTCTAACCTGCGGCCCTTAGCTGCATGTCATCCCCCCCTTTCATGTCTTCAGCTGTCCTATAAAAATAAAGGCCTAAAATGGCCCAAAAATAATCTTTAAAAAAAAAAAAAAAAAAAAAAAAAAAACACTAGTTCGTCATAAAATAAAGTATCTTGTTTAGACATCAAATAAAGCAAGCAAGAATGATTTTCATGCACACAGTAGATGATTAAAATAATTAATTTAACATTTAATATGTTGATCTTAATGCCCTATGATTAATACACTGGGTATTTACTGGAGCAGAGCTGTATGCTCCTATTTACAAATACAAAGAGAGGATCAGTAAGGATCCTTCAAGTTAAAATCTAATGCAGACTTTGCCTCTTCCAAAAAAATTTTTTGGATGTGGGGTCAAACCTCTCATGTTGGCATAGAATCCAGGGGTTACTCTAAAACAAGGTAACAGTAAACTGTACAACGTGGCTTCGAAGACAGTGAAACTAGGCACCAGTGGTGTGATGACAGGTTTTTTAAAGCAGCAGTATTCTTGGTTATTGAAAACAGTGAGTCATTTGGTGTTTGTGGTCATGGCTGAAGACTTCCTGTGATGGAACTCATACAGAACATGTTTGTCACCGCAGGGCGCTGGTTCATTCTATCGCTATTTAAATTATATATTTATTTATTTATTTACTATAGTTCCAGTCTGTAGAAATACAGAAGCTGATATTTTGTACTCTGATACCAGGTGTGCTCCAACCACACTGTGCTGTCTTTTCCACCTGCCCACAACAGACCATTAGACTCTCCATATGAGTAAGTTTGACTTCATCATCAGTGTCTTTGTGGCTCCTCCTCATCAAACATCAGATATGTTGTTGTTCCTCTCAGAGATCGGAGGCAGACACAATAAGAAACACAGAGAATTGTTGCTGAGAGAGAGACGGAAAGAAACACAAGGAAGGAAATGCAAACTGACCATGAGTACAGGAACTTTATTTAATAAAAGAATGTTACAATTGACTCTGGCAGCAGATGAATATGATAAAGCATTAGTTACACTGAGTGTTGCAGTCCTATTGCTGATTGTGTCTATCTGGTGGCAGCATACACAACATGTGGCTCCAGCTCTCTCTCTGATGCAGGCCTGTGGCTTCTTTTGGGTTGTGCCTGGAAATTTAAAGCTGCGTAGTTCAGTTCATCTGAGCCCAGATCCTGTAAATCAGAGTATTCAGAGTCACACACTGAATCTCCACGCACGCACGCACACACACTAGCTGAGTTTGCCAAAACTCTGTGAAATTGGTGAAATTGTTGGTAGTTCTACAAAGGAATCATTTAAACTAAGATAAGTGTTAACCACAGCATAGCTAAGAAAAACTCTGTTTAATGATTGAGACATAGGCCACATTTTATGACAAACGCTCATTAACATAACTAAGATTGCCACATCTTACAGTGGTTATATTTTGTTTTTAAATAACCATTTTCTAACTAGCAGGATGGGTACATGTTCTCTCTCATGACAAGCTATCTTCTGGTTTAGCATCTTTAAAACCATAACACACAGTTTATATAAGTTAATGCTGGGTTCACCTTGTTTCTTTCTGGCTGCAGTTCTTCATTCACAGCTGAAGGGGAAAAAAGATCAAAAGTTTAATTAGTTTAACATTACTGACTGCATACTTTGCTTTGGATTTATCCATCATGTGCATCAAATTATAGATCAACTGTACCTGTCTGAAGTTTCCTGATTTTAACAGCCAGAACAATAACGACTATAGTGAGGAAAACAGTCAGAGCACCCAGGATCACACTCATGACGTTTGTCATTCCATCAGACTCCTCTACAAGACAAATGACATAATAAATGTCTGTTTTTAGAAGACATGGTTAAGATTTAAATTTCTGGCTGTGTGGAAACTTGCAAAGTGAAAAAGGAGAACCTTACTTTCAGTCTTTGAATCCACTCCAAAATTAGATTCACTGTTATCTTTAAAACATATATAAATTACATAATTTGACACATATTTGTTTCTTATTTGTCTTCATGTCATTTTTTTATACTACTGTTAAAATAAATGTGAGAAATGTAAATGTGATGAGAAATACAGATCTATGAGGATTAACTACAATCTTACCTTGGATTTGTAGATATGTTGCATTGACAAGGACTGTATGGTTGCTTTGGTTACATCCACAGAAATACAGTCCAGAGTCAGAGGAATTCACTCTTGTGATTTTAAGAAAGACAGCAGAGTCGTTGGAGCTCATCTCAAATCCATTTTGAAATCCACCATAGTACGAGGCTTTGCTATCAGACCCGTACATAGAGGAAATGCAGCTGGGCTTGGTTCTGTTGATCACTCTGAACCATTCTGTTGTAGCTGGAATGCTGGAAATGTTGGAGCACATCAGAGTGACGTTTCCACCAGACTGGACCTCCACACTGTGAGACTCAGAAGCTGAGACAGAGATCCAGCCTGAATCAGACAGCAGAGACAGAAAGAGAGTTACCCCTGAGCGTATAATGCAGCACTTACTGTATTAAGGCAACAACAACAATAATTCAGTTCTTATTTGAAAGTTGAAATTCTGGTGGGTTATTTGCTAGATGATTTGGTGCTGAGAATAACCAAGTGTCAGTACTTACTGAGGCTGCAGAGAAGTAAAGCTGTTCTCAAGGTGAAGATCCTCATTCTGCATTTAATCGTTTCACTGCAAAGATAGTTTGTACCACTGAGCTCTTTTGAAGGAGTTTAGAGAGGCGGGGTGTCTTTAGATTCGTATCTTGCTGCTTACAGCGACCTGCCAATGCAATGCCTTTGCAATGCCTCCATTTTTGTTTAGTTTATTGGTTTACACACATACAAATACTACAGATTAATATACACATAATCAATAAAAGGTGATGGAGGGATGCAAAAAAAAAAAAAAACTAAGAGGGGCTTAATCTGGGCACTCTCCAATGCATACTATAATTAAAATAGAAAAAAAACTAAAATACTGATAAGAAAAAAGAAGAGTAGAGGGAAAAAAAAGCCCAAACCAAAATTACACACAATATCGAATCAACAGAATAAATATGAAAGTTAAAATAATATGAGTTACATGGGTTGTTTACAAGACATCCCATAGGGATAACATTGCACGGACAAAACAAAAAAAAAAAAAAAAAAAAAAAAACACCTTTAACAGCTTTCTTATATTGGTAAGAAATGTGATGGCAAAGCGTTCCATATCACTGACCCTCTGTAATTTAAACCAAACTGAAGTTGAGATCTTCGACAGATAGGAGGCCTGAGTTTGTAGTTATTTCGAGTGGTATAATTATGAAGTTGGTATAACAGTAAACAAAAAAACAAAAAATTGTTTGGGCACCTGGCGCCGCACACCCATATATAGAGGTTTACTCCTTGACGCAGCGGCCGCAGGTTAGACTCTAACCTGCGGCCCTTAGCTGCATGTCATCCCCCCCTTTCATGTCTTCAGCTGTCCTATAAAAATAAAGGCCTAAAATGGCCCAAAAATAATCTTTAAAAAAAAAAAAAAAAAAAAAAAAAAAACACTAGTTCGTCATAAAATAAAGTATCTTGTTTAGACATCAAATAAAGCAAGCAAGAATGATTTTCATGCACACAGTAGATGATTAAAATAATTAATTTAACATTTAATATGTTGATCTTCATGCCCTATGATTAATACACTGGGTATTTACTGGAGCAGAGCTGTATGCTCCTATTTACAAATACAAAGAGAGGATCAGTAAGGATCCTTCAAGTTAAAATCTAATGCAGACTTTGCCTCTTCCAAAAAAATTTTTTGGATGTGGGGTCAAACCTCTCATGTTGGCATAGAATCCAGGGGTTACTCTAAAACAAGGTAACAGTAAACTGTACAACGTGGCTTCGAAGACAGTGAAACTAGGCACCAGTGGTGTGATGACAGGTTTTTTAAAGCAGCAGTATTCTTGGTTATTGAAAACAGTGAGTCATTTGGTGTTTGTGGTCATGGCTGAAGACTTCCTGTGATGGAACTCATACAGAACATGTTTGTCACCGCAGGGCGCTGGTTCATTCTATCGCTATTTAAATTATATATTTATTTATTTATTTACTATAGTTCCAGTCTGTAGAAATACAGAAGCTGATATTTTGTACTCTGATACCAGGTGTGCTCCAACCACACTGTGCTGTCTTTTCCACCTGCCCACAACAGACCATTAGACTCTCCATATGAGTAAGTTTGACTTCATCATCAGTGTCTTTGTGGCTCCTCCTCATCAAACATCAGATATGTTGTTGTTCCTCTCAGAGATCGGAGGCAGACACAATAAGAAACACAGAGAATTGTTGCTGAGAGAGAGACGGAAAGAAACACAAGGAAGGAAATGCAAACTGACCATGAGTACAGGAACTTTATTTAATAAAAGAATGTTACAATTGACTCTGGCAGCAGATGAATATGATAAAGCATTAGTTACACTGAGTGTTGCAGTCCTATTGCTGATTGTGTCTATCTGGTGGCAGCATACACAACATGTGGCTCCAGCTCTCTCTCTGATGCAGGCCTGTGGCTTCTTTTGGGTTGTGCCTGGAAATTTAAAGCTGCGTAGTTCAGTTCATCTGAGCCCAGATCCTGTAAATCAGAGTATTCAGAGTCACACACTGAATCTCCACGCACGCACGCACACACACTAGCTGAGTTTGCCAAAACTCTGTGAAATTGGTGAAATTGTTGGTAGTTCTACAAAGGAATCATTTAAACTAAGATAAGTGTTAACCACAGCATAGCTAAGAAAAACTCTGTTTAATGATTGAGACATAGGCCACATTTTATGACAAACGCTCATTAACATAACTAAGATTGCCACATCTTACAGTGGTTATATTTTGTTTTTAAATAACCATTTTCTAACTAGCAGGATGGGTACATGTTCTCTCTCATGACAAGCTATCTTCTGGTTTAGCATCTTTAAAACCATAACACACAGTTTATATAAGTTAATGCTGGGTTCACCTTGTTTCTTTCTGGCTGCAGTTCTTCATTCACAGCTGAAGGGGAAAAAAGATCAAAAGTTTAATTAGTTTAACATTACTGACTGCATACTTTGCTTTGGATTTATCCATCATGTGCATCAAATTATAGATCAACTGTACCTGTCTGAAGTTTCCTGATTTTAACAGCCAGAACAATAACGACTATAGTGAGGAAAACAGTCAGAGCACCCAGGATCACACTCATGACGTTTGTCATTCCATCAGACTCCTCTACAAGACAAATGACATAATAAATGTCTGTTTTTAGAAGACATGGTTAAGATTTAAATTTCTGGCTGTGTGGAAACTTGCAAAGTGAAAAAGGAGAACCTTACTTTCAGTCTTTGAATCCACTCCAAAATTAGATTCACTGTTATCTTTAAAACATATATAAATTACATAATTTGACACATATTTGTTTCTTATTTGTCTTCATGTCATTTTTTTATACTACTGTTAAAATAAATGTGAGAAATGTAAATGTGATGAGAAATACAGATCTATGAGGATTAACTACAATCTTACCTTGGATTTGTAGATATGTTGCATTGACAAGGACTGTATGGTTGCTTTGGTTACATCCACAGAAATACAGTCCAGAGTCAGAGGAATTCACTCTTGTGATTTTAAGAAAGACAGCAGAGTCGTTGGAGCTCATCTCAAATCCATTTTGAAATCCACCATAGTACGAGGCTTTGCTATCAGACCCGTACATAGAGGAAATGCAGCTGGGCTTGGTTCTGTTGATCACTTTGAACCATTCTGTTGTAGCTGGAATGCTGGAAATGTTGGAGCACATCAGAGTGACGTTTCCACCAGACTGGACCTCCACACTGTGAGACTCAGAAGCTGAGACAGAGATCCAGCCTGAATCAGACAGCAGAGACAGAAAGAGAGTTACCCCTGAGCGTATAATGCAGCACTTACTGTATTAAGGCAACAACAACAATAATTCAGTTCTTATTTGAAAGTTGAAATTCTGGTGGGTTATTTGCTAGATGATTTGGTGCTGAGAATAACCAAGTATCAGTACTTACTGAGGCTGCAGAGAAGTAAAGCTGTTCTCAAGGTGAAGATCCTCATTCTGCATTTAATCGTTTCACTGCAAAGATAGTTTGTACCACTGAGCTCTTTTGAAGGAGTTTAGAGAGGCGGGGTGTCTTTAGATTCGTATCTTGCTGCTTACAGCGACCTGCCAATGCAATGCCTTTGCAATGCCTCCATTTTTGTTTAGTTTATTGGTTTACACACATACAAATACTACAGATTAATATACACATAATCAATAAAAGGTGATGGAGGGATGCAAAAAAAAAAAAAAACTAAGAGGGGCTTAATCTGGGCACTCTCCAATGCATACTATAATTAAAATAGAAAAAAAACTAAAATACTGATAAGAAAAAAGAAGAGTAGAGGGAAAAAAAAGCCCAAACCAAAATTACACACAATATCGAATCAACAGAATAAATATGAAAGTTAAAATAATATGAGTTACATGGGTTGTTTACAAGACATCCCATAGGGATAACATTGCACGGACAAAACAAAAAAAAAAAAAAAAACACCTTTAACAGCTTTCTTATATTGGTAAGAAATGTGATGGCAAAGCGTTCCATATCACTGACCCTCTGTAATTTAAACCAAACTGAAGTTGAGATCTTCGACAGATAGGAGGCCTGAGTTTGTAGTTATTTCGAGTGGTATAATTATGAAGTTGGTATAACAGTAAACAAAAAAACAAAAAATTGTTTGGGCACCTGGCGCCGCACACCCATATATAGAGGTTTACTCCTTGACGCAGCGGCCGCAGGTTAGACTCTAACCTGCGGCCCTTAGCTGCATGTCATCCCCCCCTTTCATGTCTTCAGCTGTCCTATAAAAATAAAGGCCTAAAATGGCCCAAAAATAATCTTTAAAAAAAAAAAAAAAACACTAGTTCGTCATAAAATAAAGTATCTTGTTTAGACATCAAATAAAGCAAGCAAGAATGATTTTCATGCACACAGTAGATTATTCATAAATGCCCTTTTCTGAAGGGCAGTTAAGCTCAGAAACGTTTGGTTCTTGGAGACTCAACATTTTATGATAACACGATAACACCCTGGCCTGGGAACGCCTTGGTTGTCCCCCCAGTCGGAGCTGGTTAACGTGGCTCGGGAAAAGGAAGTTTGGGATCCCCTGCTGGAGCTGTTGCCCCCGCGACCCAAACCCGGATAAGTGGACGAAGATGGATGGATGGAACGTTGTTCCTGATGCAATTTGAGATCAAAGTTACCCCAAAGAGTTGCAGATGCATAAAGAACAACTCTTCAGTGACTGCTGCAATTTGTATACAGCAGTCATTGAACACACTCTCACCTAATTCATAACAGTAGGACATGGAATATGACAAGAATAAAAAGCGAGGGACCAGTGGCTATTAACTCGACTTAATGGAGTTTTCCTCTTGATGCTCAAATCTGTCCTGGTGACACCCACCAACATGCCTTTTCAGATTTCCAAACAGTTCTGCACTTCTATTAAATCCCTTTTCTTTGTTTTTCTTTTAACATTAAAAAAAAGCAATTTTGGAAACTTAAAATAGGTCAAAATATAGCAAAAAAATAAAATAATAATTCTAGAGACTGTAATTAATCAATACCTGAAATAAACAAACACAATATTAACATTTCTACGTTGTTTTCCCATTGTTTGAGATTTGGCACTTTTTAAAAGCTCATATTATGCCCCCCTTCCCTTTATATCCATCAATCTCTTTTTTTGTGCATGTTATAGGTTTACAAAGTGAAAAAGCCCAAAGTGACTTACCATCTCCAACAGAAAACACTGTTTACCAACTGCTCCCAACAGCTCTATTGTAGTCCAGCCTTTACTTCAGAGACAAACGTGGTCACTTTGTAAAACACGTTATAATGCTTGCCTAGCTGCTACTGCTTCTGACTGGCTAGTAGTCCTTACCTAGCTACTGAGCATGTACGACTCCCAACAAAGATGGTACAGAAGTGTGATGTCTCACTCGGTAGCTAAAACAGAGAGCTCAACACACAGGGTGAAAAGAGGAGCTGCAGCAAAGTGCAGTACAACAAATATATGGTGCTTTTTGAAAATTAAACCATGTAAACCTATTCTGATATTGTCACAAACACCAGGAAATGGACCCACAAATGCTCGACTCAGGGGAGTAAAGTTCAATGGTTTTTATTAAAGCACTAACAAAACTTACAGGCAACAGTGTCCAGGAACGACAGGCAGAGGGAAAGTCCGAAAAACAGGCAGTAGTCAAAAATCCACGGGAATCGGGAATCAGGAACTCAGAAACACAGGGAAAACCGCTTTAAGGCTGCACACAAGGAAAACAGACGATCTTGCACCGGAGTAAAGGAAAGACTGAACTTAAATACACAAGACAGGGGAGACAATGAGACACAGGTGCAACACATAGGGGCGGGGACAGGTAATCACACAGGCGGGAAAACAGAAGACAGGAAGTAAAACAAGAAATAACATGGGAGAGCAGAGACTACAAAATAAATTAGGAAAAAACTACAACAGAAAACCCACAATCATGACAGATGTAACCTCTAAATACAATTATGAACCTGAAAATGAGCATAATATGAGCACTTTAAATGACTTCATCTGCAATGATTTAAGAGCCTTGTTAGTGGTATAAAATAGTGATTTTCCAAGTGCCCCGAAAGCTTAATTTTGCACCGGAATTGTCCTTTAATCCCACAATGGGATGAAGGTAAAAGAGTGAAATGAGTGTGAGGAAATTGGACAGTGCCGTTTGTAAAAAAAAAAGTGACAGTTTGACAAGAGATAGCAATACTAATGATGGGATTCGAACTGATTGCATTTCTTTAACAGAAATATGTTCACGTTTGAAGAGAAAGCAGTAAAGCTTTTGTGTGAAAGTAGTGCAGCTTGTTGATTTTTGGGATTTTATTGCAAATAGCTGAAGGCCAGTCTTCCTGTGGCTGTAAGTGTTATCACCACAGTGGAAAATTATGCAATGGGGCACAACACTTGCTGTTGCAAACATGTGCATGCAAACACATCCAAAGCAAAAAGCCATTTATTTATGTACTATACTCCTAGTCTGTAGAAATAGAGAAGCTGATATGATTTTGTCAAAACCAAGCAGGTCATTTTGCACGGTTTCTTTTTATACTTTGCCTGCCTGGCCTCGTCACTTGGATGTAAGTTGTGCTCAGACCACACTGTGCTATCTCTTCCTGTGAAGAGATGCACGCCTTATCTTTAGGAGAAATGTTTGGGTACGCTTTCAAGCCTGCAGACTGTGTTAGTTCTTCAGCAGATTCTAATCTGCTGCCATATTTGGAAAACACAGTGTGATTGTCAGACTGAAGTTACTTGTGTTAAATCGTGTTCTACTAAGGCAGACAGATGTTTAAAGCATCCCAAACTTTGACCCTATTAGCAACCAATCAAATGTAACCTCATTTTTAACCTGGTGTCCTTAAGGCCGTTTTATGCTTCTGCTTCGATTCGATGGAGTACCGCTGCAGACCCCTCTGTGTCTACGCCAGACCCTACGCCGTAGCCTGACGTGCACCTCTCGAATAATGTAACTACACTTTGCAGCAACGCACGTCGCTCGGCCGTGGCTTGGTAGCGTTGCATTTCCCCCGACTCATTTTGTGGTTCTCCTTCTCCATAAACAACATGAAATCAAGGAGAGCGTCAACTTTTCCTGCTAAAGATTCCCCACTGTGGTCAGAAAGAACAGGGGAGACACTTTGTTTCTCTCACTACGACTCTAGAGTCGCTACTCGCTCCAAAGCTAATCGCCGTCACTCTCTCACTTCTCCCTCGCTCTAACATACACACTCCCCACACACACACACACACACATATGCTGGCTCGACGCACACACAAGCGCACAAGTATAAACATCAGGCCACTTACGTAGGCTACGGCAAAAGCTCTGCGTGGAGCCTCGTAGAACCATAAAACAGCCTTTAACCTTGTTAAGCTTCTGTCTTCATGTTTACAAGTCTGATTCAGCATCCAGTGTTCCACTGGATGGAGAAGAACCCTTGTTTCTCTGTGCAAAGGAAGGAACCGATACATTTACACATCTCTGACATCTACTTCTCAGATTGGGCTGTGTACTTTTCATTGGCTTTGTCTTCCAATGAAATGCAGATGTTGCACCAGTGTTCATTTGCTTATCATTTCAACAAGGAAATATGCACCAGAGATTATATAACAATTGATAGTTTCATGCATATACACTCTCAAATCAACACCCTTCCATTTGAATTCATTTGGAATTTAGTTGTTCAGTTTTCATATATGCTCACGGAAAAATAACAAGATTTATAAAAAAAAGATGCTAATATTAAATACAAATGAATTCTCGGATTTTAAAGCTATAGTGCGTCATTTCGGCCACCCCCGTGAGGAATTCTAATGACAACAAAACTGTTGTTGCATCCACATGACACGAGCCTTCCGTGATTGCGCACGTGCCCCCCACCCCTCCTCCACGCAGTTACTAGTAGCCAAGGAGGACATGAAGGATTAAAAAAACATGATGGACTCTTCAGAAGAGTCATTACTTTGAGTAGCTGATAGTCTTAATTAGCTTTGTAGCAACTCACTTGGCAATGTCTTGAATGTAACGGATGTTCATTAATACAAAAAAAGTTACGCACTAAAGCTTTAAGGCACAAAGCAAAGAAAAATGAAAGGCCCAAAATACACTTAATTGTATTCAAATATTAAATACAAGGAAATACTTTTTTCCTGTGGATCGTAGGAGCTAAGCTCAAGTAAATAGTCCAGATGCCAGCATCTGAGAGCATGCAGCCAGGAGGCTGCATTGACTTTTAACTGCACCGTACACACTGGGACCTGTGATGGGGAACAGTGTTTACTGGTTCCGACACGGATCTCGCCAAGCAATCCTTCACACACACGGGGAACGGTGTAAACACACCTCCACACCAGGGTCTCCTTCAGGCATGTACCATTTGCAGAATATGCTCCGCTGATGCTGGGACCTACTGCTGCACTGTGGCCTCCTGTGGGGAGCTGCTGTTCAGGAAAGAAATCAAGCTGCTTGCCGAAAGGTGATGTGGAGGACCAAATGGCACAGATGGGAATCTTAGTCCGGCTCTCCATCATTAGAACTGGAGCTCTCGTCTTCTTTGTAACTATTTGTCTCTTTGTTTACATCAGTAAGAGCCGGTGAAGTCTTTAATGCTCAAAATGTTAAATCTCTTACAGTTACACCTGGGCCCTATTTGCCTATGTTTTTGTGTCTAAGTGACTGACACCAATCTTTGAAATTCCTCCAGTATGAAGCAAGAAGTTAATGGACAACTTGCCCACCTTCAATTTAGGTCCACAAAAGTGCTCGTTTTGCCACTGACAGGCTCAGATTAATATTCCAAGTGTCTGACAACATTATGGAAAGGATTTCTAAGGAGGTCGACCTTTTTGTGAAAGAGTAAGATCCTTTTTTTAAGCATAAAAAAATCGGTGAAATTGCATTCACTAAAGCCACCAGACTCCATGTCATTTAATCATCGTAAAATACAGTGACAGACACAAAATAAAACTACGGAAGGCAATTTTGTTCCGCTTTCCACTTTTCCACGGTCACAACTTTAGTTTTGGTTTAAATAAACACATAGTTTACCGATTTGCATGTGAAAATATGCTGGCTCTATACACACTCTTTTAAAAAAAGGTCTATCTCTGTAGGGATTCTTTCCATAATGTTGTCGGACACTTAAAGAAAAGTGGCAAAAGCTGCACTTTTAGTGGAAGAAATTGATGATGCACATTTGCCCTACAGGGTTACATTGCAGCCCGGTAAGCAACAGCTGTTTACTGAGGTCTTGAACAAAAACGTGGGAAAATGGGGTCCAGGTTAAAAAAAAAGTATGTTATCACAAAAAGAAGTCATGTTGGATACACATAATTTTGTTGTTTGCCTGTATTACACTTTTCTCCAAAAAAATAAACTTTGACAAAGCAGTGAGAATACTTTGAATGTATTGTCTGATCAACCTATAACCTTTGTTTGGGTTTTTCTAACCACATCGCTACTTAACTTCTTTGATTTTTTTCTGCTCATGAGCTGCGTGCGGTTTACACAGAAAGACATCAGTGAACTTCTGCTTCTAAACACACAGTTTGATCACAAAAATAGGTTCCTGTGATCCCCTGAAAGTCTCAGTGGTGGAGTTACACAGGTTCCTTGCAACAGAATGAGGACATCCTGCTTGAAACCAGCAACATACAGACACAGAGAGAGCACTGGCTCTCAAATAGGAACATGAGCAAACTCCACCTATGTATAGAAAGTTCTCCTCTTTTACCGACGACCACACGACTTCTTCAAAAGACACTGACTCTGAAAGGTGGGGCCTGTTTTCTTTGCTTTACTAAAAATGTGTTCCCTTGTTTTGCAGGTTGTCTTTAGTTTTATGGATGAATAACTATTTAAAATACTGTATACTACATTCTAATTTAGTGGCTGCATGCGACATTTTTGTCACTACTGCTAAATCTGTGAAGGATGTAATGGTTTGTTTAAGCCTTTGCAGGATTGTAGTTCTTGTAACAATCCTACAAAGAGTTGTGGTTTTTCTTGAATTGTCTCACCACTATTCTATTTAACCAACGATTATGTTTAAAAGCAGTCTGGATTCTGCTTTACTCCGTCATGTTGTTTGTCAGACTGGACTACATGCTGAGATAATTATTACTGACAAACTACTGTGATTCATAGCAACAGGATTTCATTCTGCAAATATTTTATAAAATCACATATGGTATGTGGTTTTAATCCACATAAAACCACAATCGCTAAGGAGGTGGGGAACAGGGGATGTTTAGGAAGAGATAGCAGGTCAACAGTACCTTTAGGTTCATTTGATATGCAGCTAAGCACTGTGTGTCAGGTTTTTCTAGTCATAACTCAGAACTAAGTATTAATTCATTAATTGATTATTAATTAAAATAAATTGTGAAAGTGTATAAGGGCTTAGTACATTATGATATGAGTTTATGGTGGCCATTGTCATTTGTATGTCTCATAAGGTGTTGCAGCCGTTTTGGGGTTGATACAATTTGTTACACAGATTTCTTTTTTTAAATGGTCAAATATCCCTCGGAAATACATGTACTACTCCATAGAAAAAACATGCTTTGATTCGGTATCAAAAACTTTTGGCATTAGTTTGTGGTTGTAAAGTTTCATGAGGCTGTGATCATCCTAGAGGTCACAACAGGGTAGTCTTATACAGTGACACAAGTTTTAGAAAATGGTCTCACTAAATTGAAATGGCTACTTTGGGGACTGAAATCATCCCACTTGAATACAATTAGGTTCACTGAATCCACAAATCTAAACATTTCCAATCATACCCAATTTATGTAACTCCAAGACTGTTTATGGACGAATAGGCAAAAATAACTGCAGTGGATTAGCATAGAGTGGGAATGTCTGTAAAGGGGAGTCTTGTGGGTATCTTGAGGTGAGAGGCTAAGGAGGGACCCATTGGAAAATGGTCATGCAAGTTTTTCCCTCGCCCAAATCTAGCCTAACTTTGGAGCGTTTTTTTTTTTTCCCGGATTCCTCAGATCCTTGGTTCTTAATTGAAAAGTTGTTACTTCCAGGCACTAGTTCCAAAGGCGTGTGCAATGTTATTTTACCATAACAATCTTACGAATATTTATTGTTGTATATTAAAGCATAAAATGCAATAATGTCCTTAAAGTAATTGAATCCCAGTCGAAAACATGGAGCGCAAGTTGACTGTGGTCAAAACAGTCATGCTCAAAATAACTGAGCGTATTAAATGTTGCTTAACATTATAACGTTACAGTACACATTAGCCATCAAGCATTATCGTAGCAATACAGCATAGCATATCATAGTAAGCTGGATCAATATTGAAATATATCAATAATCTACTGTAGCCTATTACTGTTCCAAAATGGCTAATGAAAAAATCATGCTGCGGCAGAAAAAATTGCTGTTAATGTTACTGAGTATAATTCTGTGGCATTGTATGATTTAAAATTACTCTCTGACGCGTCGTCTGGTTAGAGCAGGTTAAGTTAGAGCAACTAGGCAGTAAAGGTTAAAGGTTATATAACTCCATTGACAGGCGAACAAAATTACATAGTCCATGATTAAAATTTCTGGGTTTGAACACAGCTCAACAAACATTAGTATAGTTGTATTTTAATGCATATTATGGACTATCTTTAAATCCTATGTACCAATCTTGATTACATTCTTTATCAATTAGCCTATTACAAGCAGATTACTTATAAGAAAAGTCTAGCTTGGATTATATATATATATATAGTACTTATGAGGCTTTGTTCTCTGCTCAGGACACAATTTCTTCACTATATACTTACATAGCAAATATTTATATGTTTGCGGCTATATTAATGTTTTGAATTTCAAGTACAGCTCCTTTTAAATATACTTCAATAAACTATCGATTGACCTGGACCACACATATACAACTTCACATCTGCACTTTATAAACTTCATGTAATTCAGCTTGTGGAGGCTTATATGGTACTGTTAAAAAGAATAAAAATGGAGAATAAACAGGATGTGAATGTATTTATATAAAAAGTATAGATTTTCTATGAGAAGCCTGCCCTTCAGACATAAAAGGTTTAGCAGAAAACAAGGTGTCAGAAAAAAAAAGATTGTTCTGGTTTGGGCACTGAAACTCAGATACAACTATACTAATATTGATCGTTCAGTAACATCTTGTAAATCTGTTTGAGTGACTAACTGAAGTTATACATAACACAATGCATTATAAAAATACACTTTATTAGGGGTGGTAATCACCAGAGGCCCCACGATACGATATCAAGATGCTTATGTCACAATCCGATATTGCGATTTTGAACAAATTGCAATTTATTACTTTCATTCCAACTTAAAATTTTTCCCAATTTCCCAAAAAAATGATAACTTTGTCAACATCCGTTTATCTAAAAAGATACATTTGTTTATCTCACTTCAATTTCATTGCTGCAAAATGGGATTGTCGAGCAGACAAACTGACCAACACACGTATAATAGATCCTTGGAGTGTGTATCTATACAGTATTGCCATGAAAAATATTGCGATACTATGCTGTGTCGATTTTTACATCTACACACTTTCAATAGCAGTACATAAGTGAACAGGGACTCCATGTGACAGTTGGAAATATTTTATTCATGCAGGTCAGCTTTCAAAACAGCAATACAATGTAAAGTACTGTAAATGTCTCAGGTCCATCAAAATTGTGTAATCTTTATTTAATTTCATTGTATGTGTTAATTGACTTCATGCGTTATATGGGTTTAAAAAGGTATGTCTACAAGACCTAGTGTAGATTTTACTAATCCATTCAGTCAAATTCTTAACTCTCGCTTCAGTTTGAACAAAGCTAGGTAGCCTGGAAGCTTCTCTTCATTGCCAATTACAAAACAAAAAACATTTTTTCCAGATTTCAACTACAGTCATCAAACCCTCCTGGATTACTGTAGTCCAAATGCAAGTCGCTGGCATTGCCTAACCTGTCAACTATATACACATTGCTTTTTTTCACAGCAAACTTACCAATGCAAAGAGCAGATTTACAGCTGAATAGATAGCTCTGTGTACAATGAGTGAAAAACAGTTGGCTGGCTAACACTCCAGGGCTACTACAAACCTCTAGTTAACAGTGAACTAGCAACATTTACCTAGAGAAGTTCAATGTGAGCAGTACTTTCTACTTCAGTAGTCCTTAAAGCCCTTGACTTACCTGTTGACTTTGAAGGTCTCCAGCAGCCTTTGATGTCATCTCCCCCAGATTCAAGGTAAACTAGTCTCACCTATGAGCTCAGCTGGTGGGAGTATGTTACACCCTTCTTCACTTATGCTCAAATGTGAACATGTTCCAAAATTTTGGCACTGAAGGGAACAAGCTTTAAAAATAAAAGGTACGCTGATGAATTAAGACCAGAGATATTTAATCAGCGTGACGATTTGAACTAGTTTGTTACACGTGACTTCTCCATTAATTAAACGGATAATCATTCAATATGGGACATGCTTATTTTTTTTCTTCGAAGATTTAGGCAGAGTTTTCGATTAAATTTAAGTGCTGACACAGATGGTGTTTTAGCGCGGGGCATGATTTTGGGCACATGTGAACAACATTACTGCACAAATCCGTTTATTAAAAACAAGTTCGACAATGGACAGGTACATGTGAACGCTTTGCGGTGACTGTCCTATTAACAGTTGCTTTCTACATTTGTCAAACCTCTACGTCTTAGCAGGTTAACTTTCCACAGCACCGCCACATTGAGGTTTGGTTTGCGATGGGAATGCGTAACATGATGGAACCAACGTGCAGATTAGATTTAACACTAAACATGATTCAGTTCAGTTAAATCTACAGTCACAAGTATCGCCTAGAGACTACTGAAATTATTCAGCTTTCTAAGGTCACACACACACAACATCAGAATACTAATTTTGTTCAACGTAAAAGTACAAATAAAAAAAAAACCGCCTAATTCAGACGTCAAGCATAAAAAAAAAAAAATATATATATACACTACAGCACAAAGACAAACTAAAACAATCAGGGGGGGGGGGGGAAACGAGTAAAAGCTTTCCCAAAATAAAAACAAAAACAGACGAGGACGTCGGCAATTCAGTTCCTCCTGTGAGCGTCGCAGGTGAACGTAACGCGCTCAGCCACAGACAGGAAGAGGATAGTGTCACGTGCATCAGGAGGCGGCGAGCGGCGACGCAGTCGGACGACGATCCTGAAAAAAGAGCAAATGACACAAAATGAACTGTCTGCAACTGTTAACACAAAGCACGTTGTTCCATCTTAATTGTGTACATGTGGAGTTCTGCATCTCGAGTGGTTCTTCAGTAACAGAGATCCCAGACCGAACAGTCTTGTTGGTCGCATCACTCCACACACTGAAAGCTAATATTAGCTGAAATCAAAGTTTGTGCACAGGCGTACATTACCAACAAATTTACAAACTTGTTGAATGGCACTTTGTACGCACGCAAACCTTGTTTTCCCCCACAAGATGTGTGGTGTACAGGATAAGTCACAAGCTGCCTCGGCCTTTAAAAAAAAGGGACGAATTTCAGATAAAGATATGAACACCAGTCTACCTCAGACCTATTCTCACCTTCACATGCCAGGGCCTTGCTTAATAAGCGTAGCGTGCAGGCGGAGGCGGAGGCAGCCGTTCTGCGTAGGGGTCCCTGGCGCGTGGAACTCCGTATGCCGGGACCCGGGAAACCGGGGAGAGTCGAGAGCGCTCGTAGGAGTAGCCATTACTGGCAGGGGGCATAGGCGCGCTAGGCGCTCTCCGGAGGGGACTGCGATCTCGGGCATAGTACGAGGACGGAGGAGGTGGGAGGGGACGACGCTCATAGGGGTCAAGCGACGAGGTCATAAGGCGGTCTCGGACGACGGCTGAGGGGGGAGGGGGAGGAGGAGGGGCGCCAGCACGTTGGTCCTCATAGGCCATGCCATAAGGACGGGCTCTGTACTTCTCATAGTAATCTACCACGCCGTATCTCTCCCTTTCACCCTCATAGGGTCGTTCGGGGTAAACGGATCGTCTGGGGGGAGGGGGTGGCAGCGGAGGAGCAGGGTAACCTGGGGGTAAATGGCTGAGGCGGCCTCTCATGTAGCTGGGTGGGGGGGGGAGGTCGTGCCTCTCTCCCGGGTAACGAGGGGGCCAATAGCCACCCCTGTCTGGGGGAGGAGGGGGGTAGTCATCCCGTTCGTCATGTCTGGGACGGCTCTTAGAAATCTGAACATGGATGCGTTTGCCTAAATAAAAACAAAAAGGGAAAAAAAACAAATTATATAATTTTGTGTAACTAATAAAACGTGTCACAACTACATCTTTACTTGTTTTACATAATAGCCCTTACTTACCTTGAAATTCAGAATTGTCCAGTCCCTTGATGGCATCCATGGCCTCTTCAGAGTTAGACATGTGTACAAAAGCAAAATTCTTGACAACTGCACACTCTGTGACCGAGCCATACTCTTCAAAAAGAGCACGGAGCTCGTCATCGGCTCCCTTTTCTACATTAGCTACATGCAGTTTGACTGCGCCCTGGTTCTTCCCGTGGCTGGCCTCCACGTTGATTGGCGTGCCGTGAAGCTTGTAGAGGTGCAGATTCTTAATGGCTTTGGTGGCGTCCTTGCGGTCATCCATGTGGACAAAGGCGTAGTTCTTGATGATGGCACATTCTGTGACTGTGCCGTACTCCGTAAAGAGTGCCTTGATTTCCTCCTGGTCTGCTTCTCGGGGCAGATTCCCCACAAAAATCTTCACCATTGTTAAAAATCTGTTTCAGAGCAAATGAGAGAAAAGGGAATGCGTATGACATACGATGAGACAAAAACCTAATGAAATTTTTTGGGGGGGCATTTTTAGGCCTTTGTTGACAAGACAGCTGAATAAATGAAAGGGAAGAGAGAGGGGGGGTATGACAGAGGGCCGCAGGTCAGAGTCCAACCCGGGCCTGCTGCGTCGAGGAGTAGACCTCTATATATGGGCGCCCGCTCTACCAAAAGAGCTATCCAGGTGCCCAACATTGTTCATTCTTAATCATTTGGTGTTTTACTATAAAAAGAACTACGCCTAAATCATTTTCTATGGTACTATCTGGTCTCAGTTGTGAATTGAATGGACCCGTGCATTGCAAAATGGCTGACGTCAGTTTAAAGAACGCAGCGAGTCAACTAGCCAGCTAGCGTTACCTTGCCTTAATTGAATCATTTTTTTGGACACCAGTTATCTTTACGTTACTTATTTCAATATTAAAACGTTTCTATGTTTTTGTTGCTATAACGCGCTGCGGATTATTACCTAAATTTAAACAATTCCTGGTCTTGGTTTTGCAAATTTGCTAGAGCTAGCTAGCTGTTAGCTTCGGCCACGCTATTACACAAAGCACCACGGTCCATGTTACTAAAAACGTAAAGCGGCGAGCTGGCTAACAAATAGTCAAACGTTAGTAAATATGTTATAAGTATTAAATGCTGATGAATTGTAAATATCAAGACACAGGCGTGTAGATTTTTTTACCTTTTTTTTTTTTTTACAGGGAGGCCCTTACAAAGAATTCAAATCCTTCTCGAGAGCTGTTCTTTAGCCGAATGGGGGATGCCGACTTCCGTTTGCTTTTTGCCTGCCTTCTCTTCTTCTGTCTATCGTCGGGGTTTTTTCCCCCCGGATCACAGCCACACCGCCCCGACTGTCCAGGAGGCTACAGGCCATTATCCATCGTGCTGGATATATTTCATTTTCAAAAAGTTTCTACATCACAAATTTGGGTTTTACTTTAACCAAATTGTCCAAAAAAATAATGTGGATGGTTCCCTGCAACGCTCTTCACAAGTAAAATAAATGATCCGTTCACTACTATTATTGAATTGGGGTATTTAATGTTAAAAAATGAAAAAAAATGTCGGAAAAAAGGTTCAAAAAGTGGGGAAAAACAGCAACAAAAAACGTTAAAAAAAAAAAAAAAAAAAAAAAGCGCAGAAAAAAATCAAGAAACGTGGGGGAAAAAGCGACGGAAAAATAAACGTTTTAATTTTAAATTTTGACACATAAAAACGTGCATTATGGACGGGAAGACAACACAAGGGTTAAACGTTTACCGTATCCGCTTTTCATTTTGTTTTCTACGGTTTTATGCCCACATAGACGTATTTATTTACAAGTTATAGGCCTACAGCTCATGCAGAAGGCAGGTTTCTTCCTACAAACATTATGTATTGTTGTCAGCCACAGGCACGCTCCAACTCAATCCAAATCAGGCGAGTCACGTTACAGTTTTTTTTTCCAATTGCTAAAACACAATTTTGCAAACTATAGGCTTGTTTTATCAAATACTTAACACAAAATCCACAAAACCCAAACTGCAAAATACCTCATATATCCTGCACAATGAAGCACTGCAACCAACATATAGGCTAGCATTATCAAAATCTAACACTTCATTCATATGACCAGATTTTTTTTGTCTAACCAACTACACACTGTTGGGTATAATGAAAAGCACTCTCATCTTTAGTATGCTTTGCCATAATACTAAAAAAGTTCAAATTGTAGAAAATTCTACCAGATTGTTCACATGCACAGAAATATTTGCAGATACACACACATGCTGTCATTTATTTTTTTTTATTTTTCACCAAACTTCAAAGTGCAAGCAACATATGCACAGCAGATATATTTACATTGGACTGAACAAAAAAAACAGCAGGGTTGTAGCCGATTCCGTGGTCTGTCCCGGGACCATGGCAGGGACCAGTAGTTACTGCCACTAGGGGGCGCTAGAGACACTGGTCACGACCATCTCCTCAGTGGTCTGCCCTTCTCCCCTTTCCTGTCGTTTTGGCAGCACTGTTAGCTGGATAAATGTAACCGATCATAATCTTTTGTCTATAAAATACACTATATCAGATATATTATGATTATTATTGTTATTATTATTGATTATGAAGATCCGTGTGGTCAGGACCAGCTGGTCTCTGGCACGGACCAGTGGTCACAACCACTAGGGGCGCTAAAGACACTGGTCGCGACCAGTGGCACAGCGGTCATGACCAGCTTGTTACTGGCACAAAGGGCACTAAAATTACTGGTCCTGACCACCTCCTCTGTGATCTGTCACAGTCACACTGACCTGCATAATCGATAGTACTACTCATACAACTACGACTAATAATAATAATGTAATCATTGTTATTATGATTTCTATTAATAATAGTGATCAATAACATTGGATAGACAAATGATTATGGCTTCTCACATCAGGCGATTCTGCTAACACAGTGAGAAACGTGACAAGTTGTATTAAAAATAAATACAAACAAACACACCACAGATCACTCAACTGGTCCAAACAACAGAACAGATCACAGAGGAGGTGGTCAGGACCGGTCATTTTAGTGCCCTTTGAGTCCAGGCAAAATAGCTCATTTTGGAGCCAAAAATAGAACTAATTGTAAAATATTTTTTCAGCATAGATCATTTCTATAAAGTGTCCAGGACAACATACTAAAAGTCCTAAGAAATCCTAGTTGGGGAAATATGTTTAATTCTCATCAATCCAAGATGTGTGCCAGTAAGGCCATACAACAATACACCCCAATGGGGCTATTTTTTTCCTTTACTCCTATCAAAATAAAACTTTATACAATGAAAGTATCCATGAAAAGTAACATTTTTGTTTTGCCTGGCCTTATTGGCACACATCTTGGATTGATGAGAATTAAACATATTTCCTCAACTAGGATTTCTTAGGACTTTTAGTATGTTGTTCTGGACACCTCATAGAAATTATCTAAGCTGCAAAAAAATATTTTACAATTAGTCTGTTGTAAAACGCTACTTTGCCTGGACTATTTGTGCCAGTTAGAAGCTGGTCATGACCGCTGTGCCACTAGTCGCGACCAGTGTCTTTAGCGCCCCTAGTGGTTGTGACCACTGGTCTGTGCCAGAGACCAGCTGGTCCTGACCACACGGATCTTCATAATCAATAATAATAACAATAATAATCACACTATATCTGATATAGTGTATTTTATAGACAAAATATTATGATCTCTAACATTTATCCAGCTAACAGTGCTGCCAAAACGACAGGAAAGGAGAGAAAATACTAAAGAGACTTCACAGACCACAGGGACCACAGGGCAGACCACTGAGGAGCTGGTCCCGACCAGTGTCTCTAGCGCCCCTAGTGGTTGTGACCACTGGTCCCTGCCAGAGACCATGGTCCCGGGACAGACCACGGAATCGGCTACAACCCCCTCTCAAAAAAACAGTAAACTGAAAAAGAAAATTGCGGAAAAAAATGTGCCGAAAAAAATATAGATATAGAAAACAAAGAGGCATCATAGTGCTTACCTCCTGAAGTGATAACAATTACTGTAACCATTGAGGTGTTGGGCCAGGTAGCACATACAGTATGTTGGCCAATTAGCTCGTAAAGTCATTTTGAATGACTGAATGAGTGTTTTGAAATGGCAAACATGTGACTTTATGTCAGACTGTTGTGTTGACTGTTATGCAGAGAACCGTGTCCAGTGCATTTAAAAAGTGCCGTTTTGAAATGCAAAATGTGTGTAAAGCAGAACATGTGTTTAGACTTGAGAAGAGTCTCTCTGTGTGTCAGTTTAAATGATTGTGCTATGCATGTCATTTTAGTGGGTTAGCAAAAAGGTATTTTATTTTTTTTAAATACCTTTTTTTCATCAATTCAATTATCAATTAACCTACAATAAAAGCCACATAGGTTACATACAACACTCAATAATGTCTGAGAGCAAAAACAAACATAATACACATCACATGAAATATACATACACATAAAGAACCTATATAAACAGAAATACACACAAAAAGTTTCTGATTCCTAATCAGATAATAAATAAATATTAAGTAAATGTAGAAAAGTAAGTAAATTAGGGATGAAAAACAAAATTATATTGTAAAAATATACAATTATAACAGGATACACAACCACACTGTAAATGTGTAACTTCATTTCACATCAATATTAAATAAAAGATATAATAACCGATATAGCATTATGGAAGCTCATCAAATACATTCTTATAACAGTCTATAAATGTATTGTTTTTTTATTATTATTTATCAAATGAAGAAGTGACTTAAATTCCCATTTAAAAAAGAGGAAATGAGGGTTGAGAACCTAAGGATTTTTTTTGGTTATGGATGAAGAATTTCCCTAGTAAAATAAAAAATAAAAAAAGTGAACCACATACATTAGAGATGTATCCTTCCTATTGTCAAAATAACACATTACATCCTTTAAAGTAAAAGTATGAATGACCCAGGGAGGGGATGGAAAGTGAAACCATTTAAATCTGACCAAAATTTCTATAAAGTAGCGCCACATTGAAAGAAAAGATGGATACAAGTTCCATCAGTGCATCCACAAACATTACAGGAGCTATCAACCATATACTGAGATATAATACCGAATTTACTGGATAGATTTTGTGTACAATTTTGGAATGAATATCTTTTACTTTGTTAGAAATACAAAATGTATGACGTAAAAAAAGCCATGTTTTTGTTTCCATTTTATATCTTCCAAATGTGAATTCCAATAAGACTTTCCTCTTGGAATCATTTTGTTTTTACTTTGCAAAATATGACGGATACATGTGTTATCTGCTGACTGTCTTGCCATCACAGCTGGTAACTAATCATGGATTCTTATGGGTAGCCTAAATATCATATTCATTGCAGTAAGTGGAGATGTTCTGAGCCTTCCTTTGTTTGGTTTATAAATGATTTTAAATTGACTTTTTTCCTCACTGAAAAAGATCAAATCTAGTAAAATTGCAAGAAAAAGGTGTAGTGACATATCTAGGGACCTCCCCTTGTGTGCTTCTCTAAATGTTCATTTTATTTTCTCTAGCCTTTTTGCTTTTGACTTGTGTATTTTTAAGTAGTTCCCCCTTTTTTATTTATTTTTTATTTTTTTGCTTAGGTAATTCTTTCTTGTATTGTATCTACGAATGTATATTCTCTTTCCCCTACGAGAGTTGTGTATGTTTTGTGACTTTATTTATTATTTCAAAATATATTTTACAAATATTCAGTCATCACAGTTTGTAATCAAACAAAATTATACAACCATATGTACAAATAATATCATGTGAAAGTAAGTAGGAAAGTAATAATCTAAACAGAGAAAAATAAAATAGTACAAAGTACAAAAGTGACAGACTTTCAAACTTCGTAAGTAATATAGACAGCAGGAGCACTTAGTCAAAGACATCTGAGTAGACATCATATATTAAGATAGCTTTCTTGTTGGATACCAACTTTAGAGACTCAAAGTACATGTCAAATTCAACCTGGAATAGTCTGAAGCACAGTGTTGATCTAGAACATTTTTACCTTATGGATATGGAACTTACCTAATAAAATAAAGAGATTTACAAAATTACATAACTTTCTATCTTTACATTCAAAATAGGTAATAATATGTTTCCCTTCAAGTGTGATTGTATGTTTTGTTTTAGATACCATATCATCTTCAAAGCTTTTCCAGAATGCAATACAAAATGAACAACCATAAAAAAAGATGGGTTAACAACTCTTGTTCAATCATGGATTTATGTATGCATGCCCACTCTGTTCATGAACGTGACGTAGCAGGCTGATATCGAAACAGATTTTTTTAAAACATATCAGAAATACTATCCGCGTACCACCAGAGGGAGCACGCGGCCCACCAGTGGTACTTGTACCACAGTTTGAGAACCAGTGGGAGCCGTTACGTCATGGTGTTTTGACCTGGCTTGCCAGAAATCCCCTTCCATCACATGTGTGATATGTCCAAGTCTGGTAATAACCCTGTCTCGTATTTATTAACCAATACGGTCACTTGTCACTGCTTAATCCATGTAGTTACCTCCTTTTGATTTATTTATTTTACCTTTATTTTACCAGGGAAAAGAATCACATTGAGATTACAATGTCTTTTACAAGTGAGCCCTGGCCAAGAAGGCAGCACATACAGGATACACTTTAACATACAACAAATAACACACAAACAGGGATGGACTGCAAAAATAAATAAGAAAACATTTTAAAAACAAGCGCAGACATGCCACTAAAGGAATGCAAGCGATGCAAGTTACTACTTCTCGTAATCCATGGTTAATGTGTAACACTTTAACTTTACAGTTTATTACAGGGCATAGTTTAAAGTATAATACAGCTATTTGTTTCTACATTTTCAACTTGATTATTATTATTATTTAGGTATTATTTTGCACCCTGTTACTCTATTACTCCATGTAGGTTAAAAAGGCTGTGATCTTATTATAATAACAGCTACTTTTAAAGTATAATACAGCTATTTGTTTCTACATTTTCAACTTGAGCACATTAAAGTGTAAACATGCTGTTGTTAAATAGTGTTTTATCAGCCATACATTTTGACAACTATTTCAGGAGAACTCTAGTTAATGACAGTCATCTATTCTCATCTTAATCTTTGGAAACAGGTTTGTCCAGATTTGCTTGAGATGAATATAAGTCGCTTCATTTTTCAGTGCACGAGCTCAGGTTACCGTGATAAACTGAGGTTGAAAAACAACAACAACAATGCAAAATATGTACGCCTCTCTTGGCATCAAATTCTCGGAAAGTTGTGCACTTTCTGTTCCACTCTGTGGTGGAAGATGTATTAAGTAGTCTACTTACAGCAAGTAGGCCTTAAACTACAATAACTTAAGTATTTAAGTACAATGTTGACGGCTTCAGTGTTTCCATTAGCCTATTCCACTAGTTTCTACTTCTAGCCTATAGGCCTACTCCACTACCTTTCTGAGGGAAATATTGTAGCCTACTTTTTACTACACTACATTTATTTAACAGCTAAAGTTACTTTGCAGATTTAGATTGTTTCTTGTTATGGTGGGTATATGCTGCTGGGTCTGCTGGGCATAAAGGATCTGGGTCAGGAATGTGAAACCATACAGGGAGTGACTTCCTTTCTGTTTCAAGTTGGATCAGCAGGGACTTTTCGGTGCTCTAATGCTACGTTCAGGTGCTCGTTTTAAAATTGTATGTTAGAGAACAGCAATCCATTTGATTAGAGAACTAAAAAAAAAAAATAGGTAGGCTACAATACAAAAGTAGCTACAAGAACGTAAGAACATGAAATATGCCTTACAATTTTCCCAGAAGCAGTCTGAACCCCAAATATATATTCAGCTTAGAATGATAGCCTACAAAACCGAAAAAGCAGCAAATAGCCTAATCATATTTCAGGAGCATGAATTGTTGCCATTTAGCTTGATAAAAGACGATTCATTTATAAGCAAAATTGTTAGCTAGCTAGACAGTGTCAGCACTAATGTGGAGCCAGTGACATGGCGTTTGGGCATTTGGCACTACATTGTTTTAGATTATTCTTCGTCAAAAATATGTGTAGGCTAAATTTAGCTTAGTGGTCCACTGAACTTGTATTTGTGTTAGTAGCTAATTCCGTTGCTAGACTGAGAAATGGCTACTAACATTCTTATCCCCCCCAGTTGTTGGACAGAACTTCCATGTTCACCTCATGTAAACAAAATGAAATCGAAATACAGACCTTTCTTTTCACCACCGCTTAACCTCATCCGTAATTTGCGGCAATGCTTTTTTTTTTCTTCCTCCCGAATTTGTACTTGAAAGCAGCATTGCACTGGGTCTTTTAGGAGTGACGAAACTCCAGAGAGTGGGGAGAAAACAACTGAGCGCTCGAGACTATTGTTTTCTTTTGGAGCAGCAGCACCGTTACTCAGTCAGCTGTTGCTTAGAGTACTCTACATTTGATCTAGCTTTTCTGTGGACGGAGTATCTATCTATTTCTCCAAATTAAAAACGTCAACATTCAGGTAACGTTAAGGCACAGACATCTTAACAGCAACAGCACACATGAATGTATTACTTTACTTTCGTCTTGACTGGTAAACCGCCTGACCTCACTGGACTCCTAATATGTTTGTTTCTAGATACTGATTTCATCAGGAGCTTTTATTTGGATATTTTTTCTCATGATGAATGTCTCCCAGACAATGGAGACGGAGGAGGATCTCCTGACTTGTCTCCACGTCCAACTGTACCACCCTCAGAGTTGTAAGGGCCTTTTCGGGCTGCTTCCTCTGGGGACCAAGAGCAAACACTCGGCAGAAGAGCCTCTCAGGCTGGGACGTGACGCCCAGGGCTGCACTTTCGCCCTGGTCGACGCCCGGATGTCCCGCAGGCAGCTGGCCCTCCACGCCTACCGCACCCCCCAGAGCCCAGACTTGCTGTTCGCCATCCAGAACCTGAGCCAGAGGGGGCGGCTGTCGGTGAACAGCTTGGCGCTGGGCTACCTGGAGAGGATGGATCTCCCGGACAAGGCCCTGGTCCGGTTCGGAGAGTATGAGATGCTGATCGTCCGTGAGTCTGGCGAGGCCAAGGGGAGCTTCGAGGTGGAGTTTGAGGTGCTGACAGTCCCTCCGTCCAGAGAGACATGCATGTATGTGCCTAGTATGAGCCCTGTCATGGAAACAGGCTCACGTGTGATCAACAGTCTTCCAGGTGAACTCAGAGTAGGCCTCCTTGGCCCCCTTGAGACCGACGAGACTCTCATGTATAATTCCTGATGTGACTTGTATCTTTGTTATTGACTTGCATTTGATGCAATACAAATGATAATGTGTAGTTGTTAGAGTTAAAGCAGACTAGAACTGGATCCATCCTTGTAATGTGAAATCATAGTATTATTATTTAGGTAGGCTATTATTTTGCACCACGTTACTCTATTTCGTTACCACGTTACATAATATACATTATTATGTATCGGTTAAAAAGCTGTGATCTTATTATGATAACAGCTACTTTTACAGTATAATACAGCTATTTGTTTCTACATTTTCAACTTGAACATTAAAGTGTTTTTTTGTAAACATGCTGTTATTAAATAGTGTTTTATCAGCCATACATTTTGATAACTATTTCAGGGGAACTCTAGTTAATGACAATCATCTATTACTTTGATATTACCTTCCCCCCAAGGCTATATATATATATATATATATATATATATATATATATATATATATATATATATATATATATATATATATATATATATATGTGTGTGTGTGTGTGTGTGTGTGTGTGTGGTACAGTATACGCACTACAATACAATAGGCTACACCACTGATCTTAATCTTTATATACAGGTTGGTCCAGATTTGCTTGAGATGAATATAAGTCGCTTCATTTTTCAGTGCACGAGCTCAGGTTACCGTGATAAACTGAGGTTGAAAAAAAAAAAAAAGCAAAATATGTACGCCTCTCTTGGCATCAAATTCTCGGAAAGTTGTGCATTTTCTGTTCCACTCTGTGGTGGAGGATGTATTAAGTAGTCTACTTACAGCAAGTACGCCTTAAACTACAATAACTTAAGTATTTAAGTACAATGTTGATGGGCTTTACTTCAGTGTTTCCATTAGCCTGTCCCACCTTTCAGAGGGAAATATACTTTTTACTCCACTGCATTTATTTAACAGTTAAAGTTACTAGTTACTTTGCAGATTTAGATCAATAATACAAAACTATGAATCTTAAATATAAAATATAAATATAAACTAATCAATTATTATTAAAAAAAAATGTATGCATTACGCTATATAGGCCTATACAAAGTAAAGAAAGCTAATCAAATAAAGACCTGAACAAAGATTCTGAAAATGGGCCATTCTGCATAAGGAGTACTTTTTGTACGTATATTTGTAAGTATATTTCGATGCTAGTACTTTTGTACTTCAGAGTTTGAGTGCAGGACTTTTACTTAAGTATGTATACTGTAGTATTGCTTTTACTTAAGTGAAAGATGTGAATACTTCTTCCACCAATGATTAGCCTACGAGTTAAAGTTCTCCATCCAAAACTTCACTTACGAACAGTGCAATCACAAGGATCATCAGAAAAATATAACTCTTATGCATTTGCCCTATTATTGTAGAATATAAGGTAGGGTTATTATTATGAAAAAAAAAACTAAAATTAGGGCGCCTTTGTGGCGCACCTGGTAGAGCGGGCGCCCATATATAGAGGGTTACTCCTCGACGCAGACTTTGCTGCATGTCATTCCCCCTCTCTCTCCCCCCTTTCATGTATTCAACTGCCCTCTATAAATAAAAGTCTAAAATGCCCAAAAAATAAATACAACGAAATGAAAATGTTTCAATCTTAAAATGGAATGGAATAAAGTTGCATAAAATGGAAACTAAAAGTACCTTAACATTGTACTTAAATAAATGTACTTATTTACTTTCCACCACTCATTTCAGAGCCGGTGTGGAGACATGTTTAACATAGTTTCTACTCAACATGACATGATCAGACAAAAAACACGAGTTAAAAAAATACAAACACTAGTAGGCCTACAAAGAAACATGGTGCTGTTGTTTTTAATAGATCTAAGATGATCATATTGAATATACAAGCAGGAAATGCAATGCGAGATCTTGATCTAGTCATTGAAGCATGTTGAAGATGTTATTGGAGTTGTTAACAGACAGCAGGCGTCAGGAATGACAAGGACCAAAGTCATAAAGGGTTGCAACAGCGTGATCTTTGTCTATAAAACCACCTCCGGTTATTCAACACTGTGATGACACTCTAAACACGCATGATTTCCGTAACCAGAGTCCAGAAATAAGGGAGTGAGCTTAGAGGAAAGCCCGTTTGAACTCAAATGACTTGAGTGAGCAAACAAAAGTTCCAAAAAGAGGAATAGAGAAAATGACACTTCTCATCCTGTGGCAGATCTGTGGGGGGGGGGGGGGGGGGGGGGGGGGGGCATTTACTTTAATTCTTTTTTTTTTCTTCTCACCTCAATAAACACAGCATCGTTAGCCATTGCTGAACAAGCACATCTGCTAATTTTAGCAGAAAATAGGACATGGTTAATCAAGTCAAGTGGCATAGGCCGATTGTGTGATACAAGCAGATTGTAGGCTACTGCCGTGTAAGGGAATTCACTGTTTTTGTAGACATTAGGCCTACTGCTGAATTTGAGTAAAAACTGTGATGAGATTTTGTAGTACCACTTTGTCTATCGTATCGTATACCCCACACCTTTTAACCCTTGTGTTGTCCTCAGGTCAAATTTGATCCATTTAAAAAAATATAAATAAATAAAAATCTTTATCAGAAAAGTGGGTTTCTTTCAACCAAATGTTCAGAAAAATAATGCGGATTGTTCCACACAACGCTCTTCACAAGTAATGTGAATGATGATGATAATTTGGATGAGTTATTCAATTTTATAGCATTCAAAAAAAAAAAAAATTATGAAAGAACGTTGAAAAAAAGTGACAAAAATGTCCGCAAAAGCTTCTAAACCATGTGTGTGTGGGGTGGGGACAAAAAAACGTCAAAAGGCGCAGAAAAAATTGATAAAAACATCGGGGGGGGGGGGGGGGGGGGGGGGGAAGCAAAAGTTTTGAAAACGACGACCACAACGTTGAACAAAGTTTCAATTTTGACCCAGAAAAACAAAAAGTTGCACGGTCAACGAGAAGACAACACAAGGGTTAAGGTAGTGTCTCTGGGCGCTTGGGTAGATCACGCACCTATATATAGAGGTTTACTCCTTGACGCAGTGGTCGTGGGTTTGACTCCGGCCTGAGGCCCTTTGCTGCATGTCACGCCCCCTCTCATGTCTCCATCTGTCCTATAAAAATAAAGGCCTTAAATGCCCCCAAAAAATAAATAAATATATGAAAGGTAAAGTGTCTTTGTATAATGCATAGTAAGCTAGTTTGAATAAGACAAGACAGACATCGATTCAGACTTTGAGAAAAATGTGTTTATTTACTCAGGTACTTATACTAAAAAACTAAATACAAAACTCTATATCCATATTTTAAAAATAAAACTCATAACACATTTTTATCAAAATGTGCTACAAACATCTGTATGCAAGTAGGCTATATTGTATAAAATCGTATTAGGTTCAGAACTAGTTCATAGACATGAATATTATTCATATATATTGGTAAAACAGGAGTAAACTGACGACCCCTGACTAAGTGACACATTTTCTGGATATTTCAACTTATATTCAATGCATAACAATAACAGCACAGAACTGAACTGAACTAAACTGTTGAATTAACCCCAATAGCAAACGCAATAACTGCAGGACGTTTGTTTAAACGAGTGATTTCAATGAACTTTGAGCAGATTATTTCTTGTGACTCATCAGAAATTAGTTTTCCTGTTTTTTAAGGAACTTGCAATACAATTCTGTCTGCCTTATATAGTGCATTTGTTTTAATTTTTTTTGTTCAATGTTTAAGTGTTTTCCAAGTAGTATAATACAAAAGGGACAAAGCTTAGGAGTAAAACAATATGCCAATATGAAAAGAGGAAAGAAAAAGAGGAAAAAAAAAAAACCTTGGCCGTATTACTAGTACTCTAAATTAAAATGTTATCAAAGAGGTGAGTGGCTTATTGTGAATCTCACAACTGCTCAAGGACTCTGTCAAATTGAGCGAGATGGTCTAAGAACGGCTGCCAAATCTTGTCGCATTTTTTAAGATTGTCCGTCATGCCACATCAGATTTTCTCCATATGTAATACAGAGGTTAAGTTCTGTTTAGCCACGTAATAATGGTGTGCTGTACAGAGGGACTACGAGTCAATAGAGCCAGGGGGAAGCCAAGCAGTGCCACTTCTGGCTCAGGCTTGAACACACAGTTGTACATTTCAGAAAACCAGTGGGGTATTCCACACCAGAAGACATACCATTTGACATTTTTTTAGACAAATTCAGTGTTATCTTCTCCCTGACACTTGGCCATGGTTTTATTAGCTCTTTGATTGTTTTAACTGGGTACTTCTCTAATGCAGGACAAGGCTTTTTAGCAGAGAGGGAAGGCTCTGGGAACATAGATTCTGGTCCTGTTTATACCCAAACTTTGGTTGTCTTACACCCCTTAAAATCAAGAAGGCCTCACAAGCCCCTGTTAAGCTGTGGCGACCCAGTACCCCTCAGGTTGGGGAGCAGTAGGCTAGAGGACCCCCCCCCCGTGGGTGAGACTGATAGAGGGTCTTTGTCATCGTTTGAGACTGATCGAGTGTGCGACAGTGCAGGTTGTTCCGAGGACTGGACATTCCCCTCTAGCTCACCAGTCAATCCACCTCCTGTGGAAACAGAAGACACTTCACTCAAAGCTCATAGATAAGTCTGTTATGGACTTCATAGTGAACTCGCACTGCTTTACCTTGTTAACTACAGGGCCACCTGACCCCATCTTGTGATGTTCAGAGACCACAAACTCCTCTGAATTCATTTTTTAAGAACCATTACAGCTGGCAGAGCAGAGACATGCCTGGAGCTGAAGAAACAGGGTGAGCGATCCCACTCATCACAACACTATCATATCTTCATTACCTCATATCTATGATAATGGATTAACGCAAAAAAAAAAAAAAAGTTTTTTTTTGGCAAGATGCACAACTGGAGTGTATTAAATAAAAATGTCAAGGCTTCCAACAAATGTATGGGAACACTGCAGTATGAATGAATTAACACAAGAGGGCGACAGGAGACCATTAGTTGCATGAGTAATGGCGTTTTTCCATTACATGGTACCTGCTCAACTCTACTCGCCTCGACACACTGTGCGTCCGTTTTCCATTGCAGATTTTAGTACCGCCTCAGCGTGGCTGGTCATCATATGCCGGCTCAACGCACACACACCAGCGCACAAGTATAAACATCAGGCCACTTGAGCTTGTTTTACAGTTCTATGGAGGCGCCACGCAGAGCTTTCTCCGTAGCCTATAGAAGTGGCCTGATGTTTATACTTGTGTGCTGGTATGAGCGTCGAGCCGGCCGTGTGTGTACGTAGGCTACAGCAAAAGCTCTGCCTGGAGTCTCCGCAGAACTGTAAACAAGCGGCGCTGCAGTAAAACGCAACACACACACAGAAGGTGTGTTGTTGTTGCCAGAAGAAACATTTAGTTTCTAATGAAGCTGGAGGCAGCAAAAAAATAACAGCTGGCTAAACTATTTAAAAATAGCGGGTTTGTTCAGGACACCCGTCTGTCGCTTTCACGTCACCTTTTCGGCTCGCCTCAGCTCGCTTGGAACCTCGACTGGGGTACAGGTACCATGTAATGGAAAAGCGCCATAAATGTTGTGCAGAAAAGTTTAAACAATACCTACCTCTCTTCTACAGGATGCTGCACATCTTCCGAGGAGGACTTACCATGAGCTGGCATCTCCAGCATTGACACTAACAACCTACAAAGAGCACACATACTAAGAATACCAAGACTGCATGCAATTTGTGGTACTTACACATTGATAAAATGTTGAAAGTAAAAGAAAATAATGGAAACTCTAACGTGTAGTGTGAACTCAATGACAGGGAAATGAAGAATCATATCTAGACTTAACCAATGTCGCAAGACAGAAACGTGGGCCATTGGAAAGCTCAGTTAATTATTGTTCTAATTCTAGGACCACCACTAATTGACTCGACACAAGGTAGGCAATGGACAACGGTTACTGAGGAAAGATGCAGGTGGGTGTGTGTCAAAGCGTTGCAGCAGATAAGACGCATCAAAAACACATTGGTTGTCAGTCCTGGATTTGTGGCCAGCTACAGACTTCATTAGCTGAATTAACTTTTTTTTTGGGGGGGAGGGGGGGGTGAGTCAGAATCAAAAATCCACTTTGAAGTTTGCACACTTTTTTTTTTTTTTTTTACACTGGCAACGATTCAAGAAAGTAGTAGTCAATTTAACCTTGGTGGTCAGGGAACAGCTGCTCTAAAATAATTTCCTCACTTCGCATTGCACGCTTGGTTGCTCACTTGAACCAAGTTTGACGGAAAGCAGATTGGGTGTGGTTTCGCAAACAAAAGACCTAACCGGCTCGTTGGAGATGAACTGCGTCTCGTCTGTAAAGTGGACGAGAGCATCCAGCAGCTGTCAAGTCGGACAGTTTCCAGCAGCCTTCAGGCTGAGCAGGAAGTCACAGAAACACTGTGGACCGATTCCGATTTAATAAAATGTTACCAGACCCATATATCAGCTTGTACAGTCTCCAGTTGTTTTTATTAAGACACAGTAGCTGTAAAAATGTGATCTGCTGCTGATTTTAATTAATTAACACACTGTAGATGATCTGTAATCTGAACAGATTTAGTCTCTGACTTCTAAACATCACTATCATGTGGTTTGCCCAGAATAAACCTTTAAAGCAGACAAATAGTTAAAATCCCTGACAGAACATCACCTACCGTGTGTCAAGCGGATAACTCAAGGGTGTGAAGAATGGCGCGTTAAGAGTTAAACGCCCGAGTAATACTACATCTGGTCTGGTGAATGGTGGCAGCCTGCCGAGTCGTTAAAAGGCTTACACGAGGAATAATTTGACAGTTAAAAGCGAGTTTTTGGTTTGATTTGTTTATTAAAAAGCCTTTAAATGAAATGCAACTTGTAAAGTAAATAAAAATCATACATAATGATGCTATAAGATTCTATTTTCGCAAGAAAAAGATAACAAAGTGTAAAAAGAACAAAACCACACTGGAACTTTTGATTTGCCTAACATGTTACGCAAATGGGACAACCGGCCACACCATGCATTTTATAAACTAATTTTGATCAACCAACCTTAGTGTGAGCACAATGATGCCGTTTACAAAGACTATATATATGTGGTTTCCATTTAACTGACTTCCCTTGTTATAAAATGTCACAGTTTCCCAGAGGCCGTATCAATTTAGAAAGATTGAAGAGCAGGAGATTTGGGCCATTACCAGTACTGCGTCACACTGAAATAGACTAAGCATCTAAGCCAGCATCCTATTCTGCAAAAACATTTTGAAGGATTTGAACAGTAACACAAGCAGAGGAACAGAAAAAAGGCATAAAACAGCTCAGAAGAATACGTGAACTGTAGACATGGAATCATGTTTTGTTTTTTTAAAGTACGGGGCTCCAGTAAGTCTCAGGCGAACGCAACGCAATCCACCATAGACGAGAGGGGGGGGGGGATGTATAGCGCCACGTACATCAGCAGACGACGACGATCTTGTCATATTCTAAACCTGGAAAGAGAGCACACGACATGTCAAGGAGCGCGTTTTACTCAGGACACGCGCAAGACTGATCTTTGATGTTAAAGCAGCAATATTTTAGGATTCTATCAGCATTGCTAGGTTGTTGTATATTGATCTCTTGGCTGGACTAGATCTGCAGGTACTGAGAGCTCTGGCTGATGCTGATGGTTTAAAGCGTGATTCTACCTCAACTTACGGACCGAGCTCTCACACATTCATTTCCGTACATTGTCATTTTAAGATTTTATCAAATCATGCCTACTTCCTATCAACGTGATTTAACATGTCATGAGCCATCCACTCTTGTGTCCTCACCTTGAATTACACTCCTGTGTTCCTAATAGCCCGCATATCGTGGGGGTGGCGGCGGCGGCCCTCTCTCTGAGAAAGAGTCCCTCGGGCGAGGAGCTCCGTACATCGGCGGAGCATACATGGGAGCCCTGGACAGCGGGGACAGCCGGGACCGCTCGTAGGAGTACCCGTTACCAGCTGAGGGAGCGGGCGGAGGCGGGGCTCGTCTGATGGGGCTTCGATCCCGGGCCATGTAGGACGGAGGAGGAGGGGGAGGAAGCGGACGGCGGTCGTACGGGTCAGGGGGACCCATGCCGAGACGTTCTCTAACCAGTGCAGAGGGGGGAGGCGGAGGAGGGGGGTCACTGGAACGCCTGCCGTCGTAGCCGGCCATGCTGTAAGGGCGGGCTCTGTATTTCTCATAGAAATCGACCATCCCGTAGGCGTCGCGCTCGCCATAGCCACGGTCGGGATACGATGCCCGTCTCGGGGGAGGGGGCGGCGGAGGCAGAGGAGCGTAAGCGGGCATGCGCTCTCTGTAGGGATGCTCGGGCCTCTCCCCTGGGAAGCGGGGAGGATAATAGCCTCCTCTGCCTGGCGGAGGGTGTGGGTACTCCTCCTCCTCTCCTCTGGGTCTGCTTTTTGATATCTGAACATGTATACGCTTTCCTGAGAGAGAGAAAATCATTGTCCCTCAAATCTAAAAAAGGCAGAATACGAATAGTATGGACACCCCAAAAACTTCCAATCCTTTAAATTCGTAGTAGAACATCCAATTGACTTACCTTGAAACTCTGTGTTGTCCAGGCCCTTTATGGCATCCATGGCCTCATCAGAACTGTCCATGTGTACAAAGGCGAAGTTCTTGACAATGGCGCACTCTCTGACTGTGCCATACTCTTCAAACAGGGCGCGGAGCTCGTCGTCGAAGCCCTTTTCTACATTGGCGATGTGGAGCTTCACAGGGTACTGGTCCTTCCCTCTGCTGGGCTCCACATTGATGGGTCTGCCGTTCAGCTTATGGAGATGGAGCTCACGGATGGCTTTGGTGGCAGACTTGCGGTCTTCCATATGGACAAAAGCATAGTTTTTGTACTTGGCACATTCTGTCACTGTGCCATATTGGGTAAACAGAGCTTCAATGTCCTCCTTCTCCGTGTGCTGAGACAGGTTCCCAATGAAGATCTTGACCATTGTTGCTCCAGTGTACTCTTAAAAAAAGAAAGAAAAAAAAAAAAAAAAGGGGTAGAGACACAGTGAGACACCATTTAGTACCAGAAGGTTACCCCTGAGAGAGCAAATGGTGAACCCATAACGTCATTATCAGGAATTAGACCGCTTGTAATGGAGACGACTGTAGGTAGATGCTAGAATGTAGTTAACGAAAACACGGACATACTGCGCAGGCGTCAACACAAACTGTTATTTGAACCCTGTTTTAATGGCTTTTTTATTTATATAGCACATTTAATTATACAGAAACTCAAAGTGCTAAAACAGCATAAACGCTAGAACAACGCATCAACAGAAATAAGAATACAGTATAATCAGCTTCTATGCAGCAATAACCTACTTCAGAACTATTTCTACACTAAGAGGCGATTAATATTATAAGTAACGAGATGGAAACCTAACAGTCTTTTAACTTTACATTTACCCGTAATAGCTAGCTAGCTAGCTCCTAACTTAAGTGTTGACGCTTGCGCAGTAACGTTAAGCCGGCGGTGGGTCGAAGACCGTTTCCCCTAACTTAGCTTAACCTGAACCAAATATGCCCTGGCCTTAACCACGGAGCGCGCGCAATCATTTTAACAGGAGGGAAACTCTATTCGACTAGGGAAAAACACTTCACCACAACACCTAACGTTACGTCAACTACGTTCGGTAGCAACATTCTAGCATCTACCCGACAGAGCTCAACAATTATCACAGCTGTCAACAAGTGGCACGCTTATCTTCGTCCTTATTAACCTTTACGTTAACTTTTGTTATCGGTCTGAAAGCTGTACTACTTAAAATACAAGGGACTTGTATTTGAAAACAAAACAAAAAGTCAAATAAGTTTCCGCGTTTTCACTTCCTGGTCAGAGTGCTGCTAGCAAGGCCGAGCCAGGCTCGTTTCATTTGAATGGAGCAAGCCAAGACTAATAGTTAGCTATTAGCTAGCTAGCTATCCACGTTAGCCATGTTGCCTTATGCGTGACTAAACCAAATACAATTTCCGTTTGACCATTGATATTGTTATTGTATGCAAGTACGTTGATACGCTTGTAAAACTAAAGTGATATGAGAACAACACAAAAACGAAAAACTACTCACAGCTTGCGAACGGCGCCACAACGAAGTCGAAACTCCTCAGTTACGTTTCGTGGATACCGTCCGTCTGGGAAGGGAGGGGATAAAAGCGCTCAAGTATGAAATTGATTGGTGGATAGTTGTGTTTCTCAAAAAGTACGGACTGTGATTGGTTAAAGGTATGAAGAAAGGCTTTACCCGGAAAAGGCTTTTGTTCATTCATGAGATGGCCTTCCTGTTTTGTAAAAAAAAAAAAGTTTGCTTTTAACTTTTTCAAACTTTAAAATTGAACAACGAAGTTTGTGTAAAATATACACAAACTACTCCTTCTTTCTTTTATTTTGTCAATATTAGTTATTAATTTTTATTGGATTATATGTTAATATATAGACCTATTTATTATCTGTTGTCACATGTATTCATATATCATAGGCTATATAATAAATTAAAAGTTCATGGTTGAAGGACATGAATGATGTTGATGAAATGAATAATAAAAACTGTTAAATGATGTCCGTGTGAATTATAATCCCCACGTAGGAATAATTAAATACTACTATAAGTGCGTGGATTTAGGTCGAGGCGATATGAATAACTCATCTGTTCATCTTAACATCTCAACGTGTAGTGCATTTTTAATAAAGTGAACAACACCTTATTAAAATGTAAAGCTGCATTAATACTTTTTTGTCATTGTTCTTTTTGTCTGTATGGACACTTGGGGGCAGAGCTCCACTGCAAGCTACGAATTCATTGTTCCTATTTAAAAAAAAAAAAAAGGCTGATTTCGGCTTTAAATATGTAGCTTAATCTGTGACATAATGTAGCCCAAGAGAAAGAATAAACTATTTTTTTAAATATCCCCATGCATATCCTTTTCAAACTGAAATTAAACAGAAAAAAAACATTGTTGGCATTTTCATGACTCACTTCCTGCAGGGAGAGAAACCATTTCCGGCCAGTCACCACGCTCCATGTGTGAATTTAATCTGGACATTAAAGACAAATGTCTATGTCCCTGTTTGGTCCATTAAGACTACGTGAAGAAATAGCTCTCATGGGGAGAAAAAACTGAACTGGCACAGTAACAATGGAAACCGTATTACATTATATACAATCTAGAAATTATACAGTATTGCTGAGGATATAGGCAGGGGGGGGGGTACTAGACTAGGTCAATGTAAACTCACAATGAAGCCAAGGCATGTTCAAGGAATACTATATGCATGGTAAACTGACACTGAGAATATGAGAAGTTCAGTGAAATGAGAAATGACCAAATAAATGACAGGTGATTAATGATATTCTAAGAGTGATACTTGAAATCAATACCTGCTTGTGCAGTGCAGAGTAGTCGTATTATTTAGTAATTCCGTCTCTGGCTTGGACATGAGAAAGAATTCAGCAAACCAGACTCAACATAGACATACATCACATATTTAATAGTGAATGCTACTAATTTGATCCGTGCATTGTCTTCAAGCACTGCTTGCTGTCTGGAGACTTTGGGAGGAACAAGCCCTCTGGCATTTGTCACTCCTGCTGACGCTTCTCTGATTAATCCCATAAGCATCATTTAAAAAAAAAAAAGCACACCTGAACGATGCTACATCCCTATGGGAGTCCAAGCAAACAAGTTCATCTCCGACAGCAGGTACTTTCCAGGAAATAGTAAGGGTGAACAGTGTATTATTATTATTATTATTATTCCAAGAATAACTTAGAACCACATTGAGAAAAAAATACAGCTTCAGAATCTCCCAAATGCCATCCAACTCACCCCATATAGTTTTTTTTGTAACAGTGGCAAATAGATTACCATGCTGCCATAAAGCTGTGACTGGCGAAGAACCCAGCCAACAGTTGCTGTATGTACACTGGGTCTCAGTGTCTCTGGAGCTACAGTGTTAAGACTCACTACTGCCCTTCTTGTATTGTAGGCTCTCACTCTTGATCAGATGTGTTAAGCAATGTTCCTTTAGTTTTTTTTGATTGGAAAGTGAATGTTTTATTCTGGCACTTAGGTTTTTCTGTTCATGCCTGTGAAAAACGTAATTACATAAGTCCCAGGAGGGGGGGGACCAAATACTTCTGACAGATGCCGTGCATGTGCCTGGGCTCAGGAGTATCATTTACAGGTCGGGGAAAGATGCACCACATCCAGTCACTCTGTAGGTCCAGAAAACAGTCAAACAACCATGATGCTGTAAATATCCTGAGTCACTCTACGGTGTGTCTACGACAGCTGGACTTCACTCATGCGTCTATAAACTCAAAATTGGCATAGCTTAAAATTTGAAGTGAACACTTTTTTTGTAACCGAGTAATTTTTAATTGCTTAAATGACTGCAGTATAATATATATTATAAATATATGGACCTATTGGGCCTATACTAAAAGAAGAAACTGTTCAGAAAAGATGTATACCAAACAATGAAAAGTCCTTTATTGCCATCAGAACATGAGTGAGAAAACCAGAGACAAAATCTGACAGAGTGAGGAGTCGACTGTACAACCAGCATCCACACAGACGCGCGCGCGCGCGCACACACACACACACACACACACACACACACACACACACACACACACACACACACACACACACACACACACACACACACACACACACACACACACACACACACACACACACACACACACACACACACACACACACACACACACACACACACACACACACACACACACACACACACACACACACACACACACACACACACACACACACACACACACAAACACACACACACACACACACACACACACAAACACACACCAGCCTTTCAACAGGACGTGAGGGATACAGATACATTAGGATATACAGTACTCACACAATGAGGTATCAAGGTAAACAAACATTCCAGATAGGGCTTCGTCCTCCACTCACACACATGCAACTGAACCAAGGTACAAATACTCAAGTGCTCGTTCATTCTTTAAAAACACAACATACAGGTGAGCAGAAATGTATGACAGCAGCATCTGGGTCATCTCAACCACACTCCCATTCATCTTGTCTCTCAAAACCTTTGGTCATGTGGACGCTTGCATGTCATGCACAATGTTGCCCTTTGTAATTTTAATACTTTGTGTGTGTGTGACTCCAAAAACTTGTGAGCGAAGGAGTGGGTCCCTTCCTGACTCAAATCCACCGGTAGAAACTTGGGCGTTCTGGGCAGATGAGTGGCGGGTGGGGGAAGGAAAGGATTTTTTTCTTTTTTTTTCTTTTTTAAAAGTCACAAATAGTCTCACTCTCTTCTAGGTAGAGTTCCTACGTTAGTTGGACATTCAATGTGTACATTAGCAGCAATTCTAGTGAATGAAACAATGGCTTTGTAAGTTAGATTAATGAACACCCTTTCCTCATGCACAGGACAGGCACCACCTACTAGTCGTTAACTAAAACGCCATGCAAGTTAGAAAAATAGACTGCAAACTCACAAGACAAGAGAAATCAAAGTTCATCTCCAGAGAAGAGGTTGATTTCACTTCAATTTTTTATTTCATATTTTCTAAGATGTGGAAATAGCAACAAAAAGAACTTGAGAGCGGTAACCAAGACAACAGTAACAATATGAGCAGAGAGCCACGGGAGGTTTCGAGTCCCTCTCTTACTCCATTTTGCCAACCCAAACTGCTAGGAACAAGACAGACACCACGCTTGGTTTTGTTCAGTATTTCTGTTGCGGTCCTCTACTTTGCGCCATTACGAGGCGACCGCGCCGACTTGCACACACCCCTGCCGTGTATGCCTATTGTATGTATCCTGCAAGTGTGAGCCTGTGTGTCATGTGGCTTCTCAGGTCATTTGAAGCTGTCCCAATCCCCACAGTCCGCAGTTTCCAGGCCCTTCCCCCCCCACTAGCAGCACCTGTCCCAGAAAGGTGGTTCGCCCTCATGTGCATTCGGAGCTGTGTGCTGCAGTGGTTTTTTTATCAAGACACAAGTGTGGCTGGAAGCTAGCACCGCTGCCCCCTCCGACACAGAGAAAGAGGCACGGTATAGTTTTGTCTTTAAGTCTAAATCTATAGTTCAAGTCTGCCGTCTGTCTGGTCTCAGCTTGTCCTGTTTACAAGGCTGTATGGGAGCCACCCTGGACCCTCAAAAAAGACCTAGAACAGGTAGGAGGAGGAAGGCCCCCCCCTTAGGCCTGTTGATAAATAGAGATGCCTCACCGTGCGTGCGACCCGCCCAGGGCTGCGTTACGTTTTTGTTACCTCACCCCTCCCCAGTTTCGTTTTGTGGTTGCCAAATATCGCAACTGTGCACACACAAACACACATACACACGCGCGTGCGCACGTACACACGTACGTACACGCGCGCACTGACCCCTTACGCCGTCCATTCTACTCGGAATGAGAACAAGCGCCTTGAATTTCGTGTTTGGCACCGGACTTTCCCCCTCATGTTGGCCAGCCACTCCCTCCTTTTCTGTATCCTCTTTTCACTCATTTTTACAAATCACTCCCTCACAGGTCTGTTCTCTTCTTGGAACCGGAAAAAAAAAAAAAAAACCCTGGAAGACCACCTTTCCATCTTTTCTTCCTCTTGGGAAACAAAAAACAAACTTAAATGGAAAACTCAAGTTTTTTTTTTTAATTATTATTATTTTTTTCTTCAAATTCAAGGCACAATGTCTATCAATATTCCAATCTGTCTGTCTGCTTCCACTCCCAGGTTCAGTGTGCGAACGTCACGTCACATAAGCTATTGGACTGTCTGCTTGTGCGCCACTCCCTACAGCTTCCATCTCTCTAGTCTGTATTTTAACACTGTTAAGAGACGCGTCTGTTTGGTTGAGAGAGCGACCGCCAAGTCCAAACCAGTGATAAACAATGAACAAAATTAACATCATAAAAAAAAAAAGAAAAAAAAAAAAGACACAAATAAAGACAACCGTTTCAAAAAACAAAAACAAAAAAAAAGTCTCGTCCTGTTTCTCGTATTTCAGTATTTTTAAAAATCAAGTCACATCCACCAGCTCTTTTTTGGCAAGCTAGGTTTTTTTTTGTGTTTTTTTTAAATAAGCACTAAGTACTGATAGATAGGATAGCATACACCGTTAACGTGTGTTTTTAAGTAGATGCGTTTTGTCGTTTTTTTGTACTTTTTCACTCTCATAGTATGATTTCAGGTATTTTGTCAGGTACTTTTCACTCATCTGTTTAAGGTTTAAGTTAATGCAAGCAGGGACAGAGTTTGCCATGGAGTCTTGCTCTAGACTTGGGTTTCGCGAGGGACGGGGCCGTCTCTTTACGAGACCCCGTTGACCAAGGTCAGGGTCTCGCTGGCCAAGGTCTTGCCTTTGTTGGGGGAACCCTTGGAGGGGGTTCGCTCGTCCTTTGTGGCGCTGGTCCCGTTCTCCTGTGGGGGTGGGGCAAAAGGTGAGAATGGACCAACAATCAGATTTCTATCAAGAAAACTAAGGCCAGGGTCAAATGGGTGTTTCTGCCTGTACCTTGGGCTCGGGGCCAGCGTGGTTTTCCTTCTGAGGCAGGTTCTGTCTGCTCTGGGACTCGGCACGGGATATGTAGTCAGCAACAGTCACTGAAAACATTGAAAATGGTTAGCTAGAACAATTGCTGGGAGCTACATTGTATATACAATTACATTTAGAAAGAGATTCCAAAGGCCCTGATAGTTCTTTAAGATGTTCTATCAGCACCCCTGTAGCCCATAATAACTAACTATAATGCCAAAGACCAGACTGATCACATGAAGTGGCGTATGTATGACACGGCAATTCGTATGCCATTTTTGGCGTGTTATCAAGACGCAATACTTGCTTTTTAGCGTGTTTATCAACGCCGTTCAGATAACAGAAAGTGGTGTGTATGTTTACGCGATAACACGCCAAGTGGCGTGTATGTTTACGTCGGCCGTATACAGCGTAGACATACACGCAGATAGCTCAAAATGCGTACAGATAACACGCCGCTTGGCTTAAGAAAGTGGGCGTGTATGTTTACGCGAAGTCTTGATGTCACGTTGCAAAGACAATCGAGTATGATCGAAGAGGATTTTATTGATAAGAGACTCGTGAAACACGGCGACTCACCACTTTCACCTGGCTGTCTGTCACGGCTTGCTGAACCTCCCTCTGGGCGGTTGCCACGGTTACGGCGGCGGCGGCTTCGGTTGCGGCGCTGAGGTCGCGCTTCTTCATCTAACAGTCAAATGAGGGGGGCAAAAAAAAATGGGTTACTATCTCCGACAAAGTCACAGTTGAGAGATTTACAATGTGCCGGTGCATTCCTACGCTGAGCCACGGCAAACGTTTCTGGTTCACAAATGATTATGCAAAAGAGGCGAGAATACAGCACTAAAGTTCTCACCCAGTCCGTTCTCGCTGGGGCCGGCCTGGCCGTCCGACTCTGCAGCGGCGTCCATCACGCTGGGCTCCTGGTCGTTGCGTCGGCGACGGGAGCGTCGGCGGCGATCTCCTCCCATGCCTTCGCTGATGTCTGCGTCGGCCAGCTCTCCCTCACCCTCCAGCAGGGAGTACGGGTTACTGTCTGGGTCCCTCAGCACTGGATGTGCCACAGAAAATTAGTATTGCAACTACACTTGCTTAATCTTCTCTCATTTCTTTTTCACTCTTTTTGTTTTAGTTTTAACACAAAGACTGCCTTATTTAAAAAAAAAAAAACTGAGTATCCTTCTTAAGCCGACTTTAAAGCTCCAGTTGGTAACTTTGGTTAAAACAGATCGGTGATGCTGTTTTGCCTCATTGTTCTCCCTGAAGATTCCTGAAAGTGTTGTAATGAGTGAGCACTGCGCTGGACTCAGTTTAAAAATATAGCCTAATGCCACATTGTTCTTTTTAAGTAAGTGCTGTGCGGTGGATCTAATTTTTGGCGATGTGAAGAGTGGTTTATGTGGATATTTAAAGAAACTTAGTAAGTAAGTAACCCTTTATCTAAATTGCACTTTTAAAAACACGCAGTTACAAAGCTCTTCACACACACTTGCGCAATCCACACAAAGAAAAAAAAATAAGAATAATCATGTTACAAAATAAAAAATACATTTTAAATACAGCATAAAGGGGGGTGCAGCCCTTTACACAAATGTACGCAACGAAGAAGTGTTAAACTGAGAACAGGATTTGGTGCGGTGGTGGCTGAGCTTCCTCAGTAAAGGTTGAAATGTAAGACCCTGGTTTTTTGTAACCTAAACATGGGCTTTAACTACCTGAGCTGATGGAGTTGGAAGGCTTGGATGCTGGCCCTCCGCGGCCTCGTCCTGGGTTAGAGCCACGGCCCCTGCCCCCCCGTCGGGAGCCTCTCTCATCACCGCCTATGCCACGGGGCCTCTGGTCTCGCTCGCCAAGATCCTCGGACTCAGAAGCATTGGATAGTTCAGAGTTTGTGCCTGGATCAAGCAGACAAGTAAGGTAAAAAACAAACATAAGCATAGGACGTTTCAAATGACAGAATAGTTTTTTTTTTTCTTTTTATTGTCTACATTACTCTCCGATGCATCCAGCTGAAATCATGATTCAGCCCCTTCATTCTCACCATATCCAGAGTACTGGCTGTTGGAGGGCCTACGCCCTCTGCCGCGGCCTCCGTAGGTGCGAGAGGTGTGGAGTGAGTTGCTGCTGTCATCCGTCATGTAGCCTTTCTCCCGTTCAACACCAGGGCCCCCAGTTCGACTAGGAGGCGCGCGGTACCCAACCCCAATCTGACGGAGCTGCTCGTCAATCTGGAGACGCTCTAGGCGCAGCTGCTCCACTTCCTACAGGAAAGGGACGATGAGACAGTTGTAGTGTACACTTCAAAGCCTGTTCCTCAGCACGTGGTTTATTGAAATGTTTCAACAAAATGCACATTCCTCCCTGCATCCCATTACACCATACACTTTGGCGTACGCCTATAAGTAAAATGCATGTAATGCATGGAAAAACATGCATTTTTTTTTTAAAGATACCAAAGTCAGTCACTCCTGTCTCACCAATACCATGGAGGACATATTGCATCTTCCAACATTTAGTGAAACATAAGGTTCCTGAGCCAACTAGCATGAAGAGGTGACCTGGGCAGTGAGCCAAAAGATATCAATTTAATTACAATTTGATTGGAATTGTTAATTTAGACAATGAAGCTGTTCTGGCCGTTATCACTCTCACACACGTTTGTTTTACTATCTTTGTGGGACCCGTCATTGACATAATGCATTCCCTAGCCCCTTACCATCACAACTAAATGCCTAACCTTAACCCTTACCCTAACCTAATTCTAACCCTAAGTCTTAACCCTCAAACAGCCCTTCATGCTGGACCCCACAAGTACACTGTATTCCCCAGTTTTTGGACCCCCCGAATACACACACACACACACACACACACACACACACACACACACACACACACACACACACACACACACACACACACACACACACACACACACACACACACACACACACACACACACACACACACACACACACACACACACACACACACACACACACACACACACACACACACACACAGGCCGTTGTGGCTCTGCACTAAAAACATTATCCAGATTCTAGCAACTATAAAAAAAAACAGAAGGCTTTGTGTCTTCTCTGAAACCCCCTGGCCAACTGTCTTGAACTGAGCATAATCTATATTGTTTTGTGTACTTCTTTAATCTGGTTACCATGAGAGCAGGGGGCCTTTCAAGAACCAACTGAAACATTACAAGAAAAAGAAAGAGCTGGACTGAGTCACCAACGGCGATGACCAAACCATATGCAAATGACTCCTGGGGGGGAATATGTCTCATGCAACTAGGTATGACCTCAAAATGTTAAGACTTACCATAACTGAAAATAAGACTTAATACATTTTATGACCTTAAATTCTGAAAATCTAATTTCAGGATCAACAGGAACCCTGATTATAAAATCAACATTAATCAATTGAAGTATTACAGTGCTTTCAACTCGCAGCAGAAAGAGATTTTGCTGCCGACTACTAGTTTGGTTGACTGTGATTGCCTGCAATTTGTTCACAACAGACACCTTTAAAATACTGCACACAATTTCTGCTGTATTGAGCTGGGACCAAGCCATGGTCTTAAAAAATCTGCTGTGGGCCTGGGCTGGTCTCATGCTTGTTATTAAGTCCATCATTCTACCACTAAGTGGCAGTAATGCGTAAAGTTCAGTGTTCCAACCAGATGGGACCGTGGGCAAATTCAACCCAGCAAGAACCCTGAAAATAACCATTTAGACAGCACACCTACTTCTGTTGAAACACCTACCAATGTTATCAGATGGCTGATTTGATTAAAAGTGATTAAACATACTAGTTGTAGTGATCAAGGTTGGGAAAGGGCTTATTGGTAGAAAACGGCTGAAATGTTCTGGATGTGCTTTGAGCGAGTGAACAGTCATTCCCGCAATTCTCCAGCTACGCAGTATAATTTTGCCGGGGATTCCCTGAACCACCGTTCCATCCATGTGCAACCAATGCTCCTACTCACAGCACAGAGTTACAGCCAGGATAAAGTTTGTTTGCTGACATCTTTATAGAAGAGAGGGCTGGGCTTTGGCTAGAGCCGGGCGATATGGAGAAAAATCAAATATCACGATATTTTTGGCCAAATATTGATACCGCAACAAAATATTGACAATGAGATTTTTGATAAATAATCATCAGTAATGTGGATATTTAGCCTTTAAAACCAGGAAAAGACAACACTTATGCCATATTACGATATCCAAAATCTAAGACGATATCTAGTCTCATATCACGATATTGATATAATATCGAAATATTGCCCAGCTCTACCTTTGGCGTCTAATGGCAGCAGTGCAATGACAGCAGTTTCTTTTGGTGGTTTAGTGGTGGCTTATTTGGAGGAGGGGGTCTCACTTCACAGTGCGACAGCTGCCTCCACCAACAACAGCTGAACCTCCAGAGAGGGGCGTGAAGGAAGTGGGGCAGGGCAAGGGTTTGGTGTTATTTTTGGAAGCTGAGGGTCCAGATAGCTGGTAATCTAAACTCATGTGTACCCTTCACCCCATCCCAGAGAGAGGGGCTATTTATAAAAGCACATGAGATAAGGGCAAAACGAGGTGCCCTAAGCAGCTTTCCGCATGTAGTGCAGGACAGGAGGGTAACAGGTGACCAATACAAAATGACCCTGCACATACGCCCACATCTCCCAACAGCACCCTGTCCTTACCCCGACATGTCACGTAACATTTCCTCGACTAAATGTCCAGACATTCTGAGCAAAAAACACCTTTATGGAATCAAAGTCAGAGTAAAAACGGCTGCAGCAAGTGCAGACGACAGAAATGCAGTAAACGTACGTTTGTTTGTTTGTTTTTTGAGTGATAGGAACAGATGAAGAGGCAAGTGCTGCCATCTACTGGTGAACATGGAGGATCGACTAACCTGGAGATAGGACACGTGGTACTCCAACAGAGCCTGAGCATTGCTGATGTTCTCTTTAGTTCCCACGAACACAAAGGGAACCATGCCCTGGTCAAACAGAGAGGTTAGATGAAGAGTTGAGTGTCTTTAAAAAAACAATAACAAAACAGATAATCATCTATGCTATAATTATGAATCATATTTCTCTATGTCTGTATATCTGTATCAGTGTCTGTTCCAAAGCTGCAGCGACAGATGCCTCCCACAAAGAGCCTGGGTCTGTCTGAGGTTTCTGCCTAAAAGCAAGTTGTTCCTCGCCACTGTTGCACCAAATGCTTGCTCGTGGGAAATTGTTGGGTCTTTGTAAATGATAGAGTGTGGTCTAGACCTACTCTATCTGTAAAGTGTCTTGAGATAACTCTTGTTATGATTTGATACTATGAATAAAATGTAACCATCACTATAAACACTGAGCACCATTATCGGGGAGATATCCCCGACTAGGAAACAGCTCAGACCTTCATCAAAAACTTTCCATTCCTGGAAAGATTAGTATGCTTAAAAACAGGAGGCACACTCAAAAGAAACATATCAATCCATCAGAGACAACAAGACAGCTAAGTGCCCACACACAGCCATCGTAACTGACATATGCTCTTGCAGTGGGCTGTGTGTATTGACAGCAATGGAAACATAAGTGCTAGTGACAAAACAAGAGAGACAAAAGCAGCAGAATGGAACGGTGTCAAAGCAGACAGCACATGGGACTTCTACACTCCACTGCAGCTACTAATCTTTGCTTTTCGGGGTGGTTATAGGGGACTGGGAGGCCAGCCGAGCGGTCCATTCACCTCTTTGCTGCTGGCAGTGTCGTCCCTGCCTGCCCCCTGCCTGCCTACCTCCTCACGGGGAAGCTTTTTGTCGTTGTCTCCCTCAATCCTGACACGGACCACGCCCGACTTGTCCACAATCTCCTGAATGACTTTGCCGTTTTTGCCGATGACTTTGCCTGCACATTTGGGAGGGGGGAGGGGGGGGTTAAAAAAAAAAAAAAGTCATGATGATAACAACAGTGTATATGTGTAGTGATAAGGAGTATGCGAAGTGGGATGCTGTCACCAACAAAATGAGCTTCCTCAGGAATGTAGCTCACTCACCTACGAGGTTCCTGGGTACCTGAAAGTAGTCTTCTGTGAACTCAAGATACTCTCTAGCCTGTTTTACTGCCTCTGGGGACTGTAACAAAAGACAAACATCAGACCAAATTGCACTTCATCTTGCCATATATCGGGACAAGAACTGACATAGCAAGGACATACAGTACAATGGCACACAAGCTCATTAAGCAGCGTACCTCTCCGTAGATCCTGAACGTGCAGCTTTCCTCCTCCAACTCTATCGCTGTGACACCAGGTACCTTCCGTGCCTGCTGGATGTTGGCACCATGGGAGCCGATGGCTAGGCCCATCAGGTCCTCCCTGACCCTCACCTCCTCCTGGTATGCTGACGCTAACTGCTTACTTGTCTGCAGGGGGGGGGGGAGGAACGCGGTTTGTGTGCAATCGTGTAAACTAAGCCAAAATGGTTGGCTAGGGCTTCTAATGTTTTAGTGACAAATATCCACACGTACAGGCAAAATTAAGTGTGTATTTGACAGGAGGTGTGCAAAAGAGTATGTTTACCTCCAAATGTTTGGTGGCTTCTTCGTTGCGGGACATTAGCATAAGCTTGGTACGGATGCTGCGGAAATGCATGTCGCTCAGAAGAGTTGCACGCTTTACTGTGGTTTCATTTGTAGACTGCAGATGACCAAAAAACAGATTAGTTACCGTTTATCAACATTTGTTTTGTCAGTCTTTGTGAATATGAGCATATTAAAAGGATTCTTTAATACTGACAAAGTTGTCAAAAATGTGGATTCAGACTTTTGTCATTGTATTTGTTTTGTCTAAAAAAATAAATATAATAATAACACCTAAGAGAGGCAGGAAGAAGAGGAAGAGGAGGCAAGCTATGGGGCATGAGCTGGATTAAAATCCACACCTATCTATCTTAACAATACCCAAAAAATTCCTTTGAAAGTTTTATGTGAGATCTACTACAGCTCCTTTGTATTATTTCCTCATATGTGGATATGCATCAAGTCCATTCACTTGTTGGGGAGTAAAGACCCAGCTGAAGTGTGTATTCCGAGTACTAACCAGCACAATGAGTTCGTGTGTTTGGGCACTGTAGAAGATGCAGTTGGCTCCGATAGCTTTCCTGAACTCTTTGTGAATGTTGTCATTTTCACAGCTGTCAACAAGAAAACAATCCACAGGAGAGTCAGTCCTCGTTATTCATTTGGAAGCAGTGGGCCATTATAACATCACCGCTCACTAAGACAACTTGTGATTAATAACTTAACATTCAGAGAACTGTGTTTCGACCTGTAGAATCATCCATTCATATAGCCAAGAAAATCTCAGTTCATCATTTACTTTTTTTACTGCGATTTCTCTAGCACTGCTCAATGTCTGGGTCTTAAGATGCTGCAATGCTGATGTTAATTCAAATAAATCTATCTTCAGGATGTAAATTTGACAATGTAAAGCCACTCACATGTCCCTCAGGTCTTCTGGGACAGGGATGGGGACCTTGTGGAAGGAGTTTCGAGAGGAAGGGCTGTTTGGATTGAGGGGCCTGATGCGCTCTGCTGTGACAATCTCGTTGTATGTGGCATCGCATGCCGCGTATTCAATCACGTAGAACTGAAAACAGCACAAGAGATACAGATTTTTAATAATGTAGCCAAAAATGTCAGACACATGAAAGTTTGACGGCTCAGATAACCAATGGGAATTGAAAAAAAACAACAAAAAAACATGCCAAGCTATATACAGAGCGGAACTGCTGTATTCAATCCAGGTACAAATTCTGAATCAGCTGTGAAATAAAAAGTTAACTGATGTCTGCTTTCTCAAATTAAGAAAATTATACTTTACATCACAAATACATTAAATCTATAGCTTCATTTATTTATTAAGTGAAGCTACACTACATTCCCTTCCAAGTTTAATCTGTTTCAGTGATGGAACAAAGAGTGCAACAGAGTGAGATTTAAAAAAAAAAATGACGAGAAAGAGAAAGGGGAACCATAGGAGAGAGTGAGGCAGTGAGATGAACACTGCACACTCCATGCTCAAAAGGACAGAATTAAAGCCATCAGTCAATGCTAGACATTCCTGCAGGCTCTTATCAGACGGCTCCAAATAACAGCACTACACCGGCAGCAACACCCCTGACACAGGAGCACTACAACGCTGTCCTTTCCATAATCACACTGACCCACTATTCAACCCGCCACTCGTACTGGTGACCAAGAGCCAACTCTGGTTCTTGGTTATTTGAAACTTATTAAAAAAAAAAAAAAAAACGTCAAAATAAGCCACCTGTGCCAGTTAGACCGAGCCTGGTGCAAATCCATGTTGTCACAAGAAGACAGTGCGAAGAAAAAGCACAGAGTGTATGGGAAATATAATTTGAAGGTACAGTGTCAGACCACATCAGGACATAGTGGCTCTTTGAGCTCATTACCCAGCAGTGCTTATCTTCCTACAGGCCGCCTGTATTCACTCTGCATACGGCAGTACTTAAAGCTCAATAAACAGTTACTGGCAGTACCTCAAAAACACTGATGTCAAAGTAAAAGCTAAGCGCTGCTTCGCCTCTATTACTAATTATTACAACCGTGAGATACAGAGGAAGCTGGCCTAGCTGGATCTCATCAATGACTCAAGGTATCTCATCCTTAACAATATTAGCCCTGTTCAACTAAATAGCTCCAGGAATTTTAAAGCCCAAGGAACTAAAACTCAGAAACCAACAATGTCTTCAGCGCATTGGTGCTTCCACCGCGTTCAAGGCACCGTGAAGATTAGGGAAATAAGACCGGATTTGCTGTGGTTTATGACAAGACAACTAAACAACATCATGACATACTGCGTAAATTACTGTTGTGTGACAATGTTGTTTGAACTAATGGACACGTGCAGAGGTTAAAAAAACACCCTAAATAATATGCTCCGTTTTCGTGTGCATCAGCGATGAAAACATTTGTTAATAAAGTTAGTTTTTTCTCTCTTTTACCAACTGTTTATCTCATTTCAAAAAAACAAAACAAAAAAACCCACTTACCTCTCCCTTCATCATTCGGACCCGGGCCAGCCACCAGCCACATGGCTCCTGTTCGTTGGCCCTCGAGTAAACCTGTAAGGAGAGTGATTGACAGCTGAGCCAGAGACAACTAAAAAAAAACTACAACTATTACACTCGTTGAGTGTGCTTCAAGCGGTTTGTAATGGAAAGCAAGATGTGATGACAGTGAACATGGCCATGGCTGCAAAAAAGGAGACAGGATGCACACTGTACAACTAACTAGTGTTGTGTGTGGATATGGAGCGGTGTTTCCTCTATGTTGATTTTGTCGTGGCGGCCCACCATGGCAAAATTTCTGCCACCACGGTATCAGAAACAAAGGCTGTACAAAAAGTTTTCAGTGTTGTTCGGACAGACCTGCCCCCATTGCTAAAAAAAAAAAAAAAATCCTAAAAGGAAACACTGATATGGAGAAAATATTGTTAGATATTCTAATCTGCTGCCCAAAGCACCAACAAAAATATACAAATCCAGATTTAAAACAGCTTATAAGCAGACTCATACTAGTAGACGTTTTACAGTAAGACACATACTTAAGGACATAACAGTAGATGGTTTAATTTAAAAAAAAAAAAAAAAAAAAAAAAAAAAAAAAAACAATCATAATTTAGAGATCACACTGATGTCCTAGAAATGTCAGTCACAAGTCCATACTAGCCAATAATGATTCTTCTGGTGAAGTGAAAAGACACTAAGGCCTTGAGATATGAAGTTAGAGAAAAGTCAGTTGGATGAGCGGAGTCAGAAAGACACAAAGCGGCAGGCCTTACCTCCACCTCCTCTCCTTCACCAATTTCCTTGTGGTAGTCGGCCGGAGGAGGCAACCGCACGTCGCTGAAGGGCAACTGTCTCTCTGGCTGCCAGCTATGGCAAGAAAACACAGACACAAAACACTCGTCAGCTTAACAACCACAGGTAACAAAATGAAATGCCGTCGCACAGTTCAAGCAGTCTAGCTCAAGCTCTTTTTGACCTTGTGTCATACTGGGATTGTGTTGACCTGGGCGTATTACCCACTCAGTTGTGTGCAGCACATTAACAGACATAATGAAAATTAAAATGGGTTGTGACTATGTTCATTGTATGATGTCCTATTACATGAAATAAGAACTTAAAGACAGGAACTTTAGATATGAAAATAATTTAGATTTAAGGTAATTATAACAAAAAAAAAAAAAAAAAAAAAAAGTCATTCATTCACTATCTTATACAACCAGCTACTCCAACCACTCCATGTGCTCAGAGAAAGTAAAAGGAGAAGGGGGGAGGAGGGGGCACCATACTGCATACCTTGGGTCACTATTTTTAGGGGCACCCTGCTCTACACTATGAGCTGAGTAGATAAAGAGGGACCAGGGGGGTGGGTGGGCAGTGGAAAGGGACAGTAGGTGGGACTAGGATTATAGGAAAGCATGCTATCAGGATGGCAAGGGCGGGAGGGATCAGAGCAGGGGGTAAAAAAAAAAAACGGAGACATGTAAGGGCAGCTGCGTGCCAAGCACAGGTGCTGAAGGGGACAAATTTTGAACGCCTGGGTAAAGCGCCAGCCGTGAGCAGTCGTAGTAACTCAATTACTACGATTCAAGCTTCATTTACCCATGTATGGACTATTTATCATAAAGTAGACATACAGAAGAGGTTCACAGAAACGTACTTGTTTTCAAAAACAATTGTGAGCGAGTCTTCGTGGACATCTTTGATGTAACCCTAAAAGAAAAGCAGAGAGAGAGAGAATTTTATTCCCACGAATGCACAGGACAGACAGTGATGAGAGGTGGGCTTGTGAGCGGTTTATTTTGCATGTAAACAACACAGACCGCTGACTCGTAAGCCATGCAAGACCAACACTGTGACTGTTGCTGAAAAACAGCATCTAGGGCTTTTTGGGAGCAAAGACATCACATCACTGACACAATTCTCTGGCTGTGAATTCTGTGCTGGATAACGTGACTATGAACACTGACTGCCCCTGACAGCACAGACAGCCTGGACATTTCCCTCACACATTCTACAGACAAACTGAATTAAAATGCATTAGTTTTCTTGTACGTTTGAATCGTAGTTTTACAAGAGGCATGTTCATGAGGGCACATATATATTAGGTATAGGGAAGGCAGGCATTCGTTCAGCGTGGCCTATATGGACATATTATGAGATAGCCCAGAGACAACTACTACGAGAGAGATCTCTTAAACATGTTACTTGTCCATCATCATCATGACCATCCATAAATCTCATCATGCCATAAACCTCTGACCAACAATCCCCTGCCACTAAGCAATGACGAGACGGGAGGAAAGTGGTGCGTGTGGCCTGTCTCCCAGTGTGACACTACCGTATATGGGACTGAGAGGTCAGGCAGTTTCTTGCAACCATGCGTGGGGGTGTGGATTCACCTGCTGGGAAGATGCTGCCTTTGCACTGCAAGTGCTGGCTAGGGTTTCAGCCTGGATCATGGAGCAATGTGTGTGTGCGTGTGTGTGTGTAGACGACACATTGGGATTTTTACATTTTACACCCTTTTACATCCCTTAAGCATTCCACTGACTTAGGGCTGAGCAATATATCAATATTATATCGATATTGTGATGAGACTAGATATCGTCTTAGATTTTGGATATCGTAATATGACACAAGTGTTGTCTCTCCTGGTTTTACAAGCTGCATTACAGTGAAATTACGTAATTGTGTGAACTTACCAGACTGTTCTAGCTGTTCTATTATTTGCCTTTACCCACGTAGTCATCAAATCCACATTACTGATGGTTATTTATCACAAATCTCATTGTAAAAATATTTTGTGAAAGCACCAAATGTCAACCCTATAATATTGCCGCAATATCGACAGCGAGGCATTGGGTCAACAATATTGTGACGATACAGATTTCTGTATCGCCCAGCCCTACACTGACTACAAGTCTTGATTATCAATCACCACCTGCTGTTCTGAGATGGTCCTAATTAACGGTCAAAACATGCCTCTGTATCTAAATGAACGATTAGCATCTGCCTCTCACACTGCAGGATCCCAGTGGCACTAGAGCTGACTAGCTTCTTGAGAAGAAGCCAGCAATGACAAAAGGTCTGACTGAGAAAAGAAGAAAAAAAAAAAAAAGCCCTCATCCTCCCATTTCTAAAAGTCCCATTAGGAGACAGTTGCATGTCGTGCATGTTATGTCAGGTTGAGTATTGCTTCCTCCAAGTACGGCCAGGTCAAAAGGCAGACAAGCCCTCTTTCAACTATGACGTGACTGGTGGAAAGGTGGGGGCAGAGAGGCGTCACACAGGCAGCTTCGTAATCACGTCCCTTCGTCCTGCAAGTCCATGTGGCGAGCAAGACCTTTTAGACCACAGGAGGTTTGCAACCTTCCTCTCTCACAGAAGTGAATTAGATGGGATAATTGTACCTTTTAAAGATATACTCATTTGATTGGCCTGCTTATGATAACATAAATGTGCAAGGACTGAGATTCATTGATGCAGATTATCCAGCCAAAAGGAAAAAAAAAAAAAGACTAATGTGGAGAATCACTCACAGTTAACATAATACAAAAAACTGTTTATTAATCTTCATTTAGGATTTGAATGGCTTTCCTGGTATGTGCTTTCTACTGCAACAGATGCATACTTTACACAAGACAAAGTGCAAGGTGCTGTATTGCCCTGACAGGTTCATAGTTAGAAAAATACCTAACTCACTCACACTGACACCAAGATGAATGAAGTGCATTCCAAAAGCAAAATCATTTTACCCCATGTGCCAATTACAATAAAGATTTTTGCCCATCGAGGAAAAACGTATCTACTGGAATATGACATTTAGAATGTTTAACACAGTTAAGAGTAAGAAAGAAAGTAAAAATGATATATAAAGCGCTTTTCACAGGCATACGTTGCAAAGTGTTTGACAGGGGCATAACAAGTGTCCGTCTCGTCCACAAAATGAGAGCTGTGAGAGATAATGGACGTAATAGAGAGGAGTGGAAGTGTTCATTCATGCCAGAGTCAAACTGTCACCCTGTAAAACAGAACGACAGGTGAAGCACCATGAGGAGAGTAAATATAGGCTCATCTCTAAACCACCATGTGTTCGCTTGACCATCAGAACACCCAAAGACAGAGACTAGAAGAGCACATGGAGAAATTCAACTGAAAGCAGTAAAATAAGAGCTTACAAAAGGTTAGGACTAAGATTCCATGAAATTACAAATTGTATCCGAAGCTACAATGTTCACCAAGACCCAAATCCGTATGACTGACCAATAAAAACATTGATATTTAAGATGTCTTTTAATTAAAAAAAAATTAAACTGAGTTGCCATCTTAACTTGATGTTTGAAAACAAGCTATGACACAGAAGCAACACATCCTTCATGTCATGTGTCTGTATATGAAAAACTTTTGAAAATGAGGCAGAAATGAAACAGAAACTGTGACTGTAGTTCTTCCTTGTCAGAGCAATACACATATGCCCAGATGTTCACTGGTGTTGCTGCAACGTGGGTGAGGGGACAAAACAAATGTGAATTATGCGAGCTTTGATGTAGCATCTCAGTGCATGTAAGCAGGAACTGCACTACAGATGTCTGATTAGCAGCTCGCTTTGGTATTAAATGCCTCAATTCAACATTGCAAAGCAATATGCTCTGAGAAACACTGTATGTCATGTCAAAATTACGGCAATCTGGTTCCAATGGTATGGACTGTATTCATATTGACATTTGGTAAAAACGACCAAATATAGGCCATAGTGATGACAAGTGTGCCTAGCTCAACAGCTAGCTGGAGCTAGCTACTCACCCCACAATGGCCAACCCTAATGGGACGCAAAACCATCCCTGTTTGTCAGAACTGGACCTAAGCTAACAATAATTAAATAGTTAATGTCTGGCTATGGCTGTGCTCAGGAGAACTAAACAGTTATTCATTAAACAAAACTTTTAACTGGGACAACTAGAAACTACGACTGTAACCAGGTTACCTTGTAGAAGGCCCCATTCGAGCCGCGAACTTCCACGGCCAGCCCGTCCATACTTGTCGGTAGGTCCCCACAGCTGAGCTTGTCTGTAGCCGTTACGACTCCCGGCGAGTCCGGTAACGGTGGCACCCCCAGCTTCGCCGGCCCTTCGCCGCTATCCGGCCGCTTGTGGATTTCCAGTGTTTCGGGTGGAGGGAGAGGGGCAGAGGTGAAGGGGTTGGGGAGATGGGTGTGATGGTGCCAACTAATGCAACGCAGACGTTGTCTTTTCCAGCAGTAGCTGCCGTTAGGTAGAAACAGCTAGTTGTCTGTTTTTGTGTGGATGTGGGAATTGGTGCCCTCGAGCTGAAAGGCACCGCCACGAGCAATGGTGAAGTCCTGACGTGCGCGAGAAGGAAAATCAAGCTAATGATGCTACGGCAGAAGGATGCTAGCTAATGGATAATTAGCTGGGAGGCTAGCTATCAACACCTTGATCCCGTCAGTTTTCAGGGATGCTAGCTGGCTAACATTTGATAGCCTGATAGCCTGGCTGCGTTTGTTGGTTGTGCGTGTGGCGCAGTCGGTGCGTTGAATAATTTCACAGAAGTCGTCACCGGGGGTCGTTTCTTCAGTATGTGGTGCAAATTTCAACGGCGTTTCTATTCCAAAAAGCGTTTGAGATGCACTGCCGCCCGGCGACTTCTTACTCCAACTACCGTCCCCACAAACACACGCCGATAGAGTGAATCAGAGTGGGACTGAATGACCTCGAACACCCCACCCCTCAATGACAAAACCCCGCCTATTAGGAAATACAGGATTGTGATTGGTCAAAGACCTCGGCAATCAACACTAGCTTTCATTAATTGGTTTAGCAAATAAGGGTTGGTCCATAAACGCGACCAATACAATCTAGATAGTTGCATCCTAACACAATCCATTGGTTTCACTCCGTGTCAATTATAATTTTATTCAAATTGACTGGCTCCCATATCCCATTTTGCCCACTCATTGATGAGTGAGGACCACCAGCCATTGTGTAAACAGCCTTACAGTGAAGTTACTATATATATTATGAATCAAGCCAAAGGTATATCACATGCTTAAAATACCCATATTCAGACTGGAAAATGGAGAAAAAAAACCACACAGTTACACATTTAAATTTTTTTTAATGCTTATTGGCACATCTTGTCTCGACACACAAAAATGTGATTAGTCGCACCTTATCACAGTGGAATAATGAGTGAAAATGTATAAAACTATGTGGGGAAAGTTAGAATGGTTCCAAAGCACCAGAAATGCAGCACCAAAAAGACTAGGCAGACAAGGGCTGTTGGGAGAAAACAGCTGTGAGAAGAGGACAGGGGTCATGGGGGAATCCCATCACACCGTACAGGAATACTCACAGTTGTGGAACCCCAGATTCAATATGGATAGACTGTGACAGCCTGCTCAATGAATTGTTTTATATTGTGTTATAGAAAATGTTGAGACAAGTGTAAAAATTGTCCATAACAAATCATTTAGAATTAAAAAAAACTCAGAACATTTATTGACAACAGCAGGAAGGTGCAGTGTATTTGGATGCAGCACCAGACCCAACATAAGACCAGGCATATCATGTAATCTATTCTAATCAACTTTCAAGTAGGCTATAATAAGTCATTAAAATAATTATTTTAATCGTGAGCCCTAATCATCCCTCTACCTCACTAGCACGAGTCTGGAGCTTGCAGCAGGGGCAAACAACGTGAAACAAATAAGGAATATCTTAAAATGTATTGACCCTTTATTAAATAAAATACTAATAATAATAACCTTATTTGTGTAGCACTTTTAAAAGCAATAGTTTACAAAGTGCTTTGACAGAGGAAACAAAACTTCATACAAATCAAGACAATGTCATCAAATCAATACACATACCCAACAACAAGACTTCTGCTTGAAATATCACCTCTGCCTGGAAGTTCAACAAGTTTTAGTAAAGCAAATTCTTTTATTGCCGACACCAACAGCAGCAACAACAACTGCTGTTGCCAGGCCAGCTTATGGGCAGAGCCAAGGGCAAGAAAATATCATGTCTAAAATGATGTTGAGAACAAGGAGAATGGTGACCAGCATCAAAACATGATGAGAGAGAGAGAGAAAGAAAGAGAGAGAGAGAGAGAGAGAGAGAGAGAGAGAGAGAGAGAGAGAGAGAGAGAGAGAGAGAGAGAGAGAGAGAGACCCTCTCCATGAAGCGAACAAACATAAAAGACTAAAGGGTGGGCTTCAGGGAGCATGTTTCCCTCCAGAGCCCCTTTATAACCAAGTCTAGCCCACATTCTTGATGTTCCTAAACATCTACATCCAGTTTGATTTTAGGAAATACATTTTTTTCTTTTCTTTGTAAGTTCTTCAGTTTATCTTATTTTGGAACAGTAAAACACTACACACCAAGGCCCAGATTTGGCTCAGGTTGTTTGGGTTAAGACAATTCTGAGTCTGGCTGAGAAAGAGCAATCGTCATAGTCCGTCTGGCACTCATCAGACCTCTTGTAGATGGCTTTTGAACAGGCAGGCTGCTACAGTGCAGACCTGAAGCAGAATAATTTTAGATACAGATCCAAAAGAAGAGAGGTAATAGGGAGCTGAACAATGCAAAATGTTACAACACAGACAGCACATCAAGTATTTTTAACTTCCTAGTGAACTGCGGCAAAGGCAATTTATTTGTCCAGTTCTTACTTACAGCTCCCACTCAATCTGAGAGAGAAGTGCCTTGTTGTGATCCAGCCTGGAGGTCTTAACAGACTTAACAGATAATGTGTTAGACTGATTTTAACTTAACTTTTTTTTGGGGGGGATCTGTTAACTTATCATGCAGGGAATCGTTTGTAGACCACGTGTCAATAAGTATCATTAATGTCAATGAAGATTATCAAGATATATCATTCACGTTCCTTAGAAATATACTTTTCGTTTAGCCAGTGCGCGCTCTCGCGAGTGGCATGCAGTTCTCACAGTTTCTGGTTGTATCGACCACATGGCTCAGTTAGCCAATAGGGACGCTTCCTTCAGGCGCGCGCGCAACTTGATTCAGGAAGAACGCGTTTCATGTTCATTTTCATGTTGCGTTCGGGGAAAGTCTTTAGAAATCATACACAAAGTTACACTGAACGTTCAGCTGGAAATGTCAGAGTCTACACATGTATCATCGCTTGGGATGGGTGACAGTTTGCATCACCAGGGTAAGAAAATACGTCGACTAACTTACTTGAACGACTGTTAACTTAACTCTCATAAAATGCAGATATAGGGGCTTGAAACCTATATTTTCAAAATTACAGAGGAATTAACGCCGGGGCGTCCATATTGCTTAGGGTAAACCGAAGTCAGTTAATAACGCTAAATGTGAAAGTAAGCCGAATGTGAGAGGAGCTATAACGTTAGTAGCTTTAAGTTGAAGTTGGAGTGCTGTGCTGTTGTGACTCTCCTAACAGTGATTTGGTTGCGCAGTTTATAATACGTTCGCTGTGTTTACTGTCTTCCCACCCAGTTCTCGCCTCCTTCCCTCTGTGTGACATTACAGAGGAGGATCTGACCCAGAATCCTCAGTTCTGTAAACTCCTAGCCACCCTGGCACAACATGTGGACCAAACTGGACTCACTGTCCCACTGAAAACAGAGCTGGAAAAGGTATCAGCGGTCACTGTGCTCACACTGGGACTAAAAACCTTCAGTCATGTTACTTCCCACATTTGCTAACATACAAGCTAACGCTTTGATGCAAGTCAAGCTAGACCAAACAGCTATATATGGTTTGCTGAATTTGTAGTAGTTATTTATGTAATTGCACAGCAAGTATGGCAAACCGACCTCTACTGGTAACCAGTTAGTATTGCAATCACAGAGATGGAACATGTCTTCCCGATGTCTCGAGTTTGCTAGGTTTTTGTGTATCTGTGAGCACTTAACAGATGCTTTATTCCAGGCTGAGCAGAAGCTGCAGAGCCAGAGGTGCCAGTGGCTGCGCTCCGAGAGCCTCCACAAAGGACTGCAGGAGATGATCCAGGACCACTGTGTCAGGAAGCACCATGTCACTCTACCCCCTGACCAGAACCTGGTACTTTGCACATACGTATATGCACATAGACCACAAATGCACAAACAGCTGTCAGTGAATCGTGGACACCATATTTTTTGGGTCATTAAAGTTGCACTAGGCAACTCACTTTGCATCCCCAAATTGCAGCTAAAGGTCACAGTGTGAAACATTTGAATTTCAGTATCCAGAAATCTACCAAATCGACTCACTGTGTGTGTGTGTGCGTGTGTGTGCGTGTGCGTGTGTGTGCGTGCGTGTGTGTGTGTGTGTGTGTGTGTGTGTGTGCGCGTGTGTGTGTAGTTCTATGAGACGCTGGAGAAGTGTCTGCTGGTGGCTCAGTGTATCAGACAGCTGGATCCCAGTAGCACTACCAACCAGGACCAGCCCTCTGTTCTGGGTCTGAACCCCCAACAGTTGATGGACCTCATGCCATCAGAGAAGGTAAGTCATAAAAAAATACAGAATAGAAGAGCGTAAGTTAAATGATGGACGGATGGATGATCCCACAGTAAAGAGTACAGTGGTACCAAAGTAGACATTTATTTTCTCAGAAAAGAAAGTTGACCAGATCAGCAGAGAGATACTTCAGGAACAAATGTAGCTTATTAACCAACTATGCTGTATTTATCGCCACCAGGATGTTCAAAGAATGAAACAGGGTCTTCCCAAAGAGCTGGAGAAGCATCTGAAGAAAAGCTGCTTCAGCCTCCTCTCTTACTATCAACCTGAATGGGGTACAGTAACCAGACACTTCATTATCTGCTCCTACCAGTAAATAGTCTCATTCACTTCCACAGCCTTAATATCGCGTCATTGTTCTGCATTGACACGATGACCAGGATGCTGTTTCGTAATCTCTTCTAGAGAACGAGAGTGAGCGTCTGAAGACCAGCAAGCTGTCTCATCTGGCTGCCCAGCTGGACAAAGAGAAGAAAAGAGCGGAGAGTCTAAAGGAGACCTGCTGCGAAAACACAATCCTCCTGCAAAGACAGACTCAACTCTACCTCTCTGTAAGTGCTCTTTCAATTACATGTAGTTAGCTAATACAAGCAAATATATTTCCATCATTTTTTTTGCAGATTATCACGTATATATACACTACTGGTCAAAAGTTTGGGGTCACTTAGAAATGTCCATTCCACCCCATTCCAGAGAGAATACCAGCTGAGATCAGTTGCATTGTTTTTTTAACCAGGGCAGCAGTTTTCAGATTACATTATGTTCTTACATAATTACAAAAGGGTTCTCCAATGTTTTCTCAGTTAGCCTTTTAAAATGATATCAGATTAGTAAACAGAATGTGCCTTTGGAACATTGGATGAATGGTTGCTGATAATGGGCAATGTAGATACTGCATTAAAGATCAGCCACTTCTTTCTACAACAGTCGACAACCCTTTTGCAGTTATGTAAGCACATAATGTAATCTGAAAACAGCTGCCCTGATTTAAAACTATATATATATATATATATATATATATATATATATATATATATATATATATATATATATAGTAGTGAATGTTCACATTTTACCAGCCACTTAATAGATTACCATTGTTTTTTGGCTAGTGAGTATAGCAAATCTGAGAAGCAGTGGCAGCAAAAACTGTCCTATCCTGTTAGTAGTGTCCTGAGGAGTGTCCTGGGACAGTCAGACCCTGTCCTGTGACAGTCAGACACTGTCCTGTGACTCCCATGACTGTCCTGGGACAGTGTCTGACTGACCCAGGACAGTCGTGGGAGTCACAGGACAGTGTACAGGACAGTGTCTGACTGTCCCGGGACAGTCAAACACTGTCCTCTGACTCCCATGAGTGTCCCGGGACAGTGTCTGACTGGGACACTCCTCAGGACACCACTAGCAGGACAGGACAGTTTTTGCTGCCACTGCTGCTGGAGAATCTTCCTGCCTCTTGTATATTTTGCCAGCATTTGGCTAGTAGATGGTGCTAATTTTGGACCCTGTATTTAGATAATATTTGGCTTTCAGTGTTTTTTTTCTTTTTGTTGACTTGTGTCCAGGAACTGATTAAGTGTATTCAGCTTCTCCAGTCTCTCATCTTGGAACACAGGCTGAGAATCCAGACAGATTTGGACCGGAAGAAGTTAGAGTACTTAGAGGGAAAATGTGAATTAGTCTTACAGAAGATCAAGTAAGGAGTTATCACTTCCTTGCATGCTTATACACTGTACACTTTGATATTGTAGATTTCCTGGTGCCATTATCCAGAAAGACTTACTATGAGAATAAACTCCAATCTTTAGTTCATGCATTTCAGTTTTTACATATGTTTTTCTCTTCTTCCTTCAAAGGACTGAGATGGTGGAAATTCAGCTGGACATGTACACAGTGGACTCGATAGCTGCTCATAGAAAAATAAGGCAAGATGCTTTTAGTCCATGTCTGACTCATTTCTTACTTTGTCATGCAATTCCTATATTATTTCTATAGCTCCACTGCGCTTTCTGAAAGGTTACACAGTGATGATAGTTGAAGGAATGTTTACTGTTTCTCATTCGTATTAAACGTTAAAATGCCCTTTGAATTTGAACCGTATCTTCCTGGTATAAAGCCTTCAGAAACGTTAATATAGAAACTACATTCTGTCTCATACTTCACTGAAAACCTAAAAATTGTTTGTTGTTGTCTCAATTTCAGAGAGAAGCTGGAGTCTGATCTGAAGGCCTGTCAGGTGGAGAAGCAGTCTGTTGAGCTAAAACTGGCCTCCTTTGAGATCTTGGGCAAAGAGTTTGAGGCCTTGGCTGAGGAGTACTGCAGATTACGGCAGAAAATAGAAATGAATAATTGGGCTCTGAAGGAGTTCACCCGGTGCAACAAGTAAAGATCATATCTGATGCTGCGACGACAGCCAGCCATTCCCTTTCCCCAACATGTCATTGCTCACAATGGCATGTTGGCTTTTGGATGCTAGACACAGAAACTGTGTGAACGTTTGGCCTACAGGAACTATGTAGCATGTACAGTAGTAAGTGAGCTAACCTGAAGGATTTCAATACAGCCCCTAACTTAAGAATTCTATTAAAAACTTCAATAAATATAGCATCTCCAGTACATCACCATGGTAATGAGCATTTCTTCTTTCTTTGTTTCTACCTTAACCCATAGATTTCAAGTGTTCGGTATTCATTACTCTTTTAATGCACTTTTACACTAAGCCTTAACTATCTTGCATGTGACTGCATGGTCACTTTTGATTGCTCTCTGTATTAGCATAAAGGTTCAGTTTGTAACGTATTTAAAACAATTAAAGGTGCACTATGAGTTCCTGCATGGTCACTTCTGTTGACGTTCCAAGTAAATTTCAAACAAAACAGAGCAAGCTCGCCCCTCCCCCCATGTTTCCGTAACTGTCATGACTAACTGACCAACCCCCACCCCTCCCCCCAACCATCTTGTCGGTGATTGGCTGGAACGTGGTTTGTTGTATTTTGGTGCACAGCCTGTGCCCCTAGTGTCTGTTTGACGTGTTTACGACTCCTGTGTTGTCTCCCGAGACCGGGCTTTTTCACGGTGTGTTCAGGGGGCAGGCAGCTAGCGGATCAAGGAGAGATGCCTACCATTTGAGACAAAAATGAAATCGCGATGAAACCAACGCAGGAACTCATAGTGCACCTTTTAAGATTAAAGATGAAAAGGTTTTTGTCATATTTGCTGAAACTGTCACTATATCCTGACAGTACCTGTTCAGTGATTTGATTTAACTTCACCTGAAATAAAAGTGTTGAGGTATATTTTTTTGTAAAAGTTGAATTTTCATCCTCAGCCAAAAGTTGGGTGAGCATTCCTATGTATATTACGAAATAAACTTGGGAGAAAATAAACTAAATGTATGCATCATCAGGATCATTTTTGAATACGAGAAATGTCCTATATTCCTATAACGTGATTCTCTGAGCTTGCCATCTGTTTACACTGCAGTCGTGTAGTTGGTGTAATGTATACAAGACCGGTCCAAACTTGTAGCAGTGTTATTTCAGAAAGGATGGGTGTCATGCACGAGCGTACTCCTCATCCTATCTTTTTTAGAGTGTCTTGGCTCACATTTCAAAGCCTTAACTGTAATGAGTGATACATGTAATGATGCTCCTAGTATTCTTTTTTTCATTAAACACAATGCCATATAAATAATTCTTTTAGAAGACACATCAGCTGTGTCCATGTTTCCCCCAGCGTTGTTTGTGTTTTCATTAAATACACTTCTGTGTGGAATTGAGGAAACACATTTGCTGGTAAAACCCTCACATGCAACCAACCAGCTGAGAGAAATGCTGCAGGTTAGTGCAATTCTGCCGCATTTTGCAGCTTAATCCACAAGATGGGAGTATACTTTCAGTTTTGAGGTCATGTCATATTTCCCACTGTGGTAAACTCAGCAGACGTCCTGGTTTTTGCTTTTTCTATTCTTTTTACTATTCATACGACTTTACAATTAACAAACAATTACAATTAAACTGCACAGGATGAAACGCCTAAGGCTGAGACACAGAAACACACGTTTGTTATTTAGGCTATCACTCTTAAAATTCCGCACAATGATTTATAATTCAAACTGTCAAATGAGCCTTCAACAAACTAGCAGCTCCACTACGTTTTTTTTTTTTTTTTATTTCATTTTTTTTTTCATTTCAGTATTTAACCCTTGTGTTATCTTCCCGTCGACCATTCAACTTTTAGTTTTTTTGGGTCAAAAATATAAAATGAAAACTTTTTTTTTTCAACATTTGTATCGTCTTTTTTCGACACTTTGTCGCTTTTCCCTATATTTTTGTCCTTTTTTTTTGACATTTTTGTCTTTTACCAATTTTTTTTCAAATTCTATAACATTTAATAAAACACCCAAATTCCATGAACGTAGTCAACTAATCATTTCTTTTACTTGTGTAGAGCGTTGTAGGAACCATCCACGTTACTTTTTTTTGACAATCTTTTTGAAAGAAACCCACATTTCTAATATAGAAACTTTGAAAATGGTTCAAATTTGACCCGAGGACAACAGGAGGGTTAAGAAATTGCAATTATTACCGTATTTAGATATTAGGAAAGATTGTCAGGTTAACGGCCACTCCGTTGTTTTCTCGACGATCTTTGATTGTGTCTGCGCCACCGAGGAGAACCGGAAGTAGGTAGTGGAGCATCTCGCTCTAATAAACCCCTCTCTGCTTTGCTCTCATCAGCAGCAGCAGCAGCCCCGCCTCGCGAGCCGCAGGCTGGTTCACCTCCAACACAATCCCACACATCTGGCTGTCACACAACAGTGCTGCCGCTCCGTCCGGTACCGCGGCATGCTCATTCACACCGGGACATACAAAGTGGATTTTAACTAGAGGGGCACAATGTCTGAGGTGCGAAAATTCACAAAGAGGTTAAGCAAACCCGGGACGGCCGCGGAAGTCAGGCAGAGCGTGTCGGAGGCTGTGAAGAGCTCCGTGGACCTTGTGGTAAGCAGAGCTTTAATGCTTGTCTGTGGACCGGTGGCAGTCATTTTAGCTAACAGGGATAATGTAACTAACTGGTTAGCCTGCTAACTCCCTTCCCCTCTGTTCTCCTTGGGGAGCAATGTTATAGCTTTTCCATTTTTCATAATTTTCTCTACATTGCCACTGTTCATTTTGGTTTATCTCCACACTCTCCAGAATTCTCTCTCTATATTTTTTTTCCCCCCAGTTTTTATTAACTGCGTTTGTCCCACCAACCTTAATAACCTATAGCTAACTGTTACTGTGAAGCTCTGGCATGTCTCTGAATGCACTACAATTTTAGAGCGTTAAAAGAGCGTGCAAAAGAGACTCATTATTGAGCGATAAAATGCCGCCAATTCAACTCCCATATGTTGGCTTGGTTGTCTAAATTGCTGGCATTACAAAATAGTATGATATTGTCCACAGGAACACATGTTTTTTCAGTCATGTGCGGCTCCTTTTGTGTGCTGGCGGATGAAGAGCAGTGCCAGTTGGACAGCTGCAGCATGGCTTCCCTGTCCTTGCCTTGGAGCAGTGTGTGTGAGCCTCTTGATTTCTGCTGCAAATGGCCACATATACTGTGCAAAAGAAGGCAGCTCATGCATGCCCTTGTAATTTGATGTCTATTGTTAATGAGCAAGGCAAAAATGTTTATTTTGTGTCTCCTTCTGAATCAATAGCAGTGCTGGTGGTTGATAGTGGCTTGGAACAGACTGCAATAATGAGGGATTAGGCGCAGTGGTTTGAGATGAACAGCATTTAGGATCCTGCTGATACAGCCTTTGTGTTTTTGTGTACGTGTGTGAACATATTTCCATGTCAGTATGTCTTAAAGGCGTGAAATTTGTCTTGAAACTTCCAGTGATGTCAGTGCAGATTGATGCCCGCCTGCTGATGACTTGTTTTCTTCTTGTTATAACTAAAACCATCTGGTTACTCCTCCACTTTCTCATTATGTGACAATGACAAACTTAAACCCAAAACAAATCAGTCCTACATCTTTGGCTGTTTAGAGAGTGGAGCTGGATACGTTTGTATAAGAGATAAACTCTTGTTCCCTTGGGATTAGGCTTTCAGTCTTATGATGATCATCTTGAGGAGTGTGACTCAGTGAGGTTACTAGCATAATAATCATGTGATAAGATTTTGATTACTGCAACAGAGGTGGGAGTGTGTGTCTGATTAGGTTTGTAGCCACGTGTGATATGTGTGTTCTGATTGACTTTTTTTCTGCTTTAGAGTTGCAGGTTTTGGCTGCTCATTTTATGGACTACATGGTTGGCTTGGTAACTGAGAACAAACGCTGTTTTGTGGAGGGTGTATGGGGATTCCCTCAGGCATGCTGTCACCATGCTTCCTGTGTGACTGGGTTTGTGTGTTATTTCTGAACATCTCTAGGAAGTCAGTCCTGTTGTCTAAATCTTTCCCTCCATGGCCTGTGTTCTTAGATTTCCAGTGATTTCCCGTTAACATGTTTTCAAACAGAGTCAAATACAACTTTATGAAAGGAAACAGCAGAGTGCAGAACATGGACATTTTTCTTTTTGTTTCTAAAAAAAAAAAAGAACCCTAGGCCAATTAGTATTTACTCGCCTTATATCATAGTCATTGCTACTTCATTACTGGTCTTCCTAGAGTTCATACTGTAGAACGTCGTGTTGAAAGATTGTTATCAAGTCCATATCTGTGTTCAGTGGTCTTTTCCATAAACATATGGAAACCAGTGGACAGTAATTGGCCGCCTGATAACTGGAAGAGGCCAGTCCTTACCTAATGGATTACCTAATTCTAAAAAGTGTAAGTTAAACCCCTGATATATAAACACAGCCTCACGGCAGTTCATGAAATGGTCACGTAATTTAATGTATTTGATTAGTGTACACAAACACGTTTATCTCGTTTTTTTTCGTGATGGTCAGCACATTTTTTATAATACCAACCATTGCATAGCTGTATACAGCGGGACGGGTTGGGTTTAGGAAAAGAAGATAGTGACGGTTGGGTTTAGGAAAAGAAGATAGTGATGGTTGGGTTTAGGAAAAGAAGATAGTGACAGTTGGGTTTAGGAAAAGAAGACAGCGTTATATAGATGATAATAAATATTGAAAACTACTGTTATTTGCAGTTCCCGACTGGTTTAAAAGGTTGGAGGGCAGGCACCTCTTAGGGTGCAGACCCATTGCGTGCATTTCGTGTATATTGTATATAAGATAAGACATGTGTTGGGTAACTGAAACTTAACTTTCAAATAATTTGCTTTGAATTTGGTGTTTTAAATCCTGTATCTATCTGTACATCCCCAATGTAAATGCAACAAGAAGCTAGGGCTGGGCGATATGGAGAAAATCAAATATGACAATATTTTTGACCAAATACCTCGATATCGATACCGCAACAGTATTGTAGTGTTGTGGTATGTAGTGTGGTGCTTTCACAAAATAGTTACACAATGAGATTTGTGATAAATAATCATAATGTGGATATAATGACTAAGTGGGTAAAGGCAAATAATAGAACAGTTACAAAAGTCTGGTACGTTCAGAAAATGACATCATTTTACTGTAATGCAGCCTTTAAAACCAGGAAAAAGACAACACTTGTGCCATATTAATACAAGAAGCCCTATTTATATATTAATTTTCTTTTTGGAATAGACACAGGGAGTAATATAAGGATAAAAGAAGCGAGCCAGGCTCTTTTCTTCCTCCCAATAAGCCACATTGTTTCACATACACACACACACACACACACACACACACACACACACACACACACACACATTAGAGCACTTAGTGGGGTCAGCCGTGGGACAGTGCTGCTTCATACTGTATGTGACTCTCGTGTGTGTGTGTGTGTGTGTGTGTGTGTGTGTGTGTGTGTGTGTGTGTGTGTGTGTGTGTGTGTGTGTGTGTGTGTGTGTGTGTGTGTGTGTGTGTGTGTGTGTGTGTGTGTGTGTGTGTGTGTGTGTGTGTGTGTGTGTGTGTGTGTGTGTGTGTGTGTGTGTGTGTGTGTGGTGTGCTCATCCATTGTGTTTAAGTGTAAGCTTCCCTAGCCAGCGTGGTAAAATCCACCTGGTCGTGTTAGAGTCGGGAGTGCCCTACATCTGCAGAACTGTAATGGGACACAGACGTCTGGAAGTGCACCATTGCTAACATCATCATCATCATAGTCCCCTGAAGGCACAGTGGGAGTCATGCTTTGTACGCAGTGATTGGTGTTTGAGTGTTCTCTGCCCAGGTTGATAGCTTGGAGGAGAAAGTGCTTGCATTGTACAGTTACGCCCAAATGTTAGGCCACATCCCTTAGCGTTTTACTATCTCTGTTTCTCAATCAGTAGGACTGAGGCTTCACAGCAGCCTGTGATTCTTCAGCTTCTTTCCTCTTCTATGAAAGCAGAACTCTCTCTCTTTCTGCCTTTACTTCTCTCTTTGCTCGCTCCCCCCCCCTCTCTCTCTCTCTCTCTCTCTCTCTCTCCTCTCTCTCTCTCTCTCTCTCTCTCTCTCTCTCTCTCTCTCTCTCTCTCTCTCTCTCTCTCTGTAACAGGATCAGTGTTGCAGTCGAGCCACCGTGCACTGCCAGTTCCCTCTGACTTATAGCGCTGCGGTTCAGCTTGTTGCATATGACAGGAAGCGGAGCTGCTGCTTCGGGTGCAGGGGCGGCGTGTGTAATGCTTTCAATAGACTTGTAGGATTTGTGTTTGACTGCTGCTCAGCGCTCAAGTTGCCGCTTGGCCACTGAGAAGATGGTCTTTATGTGAAAATATGTGAACATTGAACATAACACATAGAAATCTGCAAATTCTAAATTTCGCATTTCACAAGTATCATTGGGCTTAGGAAGTGTTTATTTAGTTAAAAAAGAAGAAGCCAAACGCAGGTTTCCTGTGGCCAAGCGAGAAAGCCGGGGTCTGGTGGAAAAATCTGCACACGACACGTACTTGTAACCAGCTTATTTCGCAGGCCAAATTATTGCTTAGAAAACACTGAAAGGGAGAACTTTCTTTCCTTTATTGGCTTGTGAACACAGATACCAGGATATTCAAGGAGATGTTAACCCTTTAAACCTCACTGAACTCACACTGTATAGCCAAACAGTGTTCCAAACCACAGAACTTGATTTCTTCTTTTTTTTTTTTTTAATTGAAGTGGAGCTCCAACATTTCCAGACATACCAAACATGTCTAGGCTTAAGTCTCAGGAAATGGGATTGGGATGTGAGTCTTTGCTTGGAATATTTCACAATAGTGTTAACATCATATAGCTTCATTGAGGAGCTGAAACAACATGTGATACTGTCAGACAGCGGGGCATTCAATTGTTTTTTTTTTAATCAACTTTAAAGCTGCTTAAAGCGTAAAAAACCCCAGACAAACTCAAAGAACTGTGTGTCCATGTAAGATAGGTAAACTACATGTCAAATGGTCCACTAGGCACATGAAGCTGCATATCTAAAAAAAAAAAAAAACTCAACCTATGTAAGAGCTTGTTACCCAGAATGACTGAATCACGGCACATATAATAAACATGGCCAGTGATAGTCGTAGAGGGAAGGCAGTAGATTATTGAGGGGAGACCAGCAAGCAGAGGGGGGAAAAAAACCCAGCAGCCAAGCTGCTGCATAACTTTATTACTGGCTTTCTCACTCTGCCCACTGGTAGTGGTACAGTAGGAAAACAAAGCTCTGCATCTCAGCTGCACAGCTCTTAAATGGAAATATGACAAGGGGGAAAATGACTGTCATACTCCCCTAGCTGTAGGGCATTGTCAGGGCTTTTAAGAGATCCTTCTCCTGACTGTGCTTGTTCATATCCGCTGCCGTTGCATCTACGGTATATGCCTCCAGCACGGTTTTCCCCAGAAAAGTTGTTTAGCCCAGTGACAAGTGTATTTTTTTCCCAACGAAGGGCCCAGCCTGGGCCAGTCACAGACTGATGGCAGCGTTGTTCTAGAGCCCAAAAGATTCCGTGATAAACAAAATAGCGAAATTGAGAATTTATAAACGCTAGAAGAAAGATTCCACAGGGCACTACATTAGGTCAGCACAGTGGTGTAGTCTACGTGATACGCAGGTATACGCAGTATACCCACTAAGAAAGCCCCAGGATTTCCATATACCCACTTAAAAATGCCCAATGACACGCAACAATATACTTTCCGTTATATTTTTGATGTATTTTGAATTGTCATCTGTGTTCTTTTTCTGTGCATAGGCTAAATAAAGGGATTCCCACCGTTAAATGGTGCATTAAAGCGGATCCAAATGCAGAAAATAAAGTTGCTGACGCTCAAAACTTCCCTGGGGGAGGACACCCAGACCCCCCCACTATGACATGCCCCCCCTTCCCCAAAGGCAGATTCTGGCCCATACATATATATATATATATATATACATATATATATATATATATATATATATATATATATATATATATATATACACATATATATATATATATATATATATATATATATATATATATATATATATACATATATATATATATATATATATATATATATATATATATATATATATATATACATATATATATATATATGTATATATATATATATATATATATAATATATATATATATATATATATATATGTATATATATATATATATATGTATATATATATATATGTATATGTATATATGTATATGTATATATATATATATATATATATGTATATATGTATATGTATATATATGTATATGTATATATATGTATATGTATATATATGTATATATATATATATATATATATATATATATATATATATATATATATATATATACACATATATATATATATATATATATATATATATATATATATATATATATATACATATATATATATATATATATATATATACATATATATATATATATATATACATATACATATATATATATGTGTATATATATATATATATATATATATATATATATATATATATATATGTATATATATATATATATATATATATATGTATATATATATATATATATATATGTATATATATATATATATATATATATATATGTATATATATATGTATATATATATATATATATATATGTGTATATATATATATATATATATATATATGTATATATATATATATATATATATATATATATATATATATATATATATATATATATATATATTCAGTAGATAGGATGGATATACAGTATATATCCCTTGTGTTGTCTTCCCTTCAGCCTTGAAAAAAACAAATTTTTTTCTGACATTTTTAACATTTTCTTTTCAGAATTTGTTTTTGCTTTTTCCAATGTTTAAAATTTAAAATTTTTTCTTCCACACATTTTCAATGCTTATTTCTACGTCCCATATTTTCTGATATAAAACAAAAATTTAAAACGGGTCAATGTGACCCAAAGTCAACACAAGGGATATATATAGAGCTGAGCAATATATCGATATTATGTCGATATCGTGATATGAAACTATATATATATATATATATATATATATATATATATATATATATATATATATATATATATATATATATATATATATATATATATATATATAGGCCACTATATACAGTACAGTATACCCACTACAATACATTAGACTACACCACTGGGTCAGTGCTAAAAGCTAACTGGAGATTTGAAAATATGACTTCTTCTAAGTTTCCAACCGAGCCTGCTCACTGTAACTGTAGTTTAAAAAAAAAATTTTAAAAAAGAAAATGCATTAAGAAATGATTCCCAGTGGCGCTTCGGCCTGGTGTGGGGCAACTTAGGCCCGGTGGGCCACCAGGCATGGGGGGGGAAACCCGGCCTCCAGTCTCTGGGGCAGTGGCTCAGCAATGTGGCACAGAAGCTGATCAAATCCATACAGTCTGATTCCCTCTGCGTGAGTCCAACCGGGCTTGGTGTCGATCAGCCGAGGCTTTTTGCCTAAGCTATTCATCACTATCTTAGCTTAGCTTGAGCTTAAAGTGGCACTTTCTGGGAATGAATTCAGAATCTTTCCAAGTGGTTTAGGTTTGTACTTGTGATCACATCTTGACCTAGTTGTCAAAAGGCTAGCTTTTAGATTGTAGGTCTCTTTAAGGCATAATGCAGAAGCCGATTTCACATCATCCACTTCTCTATGAAACTCAAAACAAGAAGTTATGATTTGGAGCGAGAAGCACTGCCATGTGGCATGTGACATTTATCTTGTGTTTGGTTTCGTTATGACATATGCCTCTGTCAAGCGCGTGCACTTTATTTGACAGCACATAAATACCAAGTCAAGTAACATCATTTGTCCATTTCACTGCTGCCTTGTCTCACCTTCATTACCCCGTCTGTCTTTGTCTAGCTATTCGTGGTCAAGTTGCTTCCCTTTCGTCATCTTTTGCCATTTTTTTTTTTTCCATCCACCCACAACTCTCTGAGCAGCTGTTTCCCTGCACCGTGACAGTCCTGGTATGGGTGGTAATAAAGTTCCGGGGGTGAGCACGTGATGTGGAGCTTGCCAGAGCCACAGTAAATACAAAATGTTGAGAACATCAGTTTAACAAGAAACGGTTTGTTTATTCTCCCCCCTCTCAGGAGCAGCCAAAGATTATCGAGCCGCTGGACTATGAAGCTGTGGTGTTTCAGAGAAAGGCCCAGATCCACAGCGACCCCCACCGAGACCTGCTGCTGTGCCCCGTCGACGATGTCTCGGTGAGTCCCCCCCTCATTCTTCTCCCGCTGTGTTTCCTGGTACTGGCTCTCAGCCAGGGCCTCTTCCTCACCCAGGATAAAAATCACAGCGTATATACTGTACCTTACACTGTGCTGCGATCTCCACAGTGAACTGTCTTGTAAAACTGTCCGAGTCCAAGGCAAATGGGCTGTAAAATATCACTTTTCCCATTACACCAGGCTCAGTTATTTACAGGTCAAGTCCAACCAGGTTCCTCGGTTTTTATTGCCACGATTTCAAACGCATGTGGTTTTGTTCAGAGGCACGTCTCGCTGCGTGTCTAGTTTTCTTTTCCCGGTTGACACTCATCTGTATCTTTGTATCCATGCCTTCTGTTTTCCCTCATTCCTTTTCTCTTTGCCTGTTGTTTGTGACTTCCTTCCTGCTGTGGTGCAATTTGATGGGAAGATAAAGAACTTTGTTTGTTTTTGCTCTAAAATAATAATACATTTTACTGTCTTTCAATTGTATTTCACTTCCATTCTTCCTTTCTGTGTGTGTGTGCGTGTGCGTGTGTGTCTGTGTGTGTGTGTGTGTGTGTGTGTGCGTGCGCGTGCATGCAGGAGTCCCAGATCTCCCGGCAGAGGAGGACTGTCGTTCCTTCGGTGCCTCAGAACGCTGAGCGGGAAGCCAGGAGTCTGTTTGCCAAAGAGGTAGTATAACCCAGATGTCCCATTAGAATGACGGGGCCATACTTGGTCTCAAACTGCACAAACAAAGTGTGGAGTGAAGAAAGTTACAGTATTCATAGTTGTCTTTAAGTCTTCTCCGTATTATGACTTTTATTCCTTTTCAGTAATCAGAACCTGCTCAATAAAAGCAGACATCAAACGCAATCAGTGAAACTCTGACTTCTCAACAAACGTTAAAGATTCCTTGATGACTTCACAACAGCCTTCGTGGCGTTCAGCCTAAAGTGGTCACTTGTAGCTCATAAAGGAACACAGAATGCACAGGCCAGTAGTAAACACATGCGTTGTTGATGACATATTTGTATTAGCAATGAAAAACAGACTCTTGTGGCGTTGTGGTGATGTGGATATATACTCTGCTGCTCTGCCTGGCTCTACATCTGTGTTCCTCAGCCAGCTCTCATGACTAAGATACAGCATGGAAACAACGGTCCTAGGGATTGTTAAAACAGATCCAGGCTTACTCAGCATCTATCGAACAAAGAAACGTGCACAATAGAAACCATCTTGAGAAATCACGGCAGAGGTACAGAGTCAGTCTGCTACTTTGCATACTTATTTTGAATTTACAATGGTTATGGAGCTGGAATTTTCTCCGTCCTCCCTGAGTCACAGTCGGAGAAAAGAACGGCATGCTTGGTTAGGTGACTTTGCTGCGATGGCATGCTTGTTATATTTGAGTGTATCTGCTGCCCCTAATCCAGCTCTCTGTGTTGATGTGTTTGGCAGTGCATCAAGATGTACAACACCGACTGGCATGTAATCAACTACAAATATGAGGCTTACTCTGGTGATTTCCGCATGTTGCCAAGGTAAGAAAGGTGTGTGTGTGTGTGTGTGTGTGTGTGTGTGTGTGTGTGTGTGTGTGTGTGTGTGTGTGTGTGTGTGTGTGTGTGTGTGTGTGTGTGTGTGTGTGTGTGTGTGTGTGTGTGTGTGTGTGTGTGTGTGTGTGTGTGTGTGTGTGTGTGTGTGTGTGTGTGTGTGTGTGTGTGTGTGTGTGTGTGTGTGTGTGTGTGTGGCGGGGACTTTAAGGGCTCAGAGTTTGTGCAAAACAACATCTGAGTTCTTCACTGCCAAATATGCGACATGTACAAGAGATTTACTCTGCTCACGTGGGTCTGCTGGATGGCAACATGCAACAAATCACTGTTTCTGTATATAAATGCAGCTCTCGTGCTTTAGCAGAGTAGAGGAAATACTGCACATACATATTGAAATAACTGCAGAGTTCGCAACAGGTGCAGCCCAGATGTGTTGGTGATAAAGCTTCTTAAGGAAAGTATTGTTATCACTGCAACCTGTAGTTGAACCTGAAATTGGAGTGAAAAGCCCTCTTGGCACGGGACTAGTATTACCTGGGGAACTCTAGCAATTTGTAATAATTACAGAGGTCGTCTGTGATCTTAATCCTGTGCGAATCTGCCATGTCTGTAATTTGTCAATTAGAAATTCCACAGCAAATTACCGAACATATTTCCCCAAACACAGAGGGTGTGTGATAATATCAGTCCCTTGCGAATGGTCATCTCTGTGATTCAGGGTTGTATTGGCTGTTATAAATGAAAGTTTGGAGAGAGCCTTGACATCATACCCGTGGGATAATGTCAGTAAAAAATACATAATAAAAATAAGTTTTCTAAATTTCTAAATCACATGAGGTCCTCTGGTAATAGAGACATGCATACACATTTTCCAAAAAAAACAACCATATAATGCAATAACAGACAAGGTGGCACAAAAATGACTGACCAATAACAAAGGAGACAATGCAAGCAGCGATTTTTGTTGCATGCTTTACCTCACCACAGTGGCAGTACAGTAGGGAGGGGGCTGATTTATTGAAGGCTACTGACCCTCACTCGCTGTCTTTTTTTTTTTTTTTTAAAGCAAAGGCCTGAAGACAGACAAGCTGCCAGCTCATGTGTTTGAGATCGATGAGGACGCCAAAGACGAGGTGAGTAGAGGGGCCTCAGCGCCAGTTAGATCACACACATTGATCACTGCAGCGAGGATGAGTGCTATTGACTCACTGGGCCTTTTATGGACAGATTGCACCGTATGCACAGCTTTTAGTGATGTGCAATAAACCATGCTCGGAAATTAAAATAATTCCTTTAATCTTTTTAAATCATAGAGATAAGACACAAATTTGGCTTGTTCCACATGCTGCATGTGCTGAAAATATGAGCAAACAGAGCAGCCATGCTCAACATGGACATGCATTGAGATGGAAATTGTGCAGGAAGATTCCCTGTGACTTATGGTCTGTCAGTCCTTTAGTCCTGTCCACCCAGCAGTGTGACCCCTCAGAGACTGAGAGCGGGGCAGTGAAACCAGTAGCCTTATATATGTCCTATAAATAGCCCTCATTGATCCTCCTCCCCCTATCCTCGGGCCGGATGCAGATAAACTTAGATAGAGAGCAGCTTTAATTGAAGGAAAAGAAATGCTGCTGCTGCCAGGACGGAGAGGGCAGGGAGGAGATGGCTCTATTAAGTCTTTATGTCTCTGCTTGATCATTTCTGGCTGTGACGGCTGGTCTTTGCAGGCTTGTAGCAAGAATATATATATATATATATATATATATATATATATATATATATATATATATATATGTTGGCCTTCATTTGATAGGACAGCTTAAGACATGAAAGGGGAGAGAGATGGGGAACGACATGCAGCAAAGGGCCGCAGGTCGAAACCGAATCTGCAGCCGCTGTGTCGAGGATGGGGGGTGGGGGGAATGCCACTTGAGTGTGATTAGGCTCATTTCAAGTTTGTACATGCACACATACACACCTCAATCCTTTTCGCTCACTGTCACGATGTGTGTGTCACTACCAGTTAATTGTGCAGTCAGCGCATTCCTCCCAAGTGGCTGGATGCATCACTCCAGAGAGAGAGAGAGTGTGTGTGTTTGTATATGCGTATGAGAGAGAGAGACCATGATGAGTGTTTGTGTATTCTGCGTTGCTGATGAACAGTCCCAGGATAGTTATGAGTATGCGATGGAAAGGCTGCACTGACAGGACCGAGGCGAAGTTATGATAAAAGCTTTATGGGAAACGAACCAAAATGATTAGAATTGATGACATGTCCCGCAGCTGTGTTCAGTGAACATTTCTCGCAACCAGGTATTTGTCAGAAACAAGGGAATAATGTCTTCTGCAGGTTTGACACTAAATATTCAAAAAAACATGAAGCTGTCGAGACTGGATACTGTCTACAAGCACAGGGACTACTGTGACCATTAACCTGAATTAACCTGCAGGATAAAGTGTGTCCTGATTGATTTCCAGTGTTTGTGTTTGTGTCTGCCCAGGACTCGGCGTCACTGTGCTCCCAGAGGGGAGGCATCATGAAGCAGGGCTGGCTTCAGAAAGCCAACATCAACAGCAGCCTGTCTGTCTCCATGAGGGTGAGTCACCACCAGACGTCCTTTCTGTTATTCATAAAACATAACAGCAACAAATGAAACAGCAACAACAGCAGCAACAATAACAACAACAACAACAGCAAAACGTAGGTTCACCACAGAACTAGGGAGACATGGCAACTCTTTGTTCTACGTAATCGTTGTGTCTTATAGACCATCTACCAAAGCCACACGGCGGCTCAGTGGTTAGCACTGCTCCCTCACAGAAATTAGGCACTGATGAGTACTGGGTTTGATGCCCGGTCGTGTTCAGTTGGTGTGGGCTTACGCCGGGTGCTTTGGTCCCCCCCCCCCCACCATAAAGACATGCGCTCTAGGTAACTCCTGTCATTGGCCATGCCGAAGGTATTGGCATTACAACTGGAGTTGTATGGCTGCCCGCTGCTCCTAAAATAGTAAGGATGGGTTAAATGCAAAAGATACATTCCTCGTAAATTAAAAAATGTACTTGGCAAATAGAGACTATATTATTATATCCCTTATTATATCAGCTGTATATTATAATCAGTAATTGTTACGTCATTGTTTACAGCTACACTAACATCAGCATTTACATCTGTTAAGTATAATGACAGAAATCTACTACAGTACTTAATAATGACAATATTGTTAATAAAGTTGAATAAAAACAAAACATAAAACGCAGTGAAAAAGCAGTTTTCTAAATATAAAAGCAAGGGAAGAGGAATTACCATAACATATTTAATAGCTTAGTATCTGCAGGCATCTTCCCTTCAATCAGGAATTTAAAGCATGTCAGCAGAGCAACTGAAATGTAGGCGTAAAACTGAAAAAAGCCACATTTTATACCGCATGCCTCTGTCCTAAGTCGTTTAGAATCTGTTAGCTATTTCTCTAACTTGCTCTCTGTTGCTGTGATTTGCAGGTGTTCAAAAGGAGGTACTTCTACTTGTCTCAGCTCCCCGACGGCTCCTACATCCTCAACTCCTACAAGGATGAGAAGAACTGCAAGGACACCAAAGGATCCATCTACCTGGACTCCTGCATAGACGTTGTTCAGGTATACAGGGCTGGGGGGAAAAAAAAATCAAAGAAACATCAAATGCACAGTTGAGAATATTGCAAAAAAGTTGCAGCAAAAAAGCTTGACCAACTCTTAAGCTTTCAATACCCTGATGCATGTTTAATCGAACTCTTGGATAGATGTACTGCATTCCATTGACTTGGGCAGAAAAGTCCTGTTCTCACGGATTATGAGGGGCTGCTGCGGGTTGGCTTCATTAGACAGGCTAGTAGCTCATTCAGGTCTGCACTGACCGGAGTGGCAGCCAGGAAGCTTTCAGTTTGATGAAGATGAATTGGAAGAATGCGGAGACTCATTCTGGCTTGTGGGTTTAATGTGGAAGCTTATGGAGCGCGGTGTGTTTGACATGTAAAGCATGTTTTGCACACGAAAGCCTGCAGCGTTTACGTAACTTTCACGTAAAAATGACTCAGTGTAAGGGACAAACAACAGTCTTTAGTGAGGACCTTGTCTGTTGCAGCACTGCGAGCTTATTTTAGGGGTACTTGTCACAAAATGTTTTGGTCAGAAACCTACATACATTGGCTAGATGATATTAACCTCCAGGGGAAATCGGGTTGTGCTGCCCCAAACTATAGCACTCCAATGATTATCAGAATATAGGAGTAGAGTAGTGTAAAACTATACAAGTGTATATAGAATAATTCTCCCCCCGCCCGTAGAGCCCTAAGATGCGCCGCAATGGCTTCGAGCTGAAGATGCAAGACCGCTACAGCCACTTCCTGGCTGCGGACAGCGAAGCAGAGATGGAGGAGTGGGTGGTCACACTGAAACAGGCTCTGCAGAGCACCACTGAGGCCAGCCAGGACAGGAGGAATGGTGCAGAGACACTGGACTGTGCCCTGGGTGAGTTGTACCGTAACTACATATGCAACCTAACAAACTTGGGATAAACAAATGTCCGGATCATCTTTCAGTCAACCTATTATTTACAGTCGTATAGAAAAGCTGCTATACAGTCATGGCCCATTTAGCTATGATAACAAAAATAGCATGTTTGAACATACCCTCTGAGCCTGTTTTAGTGGTAGCTATGGTTAATATAATCCATTTCCCTGGCAGTGGAGGGAGTCGAAAATAGGCAATAAATAGGCTTAATAATATACCTACAGTTGCTGCCAGTAGAGAGATAGAAGCTTCCACATCAGCTGTAAATTCTTGTAAGGATTCTGTTCTCAGTTATATTTGTTGTTTTTTTTCCCCGCTATTTAGTTTCACATCCCAATTCTCTCAAGTGTGTTTCTTTAGGGGACAGTTATGGGGAATTGTTGAACACGTTGCTTGTCCTGAGCTGTGGAAGAATGCCAGCAGTTTTATGCAGTTTGCATATGTCTTGCCAGCATCTGTGGGCCCTTTTTTTCCCCCCCTATATAATAATATACTCTCTGCAGAATGTTCTAGAGAAATCCAATAGGCCTAGCTTGGTCAGAGATGCTGATGAGGGACTGAGAGGCCGACCAGGAAGATGGAGGGCCACTAAGGGTTCACAGAGTCCATCGTGAGTCTATCACCTGGGAGTCAGCAGAGTAGCGAATAGCCTCTTTTTGATTTGGCCAGTAGACTGTTAAGATATTAGTGTGTCTAACTGGGAAACACAACGAAGACACAGCCACATAGGAAGCCATTGGGAGAACTTTGACGGAGCAAAGCTCTGTTGGACCTGATTTGCAATAGCACGATATGTTGTGTGACTCGGTCTCTGTGCATTCTGATGACCTTTATTAACGCATGATCACTGTCCTGTTCAATCAGATGACGACACTGCCAGCCAAGGTAAAGGGGAGAGCCTGCTGGAGAGCCAGGGGAGGAGCTTACAGCCGGAACTTATGAAGGTAAGAAGCATGGATGGATGGTTGATTAATTAATTCTGACGGATTGGCTGAGCTAGTGAGATAAAGATACCCTGAGGTTTCTGCCTGTTTAAAAGAAGGTTTTCCTCGCTACAGTTGCACCAAATGCTTGCTCTTGGGGGGAATTTGTAAATTATAGATTGTGGTCTAGACCTACTCTATCTGTAAAGTGTCCTGAGATAACTTCTGTTCTGATTTGACACTATAAATAAAATTGAATTGAATACACAAACATTTAAGAGTTCACATTTTAAATGTATCACTTTTTTTGTCTTTGACACAGTAGTTGTCTAAATCCCTTATTGGCAGGTTTATTAATGTAATTATTATAATAGAAAATAAATTAATGACAGCTAGAGAAGACAGAAATTAGTCTGAGTTTTTGTATGTCTGCATGATAGAAGAGCAGCTCTTTTGTTGTACTCTCTGTGTTTGAGTCAGTTTTCTGAGCCCGAGAACAGCAGTGTTTATTCTACAGAGGCCGTGCTCTTTTAATAGGTCTATAAACCCAGAGCTACACACAGACAACAATGCGCTCTGTGCGGCTGTTTGACTGCTGTTTGCTCTGGGCCACTCCAGCACAGCTTTTCCCTCTCCACGCACACTTGAGTTTTTCTGCAGGCTGGTCACAGTGAGAACAGGAAAAAAAAAAAGGGGGGAGATGGATTAGGGCTCTAACTGTGACCTAAGGGTTTGATATGTTTGTCTCTATTAGATGCCCTCCTTCTTCTTTTGTCTGGGTCTGTTGACTGCTTGTCTTCTTCTCTGTCTTACTCTAACTCACTCTGCTGTGTAGGGCCCATTATTGTGTGAGGCACTACTTTTATTTTGAAACCAGTTTCTATCGTACTCTATCTCTAAAATGAGCCAACTTTTCACTGTCTTACATCCACACATGTGTGTATATATATATATATATATATATATATATATATATATATATATATATATATATATATATATATATATATATATATATATATATATATATATCTTTTTTTTTTTTTTTTTCAATTGATGAGAATAACAAAAAATACCAAATAATAAGAAGAAACTACATGACACTTTATTTTTACAATAGAGTTGACAGTGTGTTATATAAGCATCAGCAAACATCAGCCTAATGACATTTTTAAAACTAAAATGCATCATACAATACAATTGGAAGAATACAGGGTAACAGAGTGATTCCAAATAAACAATAATTGTGTGTGTGTGTGTGTGTGTGTGTGTGTGTGTGTGTGTGTGTGTGTGTGTGTGTGTGTGTGTGTGTGTGTGTGTGTGTGTGTGTGTGTGTGTGTGTGTGTGTGTGTGCAGTATGCCAGGGAGACCGACCAGCTCAATAAGATCAACAGGAATGAAGGCAGACAAAAGCTTTTCTCTCTGGATCCTGAGACACAGGTATACAACATGCTTCTTTCACCACTTGGTCATCCTATCATTTATTTATTCCACTATTGATTCAGACTATTTGATCTCTCCTCCCCTTTCCACAATGTCCACTGTTTCCTTCTCCTTCGTCCTCTCACTGCTTGCATTCTCTCTCATCCTCTCTCCTCTCCACTGGATCAATCTTTCTCTCCCTTCTTCCTTCTTGGCTTCTCTCCTCCCTCCTGTCCGTTATCCAGAGGCTGGACTTCTCCGGCATCGAGCCAGATGTGAAGCCATTTGAGGAGCGTTACGGCCGTCGTATCGTGGTCAGCTGCCACGACCTGACCTTCAGTCTCCAGGGCTGCGTCAGCGAGAAGGGCGACGGCGTCCTCACCAATGTACGTCCTCAGCTTACTTCCACAGGAAAAGATTAGTTTTTTTATTCCGCTTTTATGACTTTACTAATATTTCTACTTCTTCCTCTGCTTCGCCATGTACTATTACTAATGATAAACTTCAACCTAAACTGGATGACCATATCACCTTATGTTCATAGAACAAATAAAAACAAGATTTAAAAAAATAAATAAAAATAGGGCGGCACGGTGCAGTGGTTAGCACTGGGTTCTGGGTTTGTCTCTCCAAAAAGATAAGTGGGTCTAGCTAGGGGATGGATCGACTTAGAAGACCTTAACTGTGCTTCAGAAGTGATCACAAAAATAAAGATATAATACCATAAGGAATTGTAAAAATACCTCTCTAGTGATTTAGTCTGAATGCATTTTATCACCTAATCACAACACACAGTCCACCATTCAACACCACACAACTTCCACCATCCCTCTGCAGTGCTGCCCCAGATAGTACACCTTCATAATTCATGTTGGCCTGTCTGGAAGTGGAAGTAACCAGGCCAAAAGACTAACACAACCAGATATGGTTGTAATACCTTCTTTTCAAGCAATTCCACAAACTGATGCTTTGCTAAATACTTATTTTATTTCGTCTAAGCGAGAATCTAGAACCTGAGCTTCAAACGCCTCCAAATAAACAAAGACGTATGCAAGAAGTCAGTCTGATGAACGGTGGAAACCTCTTCAATGTGTTCTACGTGAAGAGCTCCTGGCAGCATGAGACAGCAGTTTAGTGTGTGTGTGTGTGTGTGTGTGTGTGTGTGTGTGTGTGTGTGTGTGTGTGTGTGTGTGTGTGTGTGTGTGTGTGTGTGTGTGTGTGTGTGTGTGTGTGTGTGTGTGTGTGTGTGTGTGTGTGTGTGTGTGTGTGTGTGTGTGTGTGTGTGTGTGTGTGTGTGTGTGTGTGTGTGTGTGTGTGTGTGTGTGTGGCGCCTGTGTCAGACTGGATTGCTGTAGTCATAAAACATTGAGTTGGTCCTCCTCCTGCTTGCTGATGCAATAGTAGAGGCTGTTTGGGGAATTTAATTGAATTGACTCATATTTGTGGTTTGCAAGCAGCGCGCACTCTCTTTCCCTCCCCCTTCTTCTTTTCAGCCTTTCCCTCCATTCCTTCTGACAGGTTTAATGGTTAGGCTTGTCCATCATGCAGGAACCATCCATCCTGGCATAAGTGCATCGTCATTCAGAAATGTGTGGGTGGTGCTACCGTAGAGCCAACATTGGCTTCTAAACTAGGGATTAACTCAAAGGAGTCTGATATACAGATAATATGTTTATATAATATTTAACCTTATCAATTTTCTGTCCAACTAAAAACTGAAAAGTCTAGCAATTTAACCGTAGCAGATTGAATAGCATGATAGATTAAAACTCTTAATTTGTGGTGTCATATTGGAGGTGGAAAACACAGAGTTGTGTCTATTGTTTTGGTTTTCCGTCACATATTACATACACATTTGTGCATGTAATAAATCCAATGCTAAAACAAGTAAGTGCGTCCAAACAATAGGTGCCTTTCAAACTGCCTTTGTTGTGCTTAGACCTTTATAGAGTTAACATGATCAATACCCCAGCAAATATGCAATGAGCATGTAACCTTCGGGTCATCCCATGTTTAGTCCTAAAATAAGTAGTTAGGGTGAATTCTTAATGGAGGGATCAAGCTGAATGAAGCTAGCGTGAAATGTGCAGGAAATGCATCCAGATATATTATAAACCCTGGCTGATGTTTTCAAGTGTTAAAGCCCTTAACCGTCTCTCTGCTGAACCCCAGGTGGAACCATTCTTCATCAGCCTCGCTCTCTTTGACGTCTCCAAGAGCTGTAAGATCTCAGCCGACTTCCACGTCGACCTCAACCCGCCCTGCGTCAGGGAGATGCTGACCGACGCCTCGGGCCAGCTCTCTCCTTCCTCGGACTCAGAGGGTGGAGGAGGAGGAGGAGTCAGGGAGGGAGGTGGGGTGATGGTGAACGGAGACTCGAAGGTGAAAGGGAACGGCCTGCCGGTTCTTCAGAGGGTGTCGGATGCTCTGCTGCGTTTCCCTACACAGGTAGAGACTTGGCTGTAATTCGGTAGCTATTTGATTAAGGAAATGACTTACAATGACTAACTATGATAGTGAGCAGCCAGTCATAAGTGGGAGTGGAACCAGAAATAGTGTTGGCTTGTTCCCACAGATCAAGGTTTGTATTAACACAGTGTTCCATGCTATTTGTAAAATATATGTCAATATCTCAGAACCCCCCCATCCTCCATTGCTAAGAACTTGCAATGTATAACTATTATCAGACTGGCCCTCGCGGCCTCAAAACACTACCGGCCCACCAGGAAAAGTCCAGACTCTCCCGATTGCCACTCCGCTAATGGGTTGGGTTTAGGCATTTGACCTGGAGTGGTTAATGTTGGGATAGCCGATTGGTCAGGGGATAGGACCTGTACACTTTACGTTACCTTTTGGGAGGTGATCCACAAAAGCCTATATGGTCGGAGCAGTGGGATGTCGGAGCAGAGGGTTTATTTTTTTCGAAACAAAGGGACGTCGGACTAGTGGGCTGTTGGACCAAAGGGAATTTTTCGGATTATTGAGAGGTCGGAGAAATGACATGGCACCGTAATAGTGTGGATGTAGCCTGTGGCTTGTTTGAGGATTTAAAACGGAACCATCACCATCATCTGTAGAATACTATTCACACCCTAACATTCCAAGCCCCGACAGGTTGTGGTTGGAGGCTGGCTGTCTTCAGTCCCGCCTTCAGGCCACGTCCTTCCGTACCTCAGTGAGGCGAAAACACCGCTCAGCATTCCCACTCTGACGGCAGCTGGCCTGGGTGGGATCAGGGATTCGTGACCAGTTAATTGATTCCCTGCTCTCCTCTTACATCAGAGGACTGATGTGTGATGAGTGGTGATGGAGCTCTTTATCCAAATACATGGTAGTGTTCTTCATATTGGATTTTCCCTCTGGCGTGCGCTGTGCTTTCAATTTTCAGTCGTGTTTCCAGATGGTGTGTTTGTCCTCAGACAATGCTTGGTCCATATCCAGCCTGTAAAAAAGTTGAAAGGATCAGCGAGACCTCAGTTCAGCTTATTCAGCTAACATTTGCAAGCGATTTCAGAATCCCTTAGGTCAGCGCAGTACTCGGCGGTGTGAGCCTAATGTCTTGTCACTTTGTCTTTGCTGTATTTCTAGTCAATAGTTTAACTCTTGGCTCTGGCAAACTTTTGCAGGTGCTGTGAGATCAGCACACACACCTCACCGCTTGGCCCATTAATCTGATTAAGTGGATCAGCAAGACTTGTGCCAGTTGTGAATTAGGTCATAAAACATACTTGTTTACTCCGTTTCCATTTCCGCAGTAAGAGACATGAGTGGGCTATCACAGCGACAATTTGAAACAACTTTGCAAGGTGAGAAGAAACAATATTTATAACAGAGAATGTAATAGAGAATATAACAGAGCAACTAACCAATAGCAGGCCAGACACAGTTTGAAAGCTGCAGGCATACAATAAAACAGCCGTTCCAAGTCTAATGCATGTTACATTCTGCCAACCGACATCTGTGAAACACACACACACACACACACACACACACACACACACACACACACACACACACACAGGCATACATACAAACAGAGACGGCCGTACCTCTGTGATTAGTGTGCTGTTATAGTTCGGCAGACCACAGTTTAATTTAGGGGCATTGGGTGTGGCCCAAGGACAGGGCTTCCACTTCTTATATCTCTCCTCTGCATCAGCAGCTCTCCGGAGGCCACGGCTTCTGTTCCACTTCATTACATAATTCACAAATCTAAGTGCAAGTGTTACGGAGTTCGTCCCAGCTACAAAAACCAGCTAGTTTGGGGTATGTTGGCAAAAAAAAAGGAGCTGTGAGACGATGTATGATGTCAAAAATGATAAATTTAGGAGCTTTTTTTCCTCCCAGGTTGTGCAAAAAGTATGGCAACAAATCATAATGTCAAAGGTTGAAACCAAAAGCAGCAGTGTGTGGTCGTGTTTAAGCTATGAAGGTCTGTGATAGGCGAGGATGGACGGGGTTCTGACTTGGAGTGTAACCAGGGAGGGTGTCTGTCTGACTGGCACCGTGCTCTTCTCCTCTAAGATGTCTGTTATTAATGGACAGTTTGGGATGTCTACATCTGTCTCCATTTGAAGCTGCATTAGTTGCTACTTCTCCCTCGGTAGTGTCACTCAGTTTCATTACTTGCTGAAACTTTAATGATTTCTGAAATGACTTCCTGCTCCTTCTGTCTAGATTTTGTTCCCAGAAACCTTATCGTACTAATAATATGAGCTCATATAGCAGCATGGTTTTGTCCGAACGTAATTTCTGTCCACTCAAGATTGTTTGTGAACTGACACTACACGCTTAAATACAGCCCCATCTCACCAGACCAAAAATAGATGTGAGCCCCATGTGGTTTTCCTGTATAACTGCCACTTCCTCTGCACTTGCCCTGTAGAGACTGAACAGACATTTCAACTTTGTATTACTGATGACGATTGCTTGTTTATTTGAGTACCCAGCAGTTTGAATGAAGTGGGTTTTTTTTTTTAAATGAGGGCTGTCGGGAAAGACATTAATAATCAGATTCCTTGTTCATTTCTCCCTCTCTCCTCCAGGGTATCTTTTCAGTGACCAACCCTCACGCAGATATCTTCCTGGTGGCCCGTGTAGAGAAGGTGTTACAGAACGGCATCACACACAGCGCCGAGCCGTACATCAAGACCTCTGACGCCAACAAGGTCCGCCGCGCCGCCATGCTTTTCACCTCATTTAAAGACATACACATGACCACAGCGACAGTGAGCTTTCCCAGTTTCCCACTCCGTCATCGCCTTTTTCTCTCCACATGTCTCCGCAGACTGCTCAGAAGGTGCTGAAAGCTGCCAAGCAGACATGCCAACGCTTGGGCCAGTATAGGATGCCGTTCGCCTGGGCTGCCAAGTGAGACGGGAATAAATCAAAATATTACCCAGTGATGAATCTGTTTGGATTCATCTTTGGAATAAGAATGCATAAAATATCTCACCATAATAAGAGAATGCATTGGATTTTACAACCTTGAAGTCTGTTCATTTACTATGTATGGCAAATGCGCTGTAGCCATGTGGAAAATGTGTTTTCAGGCAGGTGTTCAAAGACGCTCAGGGCAGCCTGGACATGGATGGGAAGTTTTCTCCTCTCTACCGCCAGGACAGCAGCAAAGTCTCCACTGATGACATCATCAAGCTGCTGGCCGACATCAGGAAGTGAGTCATACCCACGCTTCTGCGGTAGATCCGAAATCGGATCTGCTAGAATGGATCGACGTAGTTAGGTTTAGGCATGGGGAGTGGGGATTGGTTAGGGTAAGAATTCCAGGGTAAGCCAATCAGAGGCAGGTACAAGGTGGGCCACGAGGCACGTCCTGTGATGTCGACACGTCTAGCGGATCTGCTCTAGCATCTAACCCGTTCTGCTTATTTTAGCCAGTGCTTAGGTACTGGAGCTTCAAAACACTCACCTTGCACGCCTTTTTTAAATCTATATTTTAAATAGTATTGCATAGGAGACTGTGTGCTGTGCATTAGAATACAAATTTGAAAGGTCCTTCCATTCAGACTTGATTGCATCTTGTTCTTATTTCGGATCTCTTTTTTTCCTTGTCAGACCTGAAAAGAGCAAGCTTCAGACCATCCCTGGACAGCTGAATGTCACCATCGAGTGTGTCCCACCTGATTTCTCAAGTATGTCGTCATTTCTAAACACTTCCATTATCGTTACAGCAAACGGCTTTGTGAGCCTGTTGTAGTTAGCTGCTGATGATCTTATCTAGTCTGCGGTCATAACCAAAAGTAGAATGAGCTTCAGTTTCTTGATCACCAAGATTACGATCTAACAATAGGACCAAAGTGCCGAGACCAAAAGGTACTATGGAGAAGTAGAAAGAAAGCCCTCCAAATCATTTTGAAGAGAGTTGACAGCTAAAGACTGTCAGTGAATGAAAGTCAGTTTTGGGGGTTCAGGGGGAAACGAGGTGATGGAGTTTACCCACATGCAGAAAAGAGCATGATGTGATACGATTTCAGGAAGTATAATAAAGCATAAACCATGGTATCCTGCATTAATCACAGCAGTTGAAGAAAATACTTTACATCATTGTAAATAAGATGTAACTGATGCTTTCTGTGGAGCCTAAAACCACGTACATTTGATTTGTCCATTTGATTTGTCCATTTGATTTGTCTCAGCTGTTTTTGTATTCAATATCAGTGTGTGTGTGTGTGTGTGTGTGTGTGTGTTTTTGCACTGACAGGCAGTTTGGGGTTTTTTCCTAGTGTACTTAGCTTACAAATGCGATACAATACAACTTTATTATCAGTTTACACTGAAATTCATTCTGCCCTTTCAAGCAGCTCCACTCAAAAAAAAAACAATACATATAGTAAGTACATATAGTACAACAGATGAAAACACATCAACAGCCATGACAAAGAAACATGTTTCATGATATGCTCGGATCCAAGATCTTAATTGGCGGCACACTGATTTTTAACAACAGGATAGACCGATAAAAGAGTTCTTGAGCCTGTTGTGTCTAAACAAAGGGACTCTAAATCGCCTATTAGAAGGCAAAAGTTGGTATTCATAGTTTAAAACATGCTTGGAGTCCGAAGAGATCCAAAATATACAGAATGACGCTGCGTTGACTCTTCGGGATGGCACAAGAAACAGAAACACAGCAGTGGAGGTTTGGTTCCCTCACTAACTCAGTGTTTCTCAAATCGGGGTACGTGTCCCCCTAGGGGTACTTTGGACGACTGCAGGGGGTACGTAAGAGTTTTTGCAAAATGTTTTTCAGTTACAAGGCTGTAGTTACTTCCACTGTCTTTCCCCCCCCAAGTTTGTTGCTTTTTTCGACGTTTTTGTCGCTGTTTTTGAAGTTTGTCACCTTCTTTTTGAAGGTTTTGTCAGTTGTTTTGACCTATACTTGCCTTTCTTCCTTACTTATTTCAACTGTCTTTTTTTTTCTCAAAGTTTTTCTCTTTTTTCAACGTTTTTGTCACTTTTTGGATTTTTTTTGTCACTTTTGTCGCCCTAGTGTTGCCTTCCTTCTTTCTACTATTTTTTTTTTTCGAAGTCTTTATTGCTTTTTTGAAGTTTGTGTCTCTTTTTTTTGAAGTTTTTGTTACTATTTTTGACCTATTCTCGCCTTACTTCCTTCTTTCTACCATCTTTTTCCAAGTTTTTTCCACCTTTTCTCATCAGCATAAATGTTTTCCAGGTACAAGGCTGTTGTTTAGTAAATATATCGCTGATATTGCTGTATTGTTCCTCTTTATTTTTTCTACCAAAAATTATTTGCGCTGGTTAGGGGGTACATGGCTTAAAAAAAACTGTTCAAAGGGGGAACATTATTGAAAAAAGCTTGAGAACTACTGCCCTAACTGGTGCGCTCTGTCCTCCCCAGATACGGTGACTTCCTCTTACGTTCCTGTCAAGCCCTTTGAGGACGGCTGCGAGCGGGTGTCAGTAGAGGTGGAGGAGTTTCTCCCCGAGGAGGCCAAGTACAACTACCCCTTCACCACCTACAAGAACCAACTCTACATCTTCCCCCTGCAGCTCAAATACGACAACCAGAAGACCTTCACCAAGGTGTGTGTGTGTGTGTGTGTGTGTGTGTGTGTGTGTGTGTGTGTGTGTGTGTGTGTGTGTGTGTGTGTGTGTGTGTGTGTGTGTGTGTGTGTGTGTGTGTGTGTGTGTGTGTGTGTGTGTGTGTGTGTGTGTGTGTGTGTGTGTGTGTGTGTGTGTGTGTGTGTGTGTGTGTGTGTGTGTGTGTGTGTGTGTGTGTGTGTGTGTGTGTCTCAGAACGAAGCTGGATAAAAAGTTAAGAGTGGTGACTGTGGGGAACGAATGATGAAAATCGTGTCACAGACAGACAGATACTTTACTGATCCCCAAGGGGAAATTCAAGGTCCCAGTAGCTTAAAGACATCACACACAACATACACATACATCATAAACAGGATGATAAAATAACAGATCCACATGAATAATACGGACATTAAAAGAAAAGATACTAAATAAAAAATCCACATGAATGTAACTAAGGGATGTATAAGCATGAGACGCTTGTAGTGACAGGGCAGGGACTGACCCTGTGATTCAGTATGCATTTTGCTTTATTGTTGCTGCCTACATAGATTAAAACATGTATCACTGATTTGACTCTCACTGAATATTACTCTGATGTAATGTTCCTTCCACACCAGGCTAGAAACATTGCAGTCTGCGTCCAGTTCCGAGACTCCGATGAAGAAGGTGCAACCTCTTTAAAGGTGAGTTGTATAAACTGCATATATTGTAATATGTTAGCTACTGTATATGTTAGTGATACACACATTTCCCTTTGTGATTTCAGAGTGTATTCACAGGTCTAATCTTATCATAAGATACAGCATGACAGAGGTTTAGGGCCACTGGGGGCTAATCTGAGATTTTTGAGAATGCAGGTGAAATATTTTGATGTTGGAAAAAAGATATTACACCTTATTATCAAAGATTTTAGGATGTTAAAATGTAATGGAACTATTTACATGATGTATTCGTTAATAACAGGACAGCATCTGGATTTTAGGGTTCAACTCTCTGGAATGCTCTACCACATGAACTAAGGTCTGCTACAGCAGCGTCTTCTCTTAAAAACATGTCTTTATGTGGCCGGTTAGCGCAGTTGGTAGTGCGGGCGCACATATGCAGAGGTTTATTCCTCGACGCAGAAGGTCCACGGTTCGAGTCTGACCTGTGACGGTTTTCCTGCATGTCTTCCCCCCTCTCTCTCCCCTTTCATATCTCAGCTTTCCTCTCTAATAAAGGCAGAAATGCCCAAAAAGAAGAAAAAAAAACCCAAACATATAACGTGTGTGTATATATATATATATATATATATATATATATATATATATATATATATATATATATATATATATATATATATATACTGTATGAATAAACTACCTTAACTTTTGCAAGGAAAAATAGAGCATCAATAATACCTGTACCACTGCATGTAAGGTTTTGTTGTAACATCATGGCTTTTTTTTCTCATAGATTTAATTATCAAAATATTAACTTTTATCTGTAATATTAAGACTTTAGTAAAAAATTATACAACTTTTTCTAATATTTTTAAATATTACTTTTCTTACCAGTGGCCCTAATGCCCCATCGTTGAAACAGGGATCTGTCAAATGTCATGCTCAGGACAATATACAGGTACACAAACAGGCGAAAGGTAAAAAAGACAGATTATACAGTCCAGATGAAGTTTAGACTGAACAAAGGGAAATAAAGCAGAAGAAGAAGAATAAGAAGAAGAAGAAGAAGAAGAAAAAAAAGAGGATGGATGGATGGTTGGTTGGTGGAATGAAACGTAGCAGGTGATGCAAAGATCTCAGGAATAAGTTGTGGAATGTCCTCTGTGAGATTTGATCAATAGCTGAGCCCTCTGACATGATGAACCTTTCTTTTTGTATTGCTTTTCACAAAGTGGAAGTCAGAGTCCAGCTGAGTGGCCAGAAAAAGAGAAAGGAAACACTTACAGAAGCTGGTTATTATAGCTGGCAGGAGAAGATAATGATTGGTCACTCTTTTTCTCTCTTCTCTTCCTCGCTATTTCTCTCTGGCCACACATGTCAAATATTTGTGGATGGAAACAATCATCAAAGCAGCGTGGATTGTTTTTCTTTTCACTTTTCCAGAGGCAGGGAGGAAAACAGAAATTCTTTGACTTCAAACCGCCAAAACATTTGATGCCCTTGATTCAGTCAGTCCAGACAGGCAGATCAGCATTGCAGTCATGCGTGTTATACCTCAGCTACTGTACAGTCTGCTCTCAAACATTGCTTCAAGTACGGCGAGGCAGAAAGTTATAAACAAAACAATGAGCAAGAGCCAGCAGCACACCTCTCGGGAGATTTTAATCAGAGGCAGCGGAAGCTCGAGGAGGCGCTGGGTGGTTTTTTCACAAATCTGACTGAGAGGTAAATTCTTTTGAAGCTTTTGGGGAACAAAAGTTGAAGTAGATGGGATTTCGCAGAGGCTGTGAATTGAAAATGCCTTGATAATCTGCTGCCTCTAAACTGTTATCCTTGTCATAAATGAATAAATAAATGAACCAGTCAAAACCTACAGTCATGATCCCTGGGGGCTTACCTGAAACATTAGTTCTACCAGTGAAGCCAGAAGGAAATGTTTGGCTTTTGGTCCTGTGTGGTACAGTACTTGTAGGAACAGGACAGCCTCTCTGACAGATAAGATCCGAGGAGGCAGCTCCTCATGCCACACCTGGACCCTCATCCTGAGACAAGTAATCAGGACTCCCATCAGCCCCCTCAACTTTCTGCTGCTCTAAGGGCCTCCTGAATGTGGCTCGCAAATGTAAATGGTCTGTGTTTATATAGCGCTCTTCTAGTCTTAACGACTACTCAAAACGTTTTAACATAGTACAGGAACCATTTGCACACTGTGGCCGTACATCTGCCACTTGCTTATCAGACAAACATTTAAACACATTCGCATAGCGATGGCGCAGCATTGGGAGCAATTCGGGGTTCAGGGTCTTAACCAAGGACACTTTGACATGGGACTGTAGGACCAGGGATCGAACCGTCGACCTTCCGATTGGTCGACGAGCGCTCTTCCACCTGAGCCACAGCTGCACCGAACCGTGCAAACCATGCACCACTGAGCACACCGCCTGCAGTCCTACCGTACCTTGTGACGGCAACAACAGATCTTTGGTGAAATCTGTGTAATCCCCCTTACCTCCCTCCTCCTCCACCTCCAGCTTCTTCCCAGACTGAGCGGAGAATTTGAACTCTCTCTGAGCCGCTCCCATCCTCCAGGCTCATCTAGTCCTCCTGCAGAGGCTCCAGCTTTGTATTTTTTCTTTTTTTTTCCCCCTGATCCAATCAAACTCCATTTTCAATAGCTGGCTCAAGAACTCTGTCCTTCCCTCTGGCCAGCACTGCTCATTATTGTTCATTAGAGATGACTAAATCTGTTAGCATCCTAATTACAGTATCAAACCAGCCACCAGAACAGGTCTGAAGTTTTTTTTTTTTTTTTTTTTCTTCCCTTTTGTCGCCCCTAATACCCTGACCAGGTCAAGCGTTAATTTTTCGCTCAGGACTTCTTACTGCGGTGGCTGCTGCTCTGATACAAAACAGAGCTTTGGTTATGCAATGTTCCTCCTAGAGTTTGAGGGTGCATTCATAAAAAAAAGAAAGAAAAATCCAGCATTCACAATGGCTCTAGTTGCCATTTTAAAAGAAAAATTTGTATTTATGTCATCACATAGGAAGTCGGGGAGCTTTAATTGTTCTGTGTTTGTTGGTTTTCTGTCATCATCAACCAGCAGAGGAGGGAGGGCACTGTCGCTTAATTAAAATAAGGTAAACAGCACTTTTTAAAGCCTGAAAATGTGTATAATTTTTCATGATGAGGCCCGTCTTGTCTAGTCAGAGGCCATGCTTTTGATCATTGCGGGTTCCCATCTCTGGTTACTCAGCTCTTTGTTCAATCTGTTGGTGCTTCAAAGATGCATATGACGAAGGGCTCTCGCAGTCTTTTCACCAAAATATGCTCAGTAATCTCAGATTTCTGAGCCCTTACTCACCGCTGTGGCCCCAACATCAAAGGGCCAGAGTCTGATGTGCTTGCTTGCCTTTCAGTGCATCTACAGCAAGCCGGGAGACTCCCTCTTCACCAGCAGCGCCTACGCAGCAGTCCTGCACCACAATCAGAGCCCCGAGTTCTACGACGAGGTGAGATGATTTCCTCCTCAAATAGTCCATTCAATTCAGTTGTACTTTATTGTTCAATTCCATTCAATTCAATGTTATTTATAGTGTCAAATCACAACAGGAGTTATCTCAGGACACTTAACAGATAGAGTAGGTCTAGACCACGCTCTATAATTTTCAAAGACCCAACAATCCCCCCAAGAGCAAGTATTTGGCGAGGAAAATATTCCTTTTTTATAGGCAGAAATCTTGGACAGACCCTGACTCTTGGCCGTCATCTACCACTGCCGGTTGGGACACAAAGACACTGAGACAGATATACATATATATAGAAAAATTATTTATTATAATTATAGCAGTTACTGTGATAAACAGTGGCAATTATAGTACCACTAAAGATAATAGAAGTATGACTAGAACTAATAGTATTAATAATTTATATTTCATTCAATTCAATTCAATCCTACTTTATTTTTTCCATCGGGGAAACTTTTCTTTGACGCCGGCGCTGAGAACGTTAGCTGCAATTACAATGACAACAATGATCAACGACAATGATTTTACGGGCATGGGACTTTAATTCCGTCGGTTAAAAATCAAACTTTTAACAGAAAAAGAAAAGAAGAAAGAAAGAAAGAAAGAAAGAAAGAAAGAAAGAAACTTTCAAACTATTATTCTCAAACGCATTTTTTTTCAGAGGCAAATTCCTTATCCAGCGCTGAAATAATCCCATAAATCAGTCTGAGGGTAGAGCTGTGATTTTCACACCAGACTGGTCAAACAGTCACAGACCCATCTACACACACATGAAGCCAGGAGCTCAGCGAAAGCGCTACGGGCAGGATACTGTTAGAGAGGTAGAGCAGGGGGCGGGGGGGGGGGGGGGGGGGCGGGGGGGGGGGGGGGGGGGGGGGGGTGCATACGGCCCTGATATCAAACGGATTAGGATCTTAAGAGCCACCGCATGCACACACAGAGGCACGCTCACTGGGATTTACCTCCGCATTCTTGAGAATTTCTGCTCAAACGGGACAACAATGATCTTTATCTTTTTACATATTTTGCTTTATCTTTTTTATCCTCTATAGCCTCTGTAAACACACTGAGAAGTGCTACATATAATTGATTATCATCCTGACATTTTAGAACATCTTTTTTTTTTTTTTTTAAGATTATGTTTTGGGCATTTTTAGGCTTTTATTGACAGGACAGCTGACTAAATGAAATGGGAGAAAGAGGGGGAATGACACGCAGAAAAGGCCTGCAGGTCAGAGTCAAACTCGGGCCTGCTGCGTCAAGGAGTAAGCCTCTATATATGGGCGCCCACGCTACCAACTGAGCTATCCGGGCGCCCAACAGTTTAGAACATCTTATCCAGGACAAAGGCATTGTCACAATCATATGGAGTACTCTGCTTTCCCAAGACTAAGAGAGCCAATTGAATACACTAACTGAATGATTCATATTCATGCCACAAATTGGAGAGTCATGATATTCATTCATGATATTCTTCAGCAGTTTGTAGATGTGAATCAGTGGAAAATCACTTTAGTGGTTCTGTATGTGTGTGTCACTTCCTGTGAGAAAATTAGCACTTGCAGAACACAGGGGAAATACATTTCCTTGCTGTTGCTGCCCCCTGGTGGATAAGGGGTTTCTTTTCTTTTCTTTTTTAGGTTTCACTAAAATGTTTTTCAGGGATTCACAAATACTGGAACACATGTGTCCCATGTGTCTAAGTGTTAAAATGTAATATGCAAATGATAATTTTCAGTAATTAATAATAATTTCAAAGTGAAAACGTGGGATTGATAGGCAAAGGTTGCGCCAATCAGAATGTTCTGATTCAAAGACTGCTCAAACTGTGCACGATAGACAGCTGAGCAAACAAGATGCCCCACTTTCACTTTGATTTATACCAGTTTTGTTTGGCAAAAAAAAAAATAAACAACCGATTGCCACTGTTTCTGAAAGAGTGTGAAATATGAAGATACACTTTTCTCTCTCTCTCTCTCTCTCTCTCTCTCTCTCTCTCTATATATATATATATATATATATATATATATATATATATATATATATATATATATATATATATATAAAAATCAAGGCACTTTGCTTTCCAACTACCTATGAAAGGGTGTTGTTAATGCGATCAAAAATCACTTCACGCTGAGGTTAAACCTCTTCAGTATGACTGTAGGTATCAGTATGTTCCTTTTCTCATGTCAGTTAGAAGAATGACATGCTGTTGATATATAAAGCTTAAAACAACTACTTGTTCCACTGTGTACAGGTGAAGATTGAGCTGCCGGTCCACGTTCATGAGAAACACCACATCCTCTTCACCTTTTACCATATCAGTTGTGAGTCCAGCAGCAAGGCAAGCAGCAAGAAGAGGGAGGGAGTAGAGTCACTGGGTGAGTACACTGGGGCATTCCCTCTGCCTCTGACTGTATTTATATATGTCCTGGAATGCAATATTATTTAAAAAAAGAAAAAAAAAAAAAAAGGAAAGAAAAGTAAACCACATTGCTAGCTACAGTTTTCATGTTTTAAGAGGTTTTCGGTATTTCCCTTTTTTATTTAAACCATTGGTCTTTAACGTCTATTAGGCCAGGGACTCCTCAGCTGAAAGAGAGACCGAGGGGACCCCCTACCGCATAAATTGTACACAATTGAGTTGCATATTATACTTGGCAGAATGGATGAAAAGAAATGGATATTATTTATGCATCATGTTTAAATGTTCTTCACAAATAGGCCAGTTTAGCTTAAAATTAAAATTGTGCATTTAATGCATATTTTCAGACTTATTTTAATTTTTGAAATAAGAAACTTTCAAAAAAATATAATAATAAAAAATATATTTTTTTACATAATTTGGCGGCCCCCCCTGCACTAACTCTGCGGTCCCTCTAGGGGTCGCGGACCCCCGGTTAAAGATTTCTGATTTAAACTACAGTATGTTTGGCTGTGTCATGGTATGTATCCTGATAGCTGAGGCCCAGTAAGCCAACACTGTTACTTGTGTGTGTTCCAGTGGGTTACTCCTGGATGCCTTTGCTAAAAGACGGGAGGATGCAGTCAGTGGAGCTCCAGCTGCCCGTAGCAGCCACCCTGCCTCCTGGATACCTGTGTCAGGACACCAGGAAGGTACAGTCCTATTCCCTTAAACCGAGACCACACTAATGGTCAAAGCTAAAATGAAAGCTTATAGATTTGAATCTGATTCAGTCATCTAAAGTGCTAACTTGTGAGCTAAATGTCCACAAAAGTGGAAAAACGTCTTCCTTACTGCTGACATGTTAGCTCATATGTTACGTCTCAATCGATATTTTCCTGAGTAAAAAACAAAACAAAAAAACAACTTAAATGCTTCATATTTGTGTGTACTTTAATAGTCCCAACCAGATATCAAGTGGGTGGAAAATGCCAAGACACTGTTCAAAGTGAAGACCCATGTGGCATCAACAATATATGCACAGGTATAACACTTTATTCTTCAATCATTCTTCGAATGCGCACATACGTACAATATGCATTGAGGTAGCTGGTACAAAGAGAGTGTGTGGATGATAGTAATATTTTACTGTTTCCTCCACAGGACTTGCATTTACACAAATTCTTCCAGCACTGCCAGCTGATGAGGACGACATCAGAGGGCAACCCAGCAGAACTGATCAAATACCTGAAGGTGAGAGCTACTGTGAGAGCAGGGATCCCTAAGATGACCTCAATCATATTCACGTGACACCACCAGACTTCCCATCCACTGTAAAGACTGCAGTTTTTTGTAGCCATTTTGGGGTTTCACAGAAAGTTTTATTATATATAATTCATAATGAATCAATATTTTTGAGAACCTTCACCTCCTACAGTACCTCTCATATACAGCAAACACCATCCCTACAGGAAAGTCTCAGCAATTCAACTCTTTCAACTCCCACCACCTGTGGTGTCCCTCAAGGTTCAATTTCAGTACCTGTGCCATTTTCCATTCACATACATCTTGTTTGTGATTTGATTTCTTCAAGTGTTCACAACTAGATTCAAATATGTATGGATATGAATGGAGAAATGAATGAATGAATGAATGAATGCATATTTATAACTGAATGTATGGATGCTTATGGAAGTAGGAATGAGTGTGTGTAAGGCATGTATGGGAGAACAGAAGAATGTAGGAAAGATGGCTTTTTTTTTTTTTTATAGAAAATGGTAATTTGCAATTTGCACAGCTCTTTGAGTAGCCCAAATGTTTACTGTACATTTGTCTTTTAATTTTTTTTAACCCTGTGCTTGTTGTGTGTCTCTGTTGTAACTCTTTTGTTATTATGTGTGTGTTAACAATTTCTCCCAGTGTCCAAAACAAATTTCCCCTTGGGGAGACTAATAATGATACTTTGAAATACAAATCAGGAGAATTGATTTGCTAGTCGCTTTGATAAACAGGTAAAGAGATTGGTGCAGTGTTGATTTCTTCAGTTGAATTTTCCACATTTTTTCCCATTTAAATAACTTTTTTTCAAGTCCCTTACATATTTTAATTCTAGTCTTACTGCCTGAAATGACCAGTATGGAATCCCTAAGAGGCAAGTAAGAAAAAAAAGTTTTGCCAAGTTATTTTTCTAAGTTACCTGTTTTTCTATGTGAAAACAGGTGACAGGTAGCTATTCGGTTTTCAATTTAAATTTTCCCTTTTTTGCTTTCATGACCAATGTTAGTTGCTCTAGCTTGGCACTGGCTGACTAATCCCAACCCAACTAATGCTGCTTAAAAAAAGTATTCTGGACAGCCCTACTTACTTTACATTGACTTTCCTATTTCTCCCTTCCAATAGTGCCTGCATGCCATGGAGACTCAAGTAATCATCAACTTCCTACCAACGGTGCTGATGCAGCTGTTTGAGGTGCTCACAGCAGCAACCAAAGAAACCCATGAGATTGCTGTCAACTCTCTGCGGTCAGTTGTCCACTTGTGTAAAAAAAGTGTGGCTGTGGTTTGTACTATTTAATACGGATGAAAACACAGTATAACACTGCCCTGCTTCTGTGCCTTACAGTGTGATCATACATATAGTCTCCAGATGTCACGAGGAGGGCCTGGAACACTACCTGCGCTCCTTTGTGAAGGTAACCTACCAACACATACTACCGCTACATGGGTTGTAAAATCAAAATTAATTCCAACATTGATTTGTGTGTGTGTGTGTGTGTGTGTGTGTGTGTGTGTGTGTGTGTGTTCTTTCTTCTTCTCCTCTTCTTAGTATGTGTTTGTAATCAACAACCCTGCGTCGGGACACTCATCGACCACCCATGAGGTGTTGGCCACCGCTGTAACAGCCACCCTCAAGCAAACTGCTGATTTCAACACCAGCAACAAACTGCTCAAGGTGTGTGCTCTGGCTTTATACATACCATACAGGTCCTGCATCCGTCCAGTTATAGTACCAATATTAAACAGCAGGTGGCATACTAGCCTTTAAAAATCTCATCTCAAAATCTCAGGCTCATCATTTCCTCGAAACATAAAGTCAGTTTATCACTTCCATTGTGACCACTTCCAGAGAAGATATCCTTCAGCACGTAGTTGCTTGTACTGTAATGTTATCTCTGTGACATTCAGGAACACATTTTCATGTGTCATACTTATTGGGGATGGCACAATGGGTATGACACATGCCTTTGGTGTGGGAGGTCTGGATTCAATTATCACTATTATACATCAACCCATGTGTTCCTGAGCAAGACACTTAACCCATAGTTGCTACAGAGACTTGTTACCTCTGACATATATAGCAATTGTAAGTCACTTTGGATAAAAGCATCAGCTAAATGAATTGTAATGTAATGTAATTTCCAGTCATCAACACTGTTCTTTTCTCTGAACCTTATTAGCATATTGGGAAACACCAAGTTAGTAGTCTAACTCCAGTCCTCTTTTATCCCTTCTTTGTAGTACTCTTGGTTCTTCTTTGAAACCATGGCCAAATCCATGGCCCAGTACCTGCAAGAGGGCAACCGCATAAAGGTTGGTTTTAAGGAATTTCTTCTTCCTTTGCACAATTAAGACAGTGGGAGTCTTTTTTGCTTGTGACACGACCCGAAAGTTCAAAAGTTTATTCCTGGCATGGATCTCATAAGCAAATTTCTACCACATGATGTTTTTAGAAACATGTCAACACATTTAAACAAACCTTACACACACACTTAAAGAAAGATCGGGAGACTTGTAGCTGATCGTTAAACCGTGTGTATATTCCACATTCTGATGCCACGGCTCTGCATTTTGTCTGGGTTGTAACAAGCACTGCCAGATCAGATCAGCAGTAAGCAAAGTGATGGCTGTAGCTGTATGCTGCTGTTAGTAAGAAGATGTTTAACTGCAATCTGCTCAGAGAAAATCTATCTATACTGTATACCTTTCTATATTCTGGAAATCTGTTTGTGTAATGTTTCCGACTGTTTGACATTTTAACTTGTTGATGCATTTAATTCAAGTGACCCATTATTACATCTTTGTCCTGACCATCTCATTAGATGCCGCGGGCCCAGCGCTTCCCTGACAGTTTCCACCAGGCGCTCCAGTCACTGGTGTTGTCCATCATGCCACACATCACCATCCGCCACATGGAAATCCTCGAGGAAGCTCGCTGCGTCAACCTGAGCCTGGCCAATTTCATCAAGGTGTGAATGCCACATGCAAAAACATGAAACGCACTTGATTTAACTTACTAAAGGCTGATTGTTGGGGAACTTACTCTTCAGTAAGTCCTACCTGAGATAGTTTCTGATCCTCAAGTTCTACAAGTCGTGGTGTCTTGAGCAGGTGTCAAACTCAAGGCCGGCGGGCCAAATTTGGCCCCTCGCAAATTTTTACTCAGCCTGCATATCCGTTTAGGTTCACAATACATTTTGGCCACACGAACAGTGAGTTTGCGTATTTGAACCTGTAATCAGAATGATTGTTCTGCTTGATTTGCTAAACTCTATGATGGCTAGGGAACTTTTTTAAAGGTCCAGTGTGTAATGTGTTTGTTCATTATCAAAATCTTGTCCTTTTTCATGAATATTTACCACCACCATCAATTCCAAGTATTCCTTTTTGCTTGAAATTTTACATTTGCATTCGCATGAACTGGGGTAAACGCTTCATATTCATGCGCCATCATAAAATACGTTAGCCGGTAAGGGACATACAGGATATGCTGCTCCGCCTTTCGCGTTTACGCTGTCACATGATAAACTCACAGGTGCTGCTAATGCTGCTAATGGGTATCATAGCTTCCCGGCCCGGCAAGTTTGAAGACGGAAACATGGAGGACCACACGTATTCAAAATCCAAGAAGAAGAGGAGCCTTCTTCTTTGCCCAGAAAAAGAAAAAGGATATTGAAAAGAGCAAGAGACCGGCTTTTTGAAGCATGAAGGCTACCGTAGCTGTTATACGTACTTTGAACTGCGTGGTGCGAGAGAGTTGATTGCAATATATGAGCTCAACACTAGATGGGATAAATTCCCACACATTGGACATTTAAGGCTTTAAGGCAATAAAAGCATGTCAATAAACTGTACATGTCTGGCCCTTGATGTGATTCTCTTTTCAGTGTGGCCCTTAGTGAAATTGAGTTTGACACTCCTGGTTGAGCTTCTTACATGGCTCTTCCTGCCATTATATGCATTTTTTTAATTTGTAACTCCCTTCCAGAACACAACAGTCTCAACAATGTGTTTGTTTTGTCTCTTATCACACCTATTGCATATTCTATAGCAACATATGTGCTAACCACGCTTTCTCCTTTCTCAGAGGTGCCTGACCGTCATGAACAGGGGCTTTGCCTTCGGCCTTGTCAACCACTACATGTGTCATTTCGGTCTCAAAGATCCCAAGGTACATGATCCGTCTCAGTAGGAGACACAATAACTGCACACTTCAAGATCAAAGGCCATTGAAAAGAGTAGAATAGTAAACTTAATTCCTGAAAATGAACTTAATTAAACTTATTTTGTTTTACTGATAAGATACTTTGGACAACTTGTTGTGTATTTCACGTGTACATGACAGACGTGCTGTTCCTCCTTCCCTACCTGCCACTCTGCCTGTATCTGTACTAGCTCATTTGACTAACAAAATAAACCAACATGCCCTGCAGGCTTTGTTTGAGAAGCCCTGTTAGCAGCCTCAAGGATAATATTGATATTACATTTATGCGTTATCTGTGTTTGCCACAGGTGCTGACTGAAATGAAATTTGATTTCCTAATGACTATATGTAACCACGAACACTTCATCCCTCTTAACCTGCCCATGGCTTTCGGGCGCACCAAGCTGCAGAGGGTACAAGGTGAGAGTCAGATATTGAATCCTGTTTTCCATTGAATGCATTAAGCTTCATACCACATATGTAACCACTGGCTAGCTCTCACATGACCCCCCCCCCCCCCCCCCACCCTACTCTATACCTGCTTAACAAGTTTACCCAACACTCGTTGACACCACATTTGACACAACCACAAGTGAAAAAGCAAACAACTGTGTGCTATGTAAATGCTGCATGGATTGTTTACACTTTCACCCACAATTTCTTTATTTTTACTCCCAACCCCTCTGTTTTTTTTTTTTTGTGTTTTGCTTGTGGTCAGATTTTATTCCGTATGCGACGGAGCTTTTTGGCCCTGTAGGTAGGTGATGCTCCGCGCACCATACTCTACATCAACGCCACCACCGTTTTGTTTGCTGCCGTACGCAAACGACCTGCACCTCCTTCTTCTGACCTGCACTAACCCGCCATCCTGTCAGCTCCTCCCCTTTTTCTCATAGGACACCTATTCACTCAATCAGCACAATGCTAATGCTAGGCTAACGCCTTCACGTGCCTGAGCCTGTGTGTCGTAGGGGAGAGGAGTTTGGCTGTTGTTTGGAAATTGAACTGACCACTCTTGTCGCAGTGACTTGCAAACACCACAACTGCAACATCTTTGTAGAAGCTGCGGTTCTCTCTCGGCCTCTCTTTCTCTCTCAGCCTGCCTGCCTGTCTGTCTGTCTCTGTCATTCGAGAAGATAATTGCAGATGGGCGCTCAATTCCCAGGCTGCATTGCCTGTCTTGATATTAACACAGCATTATTGTGAAACTGTATGTCATGTTTGTGTTGAAACAGACAACTTCTCATTTCCAGTGGCACGTCTCTCTTAATATTGTTGATTTATTGGTCTTTTCTGAATATACAGTCTGTTTTTACAACATTATACATTTCCTAATGTAGGCATTGAGTCATGAATTATTGTAATTCCTCTCTTTTTGGTGTCATTTATGTCTCAATGATAGCGGTACGTGGTTTTGTTAAGATTCTGTTGCATATTTGTTTGGAAAATTGCACTTTGAATGTTTGTATTACATTACAGCTTACTGCAACACTTTTGATTATATTGCATGTACTGAGTAATGCAGTTAGATTTTAACTATCTTAAAAAAAAAAAGACCAAACAGTTCCTCAATCTTAGTTTAAGAGAGTGTCCCAATAAGCCATATTGTTATCAGTTCAGCCCATACTTATGTATACTGACACTTCCCGTCTGTCCCAATCACAGAGCAGAGTCTGGAGTTCAGCCTGACGGAAGAATACTGCCGTAACCACTTCCTAGTTGGCCTGTTGCTGAGAGAAGTGGCTGAGGCCTTGCAGCAAGGGCCCGAGGTCAGACAGCTGGCCGTGAGCGTTCTCAAGAACCTTCTCATTAAACACGCCATGGATGATCGCTACACTGCATTCAAGGTGAGGGAGGGTGGGTCACTTCATGATGGGAGGAAGAAAAGACAAGCAGAACAAAGTCATTGTTCATATGAGTTACATTTGGAGAGTGACAGTAATAACATTCGCAAGATGAGTCATAACTTTCTCTCATACACACTGATATCATTGAACTTCATGTCTTGTATTGCCACCTTGCCATCTTTTTGTCTATTATTTAAAACTCACGTTACTTTTTTTTTTAAGTTTGATTTTATTGATAATAATGCAGGAATCTGCCATATTATCATTATCTTTCCTCAAGCAACAGAAATGGCCCGGGGGAACAACTGGAAATAATCTCATCCTGTTTGTAGTGATTTAGTTTAAATGAAAAGGAATATAAATGCTGAATATGAAACCAAATGACCTGTTAAGTCATGTAGTAGTGTGTACAGTATATCCATCATTTACAGAAGTTTAAGATATCCCAAATAAATGTTACTAATTCACCATCGAACCAGGTCAGATGTTGATCTGATTAAGTAAAAGTCAAAGTGTCGTGCTGTTCAGTTCAGTAAATAATCTACTATTTTAGTTAAAGCAACCACTGAAGTATGACACATGCACACATTGGCTCACACCTTACAGTACAACCTATCTCGATGAGATCCTCATTGTTTCCACGCAAAAGTTAATATGTCATAGGCTTCAAGTTTGTACATGTGATAAACTGCGGTGTAACTGTTTGTTCACCCCTCCAACAAGATACTGTACCAAATGTCTGTTATGCAAACAAGCCTGTGTTAAGAGCGTAGGACCCATTAATAGCAGCTGGGTGCAGTTGGCTTTTGAATATTGCATGTGCAGGCAACAACTGTGTATTTAATTTGAACCGACAATGGTCTTCTCTTATTACAGGTGTGGTAATTTTGTCTGCCCCTGTAACTTCATTTAAAGGAACACGCCAACTTATTGGGACTTTAGCTTATTCACCGTAACCCCCAGAGTAAGACAAGTCGATACATACCCTTCTTGTGTCCGTGCGTGTTATAACGCCGTCTGACGGTTCCACCGGTAGCTTATCCTAGCACAGAACCTGCAGGTAACTGGTTCCAACTAGCCTACTGCTTCGAATAAGTGACAAAATAACGCCAACATGTTCCTATTTACATATTGTGATTTGTCACTTATTCGGAGCAGTAGGCTAGTTGGAACCAGTTACCTGCAGGTTCTGTGCTAGGCTAAGCTACCGGTGGAACCATCAGACGGCATTACAAAACGCACAGACACGAGAAGGGTATGTATCGACTTGTCTAACTCTGGGGGTTACGGTGAATAAGCTAAAGTCCCAATAAGTCGGCGTGTTCCTTTAATGTCACTCTATAGTATTAATACATACATTTGACAGTTTGATCAATGCATTTATTTATATAAAAAGCTCATCTAGTCATATTTAATGTTTCAGAACCAGCAGGCCAGGATCTGTTTGCTCTACCTGCCACTTTTTGAGCTGCTCTACCAGAACCTGAAGCAGCTGTCTGCCCAGCCGCACACCTCCAGCCCCGGGCTCGGCCTCAATGTGAGTCCCCTCGGAACCCTGGATGGCCACAGTAGGGTTACATAGTGCTCGGTTACTGCTTTCTTTTTTGTGATTAACAATTATTTATAAAAAAAATTAAAAAAAAAAAACATACAACTCGCAACTAAGATGACACAGTAAGTCCAGACCATTCAACAAAATAATAACAAAATAGACCATAAACCAAAATAAACATCTGTATAAATGACAGCACCATAAGCCCATCGTACACGTCTCTCCCCAGCACAAAGCTTGTTAGGAGCCCTCCAGAAAGCTCAGGTATTTTCCCCATTTTCTAGTATGGACATCTAATCTTGCAAACCGTCTATATGACATCTTTTCAAATGCCGCCGCCCTAGCCGTCTCACCAGCCCACTCCTGGATTGACGGCACCCCTTCATTCTTCCATCCCTTTTAAAATCTGTTACTGCTTTCTAATGCAAACTTGCAACACTGCCGTCTACTCCCTTCAAAATGTCTTGTTTATAACATTAAGAAAAATCTGAAAATTTGAGCCTCAATCATCAGGTGAAGAGTAAGCTTGTTTCAAATACGAAGGAGCCTTAAATCATCTGCACGTAACGAAAAGCCAGTTGTGGCTTGAAACTAGGGCTGCTTCATAATGGGAAAAAATCATAATCACGATTATTTTTGGTCAATATTGAAATTACGATTATTTGACACGATTACTCGTTGGCTTTTTGAAAGATGTTGCAATTATTGAATTTAAAAAACAACAACAGTGAAGCAGTTAAACAAATCAACAGTGAAAACACCTTGAGCTGTGAAATTTCTCTTAATACAATTTTTTCGGTTTTTCTTCATTCATAGCACAAGACAAAATAAGAGTTCACTTGCAAAACGTAATGTGCAAAATAATCGTATTTCTCGATTGCTCTGTTTTTGTGATCGTTAGGAGACAAAATCGGAATCACGATTCAAAACTGGATTAATTGCACAGCCCTACTTGAAATGTTGTTTTTTTCTTTAATGTAATAAAGAAGATTTTAACAGGCGCATTTGACAGTGTTGGAAGTTCTTTGGAAGGATTCACAGTTAAAGTTTATTGGACTCTGTGTCTGTAAAAGACAGATTGGTGTGTTTTCACACTGACTGTTTAGTTGTAGCTTGAAATTTGATCTGTCTGAAAGTGTCTGTACTAGGGCTGCACAATATGACCTCAAATCAAAATCACAGTTAATTGCACATTTTACCTCGATAACGATAAATGAATGAAAATTGAAAAAATGTGTAATTCATTTTTTTTTTTGTCCTCATAGTTCATTGGCAGGATTTGTACTGTAACACTGTACTGATTAAAAAAATGGACCTTTACATATTGTTTATTATAAAATCTGTCGTGGAAGTGTTCCAGTATGTCTAGTTTACATCAGTTTGCCGAGAGTTTATTTCTTCCATCTTGTGGTTGTCCAGGGCTCCAGAGATGACCTGATATCAACCGTTTCCACAGACAGCAGGAGAATCAGCACTGCAATTGAGAGAGACCATGGTGAGTTCAGAACTGCAGATACTGTCCAGTACACAAAGCATTTGGCCTCTTCCTGTTTACAGATCCTCCATTATCATCCCCACAGAGGCAATATTTATGTTACACGCATCTTGGTCCATTAGCAGCACTCTCTCTCTCTCTCTGAAAGCAGCAGTAGCTGTACATTGTTTATCTCTCTTTTTGGGAATGGGCACTGCGTACATTATAGCACTTACCAGAGGCCAGCTCTTCTGTGATAATGGAGACATTTTAGTTTGCATACTAGGGCTGAACGATTAATAGTTTTCAAATCCAAATCGCGACTTAAAAGAATGTGATTAGCTAATTGTGAAGACCGCGATTAATCGAATGTGAAATATTAAGTTGAATGTGTGGTGTAACACTTGATGTAACATTTTTTATTACTCTTTTCATTATGATATTTACAAATTTTTTCATAAGGTAAATGCTGGATTGTTTACAGAAATCTCCTGTTTTCAGTGGATTTTTCATTTATTTTGTATTACTCTATTTAACATGATCGTAGAAGGTGCAATATGTAGCTCAAAAAAATAATCGCGAATTGAATCGTAATCTGGCAGGAAAATTGCAATCTGATTTCACACCCCCCCCCCCCCAAAAAAAAATCCATCAGCCCTATTGCATAGCATTTGCAAGTGACTTGAACTGATGTTGTCAAGATGAAAGGACTATCCCTTCCTGACAGCACAATCTCCATCAAACAACAGTGGGAACGGAACATTAGCTCACCCCTCTCTACCTTTATGCATTAATTGTGGGCCTGTCCATTGTTAAAGAGATTTTGGACTGAGGTAATAGATATATTAAAAATTATTCTGAATGTTCATATTCCTTAAAGCTTTAGTGCGTAACTTTATTAAACGTCCGTTACATTCAAGCCATTGCCAAATGAGTTGCTACCAAGATCATTAAGACTATCAGCTCCACACAACTCTCTCTGTATTTCTCAGTATGGATATGTTCAGAAGATTGTGTCGTCCGGCGACTTTCCCACACAGAAACTCAAGTGAAGATAATGACCTCTTCTGAAGAGTCCATCATGTTTTTCATCATCTGTATCCTCCTTGGCTACCAGCAACTGCGTTGGGGAGGGGTGGGGGGGCGTGTGCACGCTCACGGAAGGCTTGTATCATGTGGACACGCCGACAGTTTTGTTGTCATTACTTCAAATTCCTCATGGGAGAGACAGAAAATACGCACTATAGCTTTAATGCCCTATTGTATGTATATTGGGAAGCAGACTGGAAAATATACAGGCAAGACCTGTACAATGTATAGTTGCACTAGCTTTTCTCTCCGTAAAGAGGACTATACTCATGAATTGGAAAACGCAAATTAGACTGCTATAATAAAGATAACTGGTTGAAGGAGTTTTTGGATTTGCTAACTATGGAGAAGGCAGCTTCCACCCTTGCAGACTATGATCATGGTCTAGGCGCCCTGTGGACTCTTAGAATTTATAGAGAATACATGATGCGACAACTTGACTGCGTAGTCTTCAATGTCTATGTTATTATACTGTACGTTTGTAAGGTATTTTGTGATTTGTGTTGTTGTTATTGCCTTTGTTTTGTTTTTGTTTCGGAAAATGTTAAAAAAAAAAATTTACAAAATACATTTTAAAAAAAGACAAAAGGACGAGGATGTCACAGCAACAACAATGGCAAAAAGCTGTAGGAAATAGACACTGAGTGTAACAGACAAGATTTTTAATCTATGTTCACTATCACCTCCTTTTATTAGGCTAGATTCTGATTAAACTTTTGAATTTAGAGATTGTGATGGAATCTTCCCATTATGCTTTAAAGGTCCCACATTATGCACATTTTCAGGTTCGAACTTGTATTTTGGGTTTCTACTAGAAAACATTTACAAGCTTTAATATCCAAATACATAAAAACATACATAATTTTTTTCTCATACTGTCTATCTGAATATACCTGTATTCACCCTCTGTCTGAAATGCTCCGTTTTGGCGCCTGTCTCTTTAAGCCCACCTCCCGAAGAAAAGCACAGTCTAAAAGTCTGCTCTGATTGGTCAAGTCTCTGCACCATCATTGCAGCCGGCTGTGCATTTCTCTGTGGATTGAGCATTTTGATACTTTTAAAGTAAGCACCTCCACCTGCTTTATAATAAAAAATACACTTTTTACAATATGGGACCTTTAAAATATTCGTTTGTGAAAACGGTTCAGTGTTAAATGTTTAAAATAGTTCCCCAGCAGTTTGGTATTGCATTTCCAAGAATAGAGAGATTAAGAGAAAAGAAAATATCCTGACCTTTCGTCTCTTCACAAACTTCCCAAAATGCAATTCAATAGCTTCATTTCCCCAGTGACATAACTTAGGGTTATGTTCTCAGATTTTACGTTGCCTCTCCAGAGCCACGGAAGACTTCATACAACTGGGTTCACATGCTCAGTATTAGTTTAGTTTGAAAATCAGTAGACTTATCCCTTGATGGATGGCTTATTCATTTCTGTGTATCTGCCAGATATCATGTGGGAAGCCAATAATACAGTAGTAATGGGTGTGTCAGTGCATCTGGTATCTATTTTGCATCTAATATTAGCCTAAAATCATTATTGTGTTTGAGAGAGTATCAGTATCTCCCCTAAATTTGCAATTTGAGTCATTGCTTATTGTGCTGCTTTCAGTTGGCATTAACAATGCTGCACTGTGTTGGCTCCAGGTCTGCCAGCTCAGAACGGCCATGTTGTGAGGAGAGAGGACTCCAGATGCTCTCTGTTTATGGACTCAGGAACACCAGACAGCATTGAGGTGAGAAACTTTCACACCTGCCGACCCACTGCCAAAAACGTCATCCTAAGTAGCCCCAGCACAGCCTGGCACATGGGTTAGGGCCTATCTTTGCTTTGTTGCACTTTAAAGAGTTTTAAAAAATCAATTGGGGGGGGGTTTGTCAAACCCTTTTTATAGGATTTGTACAACTCTTTTAATAACCAACGGGCTAAGACTCATGCCACGTACACACACTGTTTTGGATACGAATCTGAAGACTCCACAGTACATTTTCTCTTAACAAACTGTCATGAGTTATTTTTAAAGAAAACATCTCCTTAATGCTTTTTGAAGTACTACATTGTCCACTCAGTGTGACGTGTCTGCTGTCTCTGAACACAGGGCCAACATAACAAGTCCTTCACTGTTCCTGCTGTGCAACCGTTGCACATCAAATAAAATAGGATTGCATTGAATCAATCTTCATTTAACACACGCCAACGACTACCATCGATTTGACGTTAATGTTCATTTTGGAATGAGAGACGCCACATTTTTACTGAAAAACTCAGGCTTATTTATGTTTCCTGCTCTGATGCCAGAGCTTTTTATGCATCCGCTGTCTCGTCATGCATCCAGATGTTGAATAAAGTAGGACTGGAGTGGATTATTTATCATCTGTATAAATACATACTTGCAGTACTTTTCAGCACACCTCCTTTGGTTTATGGTAGCTGATAATTTGAAACTAATGGTTAAAACTTCCTTGCAACTTTATGTTACTTCTTGGCCACAACTTTTCCTAAACTTTACCCATTACATAAACTAATGTGCAGATGTCCTCCTTACTTGTCTGCTTGCAAACTCCAGATAGTTTCATGATGTAAACAGTTCAACACGGGCTAGTCTGACAAAAATATGTTGTGCAGATCATCATAAGCAGACCATTTGTGGACACGAGAATCTATAGAAATCATCACATGGAGTTATCTCTAGCTGCAATAGTTGAATCCATAGTAGCATCCTCAACGCACACTAGTTATAAAAGGATAAGGCTGGCAAAATTCTATATTTTTCTTACTGTCAACAAATCCCATGTGCAGACCCAAAGTAACAATGAACTGATCTTACTAGCAAGTACTAACTAACTCCTGATATGTCTCATTCATCTGTGTCATAGAGCTCCATTGTTGTCCAATTTAAAAACACATCTGTGAGACACTCCGTTGCATTAATTGACATTCTTTTTCTTTTCAGGAAAGCTTTTGAAAAGGTTTCTTTCTTTCTTTCTTTTTTCATATTTGTTTGATCTTAGTGATTTTGTAAAGCACTTTGTAACAATGTTCAGAAAAGTGCTTATATAAATAAAGTTTATTATCATTATTATATATGTTAATTTTAGTCTATCTTCGAATCATCTTGTGCCGTAAATATTAGTGCACTAAACGTGAATTAATATAATTAATAGAAATGAGTAAGGTTTGGTAAAAACTTAAGTGCCCAGCTGTTTTAGAAAATTGCTGAACCTTTTTTGAAAATTGAATTATGTATATCACCTTTTTTAAGCTGTACCTCTTCAGAAGGAGTTAGGGAAGTCCAGGGTGCCAACTACAGCGGAGCTAGGAGGAGCCTGGCTTTAAAATTTTATATATATATTATATAATATTAATATTCTATTTTTGCCATGCATTTCTATTTTTCTGTATCTTCGTCATCATTTGTAAAGTTAGGCTATTATTAATGTATGATTCATACATGAGGGTTAGTCATCACTAAGTCTCGTTATTAAAGATACCAGCATGCATGCTGTTCCTGCCATCACCATCTGCTGCATAATATCAAAAAAGTTTGCTTACTCTGCAGAGTATTCTGTGTCCTGTTAGTTAATTAGTTAGTATAAATACTGTGTATATATACATGAAATAACTCAAAACAAAAAAACAAACAAATATGAAATACAAAAGACAAAGAAATAAATATCTACAAATCATTTTGGGAAAGATTATAGATCTCAGTATTGTACATTGTAACATAAATGTTTCTTTTAATATCTCACTATTGTGTGTGTGTGTGTGTGTGTGTGTGTGTGTGTGTGTGTGTGTGTGTGTGTGTGTGTGTGTGTGTGTGTGTGTGTGTGTGTGTGTGTGTGTGTGTGTGTGTGTGTGTGTGTGTGTGTGTGTGTGTGTGTGTGTGTGTGTGTGTGTGTGTGTGTGTGTGTGTGTGTGTGTGTGTGTGTGTGTGTGTGTGTGTGTGTGTGTGTGTGTGTGTGTGTGTACGTTGTTCCAGCTGCAGAGACGTGGCTCCACCATGAGCAGCAGCCCCATGCCTCCGATCGGCAGACTGGGACAGTATGAGATCAGGGGCCTCCTGCTCTCCTTCCTGCACATCGTCAAGACCTTGTCAGAGGGTCAGTGATGATCTCTAACCGCACGTCAGAGTCAGGCCTTCATTCACCACACACAGGATATGACATAACTGTCCCTTCTGATATTTCGGGATAGAGTCTACTCAGAATCTTGGCTTGGGTGTTGCACGCACACTGAAGTCCTCTAATATCAACAGTGACTTATTTATTCACATCTGACAAGACATTGATTAATGGTTGGTTAAAAAAAACAACTCATGGCTTTATTTTTGTCCACAGACACTCTCATGGCCTACTGGAACAAAGTCAGCCCTCAAGACATCATGAACTTCCTCAGCTTGCTAGAGTGAGTAGTGTACAAAAAAAAAACAAAGACCACACACACACATGCACGCACGCGCGTGCGCGCACACATGCACACACACCATAATGGCCTGTTGTAATGTAGTTAACAAAGATTAAAAGAGACTTGAGTTTTTGAAAACAAAATACCAGGACTGAAAACATGAAAGTAAATTGAGCTCCTGCTAATATTTTCTATTATTTTCACTCTCCCTGCAGGATCTGTCTGGTTCAGCTCCGTTACATTGGGAAAAGGAACATTGTCCGGTAAGTCTGAAAAACCAACAGCACTGTTTTTTTAACAATTATTTTTATTTTTTTTTTTATTTTCAATAGATAGTGAAGATAGACAGGAAAGGAGAGACAGAGAGTGAGAGTGAGAGAGAAAATATATGGCTCGCCTCCAACAGCACTGTTGTCTTACCTGCGTCATCCGTCAGATGCCAGCTGAATTTACTTTAGAGGAGGCTTAATTCCAAGTTGTCTTAGTAGATTCCATACATCACATTCCCCATTGTTTCAGATGGGTGTTTGGTCATGATCTGTCTTGTTCGGCTCAATATTCGTAATTTAGGTTTTCACCACTCCCTGTTTCTTGAGAATCACGGTAGGCAGCTGGTGCGTTCATGTTCTTTCCAATCCAGAAACATCGCTAAATGAAGATCTGTAGTGACTTTTGGAATTTCCAGAAACACCATGTTGTGGTATAATGAGACTAAAGGGAAAGCTTTGACAACATCAGGTCATTCATAGGTCCCAGGGGACGAGAGTATTCGGCCAGTCTCTAATAACCAAACCTGTTCATGTATAATTCTGTTTGTCTCTCTACACATTGAGAGAGTGTAGAAAGCTGCATGATAAGGGAATGTTTAGTCTCAGGACTGTCTCTTTTTGGAGGTTAGAGGGCCAGCCACACTTCTGCGTACTTCCCAGAGAGAGAGAGGCTGAACTAGGCTTTAGCATCTGTGTTTACGGCGCCTGCAATATCTTTGTTTATCCTTACGGTTCAGCTAAACGTAACGCGTCCAGCAGGAGTTTAAATGCACCTTCAGGAAGACAGGAACTTCAGAGAGTTGGGGCACTGCACAATAACACATCGTGGTTAAACTGTACAGCCTGCTTAATTCTCTCCTCATTTGAGGGTTCATTAAATGATACTGTGTAATTCATTAAGGTCTCCCTTATCTTCTTCACATATGTGAATTGAGTTGTGCAGCTCCTGAGTTTTTCCTTAACAGTGACTAAAGTTGAGATGGAGATGATTATTCATGCAGTTATTTGGTCTCGTTTAGATCATTGTAATGCTCTTTTGACCTGTTTGAATCATATTTCCCTGAACCGTCTTCAAATTTTATCCCCACTACACTGGCTTCCTTTCAAATTTCGAATACATTTTAAAGTACTGGTGCTAACTTTTAGAGCCCTGCATAACATAACTCCCCAGTATGTCACTGACTTCCTCCAACCTTGTATGCCAAAATTGGGCTCTTAGATCAGCTGAGCTAAATTTGCTGGATGTCCCTCAGACCCACTACAAAAATCTTTGGAGCGCTCTCCCCTTATCGCGATCCCTAGACTCCTGTGATGCTTTTATGAAACCGTTTTTTTCTTCAAACAGGCTTTTGATTAGCCTATCCCAATGACTTATAATTGTCTCTGCCCTCATTCATCTGCTGCTGCAGTGATTTAAATCGTGTCAGCCCTGTGCTGTGTATTGTTACCATCTGTCATTTTTTATTGCTTGTACTGTGTTTTTGTTTTCAATGTTGTGATTTTGTATCTGTAAAGGGTGTTATATAAATAAACCTTACTTACTTACCTGACGTAATAATTTAACTTGCAGTATGTACACAATCAGAAGTAAGTTACTTGCAAGATTTGAAGAAATATGGTCAAAAGACATTCTGCTAAAAACCAAAACTACAAACTTATATTCAAATGAAACATTATTATGGTCCTGAACTATATGTTATAGCAAACTTATCGAGAGGTCAGAGGTCGTTGGCGGCTCAGATCGGGCAAACTATGTGTACTAGGAGAAGTTGAGAACGAATCACATTTTCTCCTGTATTGTCCGTATTATGATGAGTTAAGAACACTGTTCTTACATGAAATGTCTGTCCAAAATCCTGAAAGGTTCTGGTGCACGGATGATGACCAATTGGAGTGGTTGTTTAAATTTAATATTTATAAGTTGACGACTTTTGTTCCTAAAACTTGGCAAAAGAGACTAGAAGGTTTATTTGTTTTAGGTGCATGTGGTTACTTTGGCATCTGATCTTTTGTCCTAGGTAATGGTGCCTTGTAAGCACGTGTGGGCTGGGCATATTTTATTGTATGCATGACACAATAATTAAAAAAAAAAATCATATATACTTACGTATTACTTTATGTTAATATACAGTGCTCAGCATAAATGAGTACACCCCTGCTAAATTTGACTAAAAAGAGGAATAAAAAAATCATCTTTTGGAAATTAAAAAAATGAGGAAAAATCCAACCTTTAAGGACACCAATGTTCTTTGTGAATGAATAATGTATCGTAAATATATAAATGTTGTTCCTTAAAATACAGGGGACATAAGTAAGTACACCCCTATGTTAAATTCCCATAGAGGCAGGCAGATTTTTATTTTTAAAGGCCAGTTATTTCATGGATCCAGGATACTATGCATCCTGATAAAGTTCCCTTGGCCTTTGGAATTAAAATAGCCCCACATCATCACATGCCCTTCACCATACCTAGAGATTGGCATGGGGTACTTTCCATAAAATCATCTCTCAATGCAAATCAAACCAGCTATTAGACTAACCGACATAAAAACATGCCAATCTCTAGGTATGGTGAAGGGTATGTGATGATGTGGGTCTATTTTAATTCCAAAGGCCAAGGGAACTTTATCAGGATGCATAGTATCCTGGATCCATGAAATAACTGGCCTTTAAAAATAAAAATCTGCCTGCCTCTATGGGAATTTATCATAGGGGTGTACTTACTAATGCTCCCTGTATTTTAAGAAAGAACATTTATTTATTTACGATACATTATTCGTTCACAAAGAAAATTGGTGTCCTTAAATGTTGGATTTTTCCTCATTTTTTAATTAAGGCATTACGATCAATTTCCAAAAGATTATTTTTTTATTCTTCTTTTTAGTCAAATTTAGCATGGGTGTACTCATTTATGCTGTGCACTGTAATAGTTTACATACTGTATGTGCAGGGTCTCATTATCCTTTCTGTATCTCCCTCTCTTATCTTTCAAACAAATACATGCGCTCTCTCTGTGGATGTATTTTTCATACAGGAGTCAGGACATATGCGTGCCGAAGCTGTTCTCCTCAGACAGGAAGTCTCAGACGATGCCGGCTATGCGCTGCAACCGAGCCAGCCTCATGCAGACGAAGTTACACCAGTTCAGCACCATGGAAACCTCTCTCACTCTCAATATCGGTAACCACACAAACCAGTTAATATGCAAAACTGTAGGTCACACTTTATCGTCTGTTTATTTTCCTCCCCTTCGTAATTTCCAAACAACAAAGGAACATATATGTAATTGCGCTCTCCTAGAAAAGTTCATTAATAGGACTTGTTGAAAAGGTGTTTTTCAATGTAGTTGTAAAGTACAGGAGAGTATACAATTTAAATAATATGGAAAATAAAGTTTTCCAGTAATTCCATTAATATTTGCATAGATTTAAATGGAGCTCTGGAAGTCTGTTTTCTCTACACAACCATGTAACTGCTATATCATTTCCAGGTTCTTTCCAAAAAACTCAAATAAATCAGTTACGAGATACAGTTCCAGTGAAATGTTATCCCATCAGCTCCTTCAACTTGTGCATGATTCAACATAAAGCAGTCAGATGGGCTCACAGATAAAATAGTCACACGGTTGAATGACGTTAGCACTCAAGTCTCGGAGTCTCGCTTGCCATGGTAGCCTCTCAAATGTCGAGATGGCGATCGTAGCCATAGATCTCTGATGTTTACACTTGGAACCAGATAGCAGTCTAACCCAGGCTAGAAGAGTCACCAGGAGGTTAGCAGGAGGTTAGCAGAATCGGCAGGAGGACACTATCGATATGATGATATATGTCTGTTTGGACTTGAGAACATTTTTGACAGAAACCTTGTTTTGCAATGTGGGTCCGTGGAGTTGGAAACATGTTTGCATTTCTCAGGCAGGGAGGTTGTAATTAAGTATGCTACTGAGTTGCATTATAGTAATTATAGGTTCTGGTGCCTTTTTAGAGGGCGGGGCAAGATATCAGCATATCTCGGCCTGTGCTGCATTCATTTTCCATTCTTTATAAATATCTTTCTCTTGTATATGTTTTTCATTGTCTGGTGTGTCACAGACTCCACTGCTGTATGTGCATGATAATAGTTGCAAAACTTGCCTTTTTCCCCCTTTAAATATGGTTTCCTTTTCCTTCCGACCTTATTAAAACTTAAAACTCCAATAACGTTAATGCAAATATACTATATTTTAAAACACGGGACAGAGAGTTCCAACAGTGTTCTAACTCTGGGTTTTACAGGCAGCTTTTTTCTTCCGCAAAATTAAACTCTGAATCAACTTTGGTGAACGGACGGGGGGATCTTCTCTGCTAATTTCGAGGTCAAAGTCAGACTCATCCGTCATGCTGGCTGCTGCTCTGCACTTGGGTACTGACATCGCGAGACACTTTTTACCTCGACGAGAAATCTCGTCACGTTTAATCTCGGCACACCTCTACTTATGAACTACAAAACAATTTGAAAAACAAGGCTACATCTACACTACTATGTTTTCATTTGTAAGTTGCATTTTGAGACAGACGATCTCCGTCCACACGAAGAGTTTAAGCTCCGTAGCAGAACTAATCTCCGTCCATATTAACGCGTCTCACAACGCATATATCACATGACTATTCGCATTCACTCGGCATGCGCGTGCCGGTATAAACAGGAAGCAGGTTGTCTGACGTTATCTGCAGTTGAAAATCACCAGGGTGTAATTTGAAAATAGAGGGAGAAAGAACAGTGGCGAAAAGTAAGAGCAGGGATTAATTTGCTTGGACTGATGACGAGGTGGAATTGTTACTAAAAGGTACAGTATGTAACGTTAAGCCTAACGATAAGACTGAAGTGCGTTGTCGTTTCCAAAAGACTCCTTTTCCGCCCGCCTAGACCACAAAGCAACCAGAGTTTTCAAACCAAAACGGGGGCAGCAGTGATGCAAATGCCTTCATTTTACGGGCTCGGAAACCCCAGAATACTGTGAATGCGAGGCATAAACGTAGCAAAAAAATATTTGTTTTTAGTAGGGTAACGTTAGATGTACCCTCAAAGCAGGGCAGACATCAAGAACAGTGCAGATACTTAAACACAATGTGGTAATCATCAGCTTCTTCTACACAGAAGTGAGTAATATTTAGAGGGGGCCCGGGTTCGACTCCGACCTGCGGCCCTTTGCTGCGTGTCATTCCTCCCTCTCTCTCCCCTTTCATGTCTTCAGCTGTCCTGTATAAATAAAGGCCGAAAATGCCCCACCCCCCACCCCCCCCCCCCCCCCCCCCCAAAAAAAAAAAAAAGAAGTGAGTAATGGATGTGTTTCTTCTTCTTTATTGATGTATTCTGTATGTGAAGCATTACCACACACTGTAGCTTGAAGTTCTTTTTTTAAATCTGTGTGTGTGTGGTCTGTGTGTGTTCTAGGGACGGGGCCATCAGAGGCAGAGATCCATCATCAGGCTCTGCTGGAGGGCAACATCTCCACCGAGGTGTCCCTGAGTGTCCTGGATGTCCTCTCTCTTTTCACTCAGTGTTTTAAGGTCAGCACGCACACACAAACACACGCACACACGTATTACTTACTGTATAGGTTTTTTTTTTACATTAAGTTTGGGGGTAAGGCAACTAGTCCCTAGTAAAATAATTGAAGTCAATGGTGTGTGTGTGTGTGTGTGTGTGTGTGTGTGTGTGTGTGTGTGTGTGTGTGTGTGTGTGTGTGTGTGTGTGTGTGTGTGTGTGTGTGTGTGTGTGTGTGTGTGTGTGTGTGTGTGTGTGTGTGTGTGTGTGTGTGTGTGTGTGTGTGTGTGTGTGTGTGTGTGTGTGTGTGTGTGTGTGTGTGTGTGTCAGACCCAGCTGCTGGACAGCGACGGTCACAACCCCCTGATGAAGAAGGTGTTTGACGTCTACCTCACCTTCCTCAAAGTTGGCCAATCAGAAGCCGCCCTCAGACACGTGTTCGCCGCCCTCAGGGCTTTCATCAACAAGGTATGTTGACACTCACAAGCACGCACGCAGGCTGTGGTACTCTTTGTTGTTTGGACACTGCCGACAACATTTCCCACCACGATTAAACAAACAGAAGTGATGTATGTGTCTCTCATTGTGCTATTTATAACATTCAAAACAAGGAAATACTACTAAGTTGAAATTTCATTTATCATTGACAAAAAGAGCGGATGCATGACAACAATATCATTTCCTGTTTCCCTGTGTTTGTTGCTGTTGCCTTGTTTCCATATTCACTTTCTGCCTTTTTACTCCTAATATTTCTTATTTTAAGATGAATTACTCACATTTCATTAAGGGAGTAGAAGCCAGCCTCTTCTATAGTGATACAACTTATAGTACAGTATCAGCAGTATCACTGGGCTGCTTGTGTGATGAATCACAGGAGAGCAGCATGGCAGACTTTGTTCTGGCTTGTTTTGGGTTACAATAAGAGTGGGAGTGGCTCCTGTAGTATTTTTTTATTCAATCCCACGTACACAGAAAATCCCAAACAAACATTTTAGAATTTGTTCAACCTTAATTAATACAGGGTGATCTAATGAGATCAGTTAACTCTCTTTGCATGGTCACCCTGCCTACACAGGACAATACAAGCAGAAGTAAAATTCCAACATTTAGACAAAAAAAAGAAAAAAAAACATTAAAAATTCTGAATCAAATGTTACAATTAAAATGGTGAAAGGATAGGAAGAAGGGCATCACATCATAGCATTGAATACAGTTTGAACATAGTGTGGGAATTAATGTCTGTCTGTAATAATAATCCGCAAACAAAATCCATCAATTTGGATGTATAAATGTAATTTATGATGCTGTTACATTGCTGTTAGGCCACCCCATTAATAAAGATGTCAGCTTCCCTTTGTGTGCAGCCAGCGGGAGCGCAAGTTAACCCCTGACCCCTAACTCACAGTGAAAATGTTGTTTTTGAAAGACTCGACGCCCACAGATATGGACTGAAGCAGAATTATTTCGTTAAATAAAACCATGTCGTCAATTTTGGAAATGATAACATCTATCTTTTTCCAATGCATCTTAAGTTTTGGGCTTTACAGCGCTCTGGAGTTATTGGAAATGTTTCAATCACACAAGTCCGAAACACTCCTACCCAGCCATCATAGTATAATACTAATAATATTAGTGTAGCCTAATCTTTATCTTAATCTTTTTTTAGATTTCAGGTGTTTTTTGGGACACACTGCTCCGGTTCCTTTCTGATGTCTCACTGTTTCCTGCTCTTCTCCCTACATACTGACAGTGTTTTTCTAATGGCATCCCTGTCCTTTAACACACTAACACCTTGTCCCGTCAGTTCCCGTCGGTGCTGTTCAAGGGCCGCGTCACGCTGTGCGAGGCTCTGTGCTGCGAGGTGCTCAAGTGCTGCGTCTCCAAGCTGGGATGTCTGCGGGCCGAGGTGTCGGCCCTGCTCTACCTGCTGATGAGAAACAACTACGAGTACACCAAGAGGAAGACCTTCCTGCGCACGCACCTGCAGGTAAAGTGGAGCGAGTGTGGGCTTTTGAAGTAGAGGAAGAAACGGAGGAAGCATGTCATCCCTCTAAAGGTCTGGCCTCTGTTCATATATGTGAACAACAGCCACACTGTCAACAGTTAACAAGGTCTTTCATGATCTCCATTCTTATTCACCCTGATGTTTAGCCTTTTGTCGACACAAACTCCTCTGAGTACTAGAGATTGACTTTCATTAGTCAGGTAGAGAATGTTGAGATGGCGTTTGGACAGTTTAAACACAGACTGCTGAGTCTGCTGTGTTTCCAGCTCCTGTGCTAACGCAGGAGCAGAAGGCCATCCAGCTTTCCATTAGCTCTCACTGGACTCTGGTCAATACATAAACTATTTCCTGTGGATCTGTTTTTACCCTCCTTTCATTTTGTGCTTCTCCTCAGCCACTCTATTTTACCCTTTAATCCTTGTTTGTCTTTTTTTTTAATCCATCCCCCCCTCTCTTTGCTCCTTTGTTTGTCCAGATCATCATTGCTGTAAGCCAGCTGATCTCCGACGTGGCG